>VWPU01014401.1:0-327807 GCA_013398955.1 Callaeas wilsoni | reverse complement strand
GAACCCAAACCCCTACAGCTGGGAATAAAACAGAGAAATATACTTGTTGCTTGTAAGCTGCATCCCAAGTAGATTTGAAGACAAAGGTAGAGAAGTGGTGGATGTAGGTAAGCTATGTTTATTATTATGAAGATAAAATTAACTTTAATTTATTCATAAATGAGTCTATAAATTAGCATTACTATATACTGTACTTTCTCATATACATCTCAGGTGATCTCAAGCAGCAATTTAAACAACTGAGGGCTTAACAGAAGAGGAAGTCAGAAGATATTGGTTGATTTCTCCTTGTATGCCAACACCGAAGTGTCTCTGTTTATACTGCTTTTTGAATATAAGCAGACACTGTTAGTAATGCACTGAAAAGAAAATTAAAACCTATTGGGTTGTACAATTTTTTCATAAAAAATTGTACTAATTTGTGCCAATTTCTTAATACAAAACCATACCATACTATTATATTTCTCTAAAAATAGGAAAAAAGTACTTTTTAATGTACTAGTTGTTCAAGAAGTGCCACATATCTTAGCAACAGTTAATCCATCTTTGTTTTAATGAATGCCTATGTATATCCTGTAAAATTTGCCTGCAAAATAACCACATATCCAGCAAAGAATCCTGCAAGGTTTTTTACTGTTCCAAAAAGGAAAATGGAAGAAAAACCATCTGTGCTGAGGAACATCCAGGTGGAAAGCAACTCTTGCAAAGACAAGGATTCGAGCAACATCCATTAAAATCTACTTCCTAGTCTCTGGGAACTGTCATGTGTTTAAGGCTGGAAATAAATCTACTGGAAGGAATCTGAGCTTACATATGTTTGAGCACAACACACCTCCTAAATTGTTAAGTTTTCCAGAGTCATCTACGCATGACGCATCTGCTATAGAAAGTGTCAGTGACTTCTTAATGGCTGATTTAAATGGAATTAATTTTAAAATTGAGTTCATGCTGGAGGTGCACTGAGAGAGAGAAACAGGAGCAAAGAGCACAGCAGATCCTGGAAGTCAAACTAAGTAAGAGCACGGCTAAAGGAGCCGTAGGCTACTGATTACTTCTTTGCTTTGAAAACCTTATGACCACTATTAGGATACAAAAGTGCTTTCTTTAATTTAGGAGAATAGGATCTGTGGAAAGAGAACTATTCCATGAATCATAAATATAATTAAAGTGCTTTGCAACCTATTTGAATCCCTAAATATGGGAAGTCTTTCCACACTGCCCTTGTTGGCTTTTTATGGTCATTTAAAAACATCCCATGCTGAGACCCAAATAATTTGGTAAGGGAAATTTGATGACACAAAGTGCTTACCGAGCCTTCAATAAGTGTAGTTGGTGACTAATAGTGTTGATTAAAGCTGGTTCACTTTCCTTGGGCTGAAGCAGAAATGCCTTTAAAAGACTGATTAGAAGCATTTGGATTTCATCTCTAGGGAAACTACTGGAAGATTAAAAAATCTAAGGGACACATGGGGTTTGTGTTTTGTTGTGAAATAAGCAACACCATTTGTGTCTAATATATTCTATTTCTCTGGACTAGAGAGATCTCATTTATAGCTGTCGAAGGATCCACCAGTACCAAATCCTTTATTGAAACTAAGCATATATAATGGTTTTTGACAGACTTGGTTTCTTTAAATTTCAGTTGTAATTGAGCTCATCTTCTACATCCTGCCAAAATGCTAGTTAAAAGTGGAAACTCACGTGTCATCCAAACTTCCTACCATAAGAGGCTTCTCATGAAGGCATTCTATCACCCTTCTTTCAACGCGAATGTTGTTACAGCTACCCAACACTCTTACTGATCAATAGTCAGGGGCTCTATGCACTTTCTTTGGATGTTTTTTTGCTGTTTTCAAACATAAATCTCAAATGATGTACTAACCAAGAAGATGTTTTCTGTCACAGTTCTGTTAGCCTTTCAGTATGTTTCTAGATTCAGGGATACTTTCATTTCTTTAGTTTCTGGCAAAATATTTCGTTAGACCCCCTTGGCAATACACAAGAGGCATCTCCAAGTCCTGCATTGAAACTGACATATCATTTTGCTACTGTCAATTTTCTCGAACTCTGGATCCCACTGAACACAGCCCTCTTTTTCAAAGAATGTTTCTGGTTGTGCAGAACCATGTTATACTTGCGCATGCTGGGAAAATGCCGCAGCACTGAGATGTGGTGCTCTAAGGAGCTGCCACTGGCAGCAGCACCAGCAGACAGTGCTGCAGTGCCCATCTGCGAGAGAACTTATAGGGAAAGGCTGGCTGATTCGGGCTCGCAGGCTGATAAAGGAAGGATTTTCAAGGTTGTTCTATGCCCCGTGTGAGGAATGAATACGAGATAGCAGGTTGGGTCCAAGATATGTACTTCTAAATCAAAGTGAAATGTTGTACTGGAAATCCCTTAGGTAGCTTTCACTGAACGATTATGTTGACACAGTGTAAATTAGCGTGTAGCTGTGTTATTTCAGGAAAGGCCCTGTGCTGAAACTTCCACTTATTAATAGGGCTAATAACGACAGGAGCAGTGTATCAGTAATGTGTGTTTCCAGTTCCAGAGGTAGCTTGGTCAGCAGCTGAAAAGGAGTATAGCCAGGAATGGTAACTACAGGGCAAGGAATTTGGGAAAATATTGGCCTCGAGGTTTTCTTACTAGGAAAAGTGCAATAGAAATAGACCAATTCCACACTATGAAAAATATTAAAGTGATTGCACTGAAGGAAGACTACATATCTGCTTGGATTTGATTTCTGTAGTTCATTCATAGTCAAATACCAGCTGAGCAGTGAATGGGCACAAATCATCCTTTAAATACATCATATAATTCTGTATCAATTTACCAGATATGTGTTAGCCTGTATTTAACCTATCTACACATGCAAGCTCACATCCGTCATATTAAAAGCTCTTTTATTTTCTCTTCCCCTCCCCCCACCCCACATCATCTATATAAAAAATACCTTGGATTTAGTCTGGATAAAAGTCAGATACTTTTAATTTAATCCTACATTAGATCTACCCACCAGCTGAGCCTTTGGTTTGTATTACTGTGAAAGCAAAAGAGATGAGATGGACTTCCAAGGACTTGTTTAATCTATCACCCTAAAAACTCAGTGCTAAAATCTAACATGTATCTATGGACATTAGGAGACCTTTCATTTCTTTCTGATGCATATATCAGAATCAGAATGTGTATCAGGATGTCTTTATTGTTATCACATTTTAAAACAAAATCAAGAAAAACAACAACAATAACAACAACCTCAGAAAACCAACAAAGAAACTGTAACCCAAACCAAACCAAAAAAACCCAAAACACCCCCCAAAAACCCCAGAACACCCCCTTCCCATCCCCCCCCAAAACAAACAAACAAAAAGAGACCAAAATGGTAGGAAAAAAAATGCTTTTGGTAGAAGAACTGTGTTATGAAAAATATTTCAAACTCAGGCACCTGAATCTCCTACAGAACACCTAAGAAAAGAGGAAAGGAAAGCAAAACAGGAAAAGAGGATCTTTAGCTATTAAGTAATAGAAACATCTAGAGTCTAATTCTGAGCCTGTTGAAACAGTCAGTTGTGCTGGTATGGCACAGGTAAGGGCTGCAAGGGTTTTCTCATGACTGACTAGGGTGCAGTAATTAGGTATCTTGTTGGTGACACAGAACCAGCAAGCCACTGCTCACCACCATCTGAGTATGGCAAAACCTTAACAGCAACAAATTCAATAATTAACTGGTATGGAAAATGTCATTATGGACACAGCACCTGATTGTCTGGTTTCTTTTAGTGCATAGTACAAAATTACTTTTAAATGTACAGCAGCACCAAGTAGTGAAAGGAATATTGCCATCTCATGCCATGTAGCTTCAGAAAACATAACAAAAAGCTGTTCAGGGCCTTACGTGTTGGGAAAAGTCCCAGTACATACTTTGAACAGAAAGCAAGGCACAGTCTATTAAGATCACATTAAAGGGCTCACAAACTTCCCATTTTCACAAAAATTGACAAAGCTTGCCTGTTGATTTATTATTCATGTACAGAGTGATGCTTCATCAAGAAGATCATAAATAGAGTTTCTGGCCCAATCAGCTTCTCTAGGTTCCTGAAGAAGTGATAAACACAATAGAATTCAAGAAAATTAAGGTATGAGGTGGAAAAGGAAAGATAAGGTGTGTTTATGCATGCTGCCTTGTGTAAAACAGCAACAGAGAGATAAGGGCCATGTAGTAGAAAACTACCTGCATAAACTCCCTTGTAATGGAAACTTGGGGTTCCATCAAAACTCCCTTTCCAGGATAAATGATTCAGATTCTCAGTTGCATAGATTTGAGAAGTCAATCCTTTCTTGTAGAATTCTTCCACTTACACTTATTTAGAGAGTATGATCACTACACCATGAGAAAGAAACTGAAATCCTCTTCAGATTAGGCTATTTATTTATTATCTCTGGAATTCTTAGGACTATTACCTTTATATGTATAAACTCTCTGATTTTAATGCAGCTCTTGACTTAAAATTTTTATTAAGTGCTTTGGAAGATGGTTTAGCTGGGTAGGAGAATGAATCTGGGGATCAGGACAATTTGCTCCTCTGTTCATCTCCGTGTGTACTTACTGTGTGATTTTGTCATGTTAGCTATATGTACCTCTGTTTACCTGTGTGCAGGAGGAGCATAACATATTTCGGTGGTTTGGTGAGAATAACTTATGCTGAACACTCTTTTCAAATGAAGGGCTGTTCAAAATAACTGTGACCATTTTTATCAAGCAGATTTCATTGACTGAGATGTGGTTGCTCGGTTTCATAACTGACCCTTCATGAAATTTGAAGCACTGTTGAGGTGGGACTCTGTTGTATTGTCTTTACTGCTCTATGGTACGGTTTGCAAAGTCTGAAAAATGTCTGCATTTGATAATCTGAGAGATGGTTGTTTGTGAAAAGGTGTTTAAGTATGACATCCAGATTTATTAATTTTTCCATCAGAGTGTCAAAACTGTAGGATGAAGAGTTTTTAAAGCATTGATCTATTTTTATGTTTACCAAGCCTATGAAAAAATCTCAGCAAATCTTTCTTTTTCTAACTCCAGTGATGCCTATCAGATTCGATTCCAAGATCTTTAGTTTCACCGTAGTCTGAATTAAGGGTGCATTTTATCCTTAGCAAGTAAATATTGAAATCTAGATGGAAGAGCATGGACTGCAGGAGAGAGGTGCCAAGAGGAGGCCTTGGACAGCAATACACTTGGCTTGCAACATCTTCAGAAAGTAATCCTTCTGTTAGGGAGCCTAGGGAATTTATCAATACTTCTCAGGTTTCACGCAGTACAACATGCTGTTTGCATTGCAGGTGTTGGTAACAAGGAGACAATAACATGCTGATAGAAAAATGATCTCTTTTTACCACTGTCCTGTACTCACAAATCTCCCTGAATAAGATTTCTGTTTGATTTTGAGACATTTCTAAGATCATAACTCATGAGGGCTTATCTCCACTCTCATATCTGAGAACATTGCTGGCTTTCTTTTGTTGGTAATTGTGTGCTAGTGTTTTGTTACCAGTAAGCAGCATGAAAGGAAATGAAAATTGAAAGAGGAATTCCATACTGCTATTTTATTTAGACCTAACTAAAGAGTGTTGCAAACTACTTCTCAAAATTGTAAATTACGTAAAGAACTTACAATTCCATGTGATACTCTGCTGTCTATTTTCTGTGTCCTAATACCCTTTCTAATAAAGCTAATGCCAAAATGTCCAATGGCATCATTGGTGGAGGGGAAAATTTTGTTTTTATTTGCACTGATATAAAAAAAAGGAAGTTTGAGGGAGATCAAACATGTTCATAGCACCGAAGTTTTACTGTAACAATTCCATCACTTTTTCTGAATGTGCTGCACACCTTGCAGGAGTGAATGTTAAAAAAGGACCTTTGTTTTTAGTCTTGGCAGAAGTAATACAAAAGGACAAGGCAATTTTTACTTTTAAACAAGTACAGTTTCTAAGAGGGGGAACCAAGGGAACCTTGACATGCCACTCAGAGAAGGGAACTATTTTTCTCAGTGCATAAACTAGCCTTGCACTTCTGCAAAGAGCAGTCACTTTTCAGGAGAATACTTGACTAACTTTAGTGCATACCATGCTATTCTTTTAGCTCAGTGAAGAGTTGAAGAGATTTTCTGGACATCTTAATAAGACTCAGTTCAATGATGTAAAACATTTGCTGAAAGGTACATCAATTCCAGCCCACTTCAGTAGAAGCAAAACTAGATATAGGCTGAGGACTTAGCGTAAGGGAAGCAACAGGTCAAAAACGTAAGAAGGGAATATATAAATGGGCATAGGAAGTGTGTGCTTTATAACATCATTTCATGCTGTCTTATATATGGAATTCTGATAAAGAGTGGAGTGCCAGGGGACATACTTCAGGCCAAGTTCAGACACAGAAAACCACTCTTGCACTCAGGCACTTACTCTCTCATTAGATTCATTTTTGTTCCTGACATGTCTGACTAAACATACAACTATTAGATGTAAAATTATATTAGCCTGCTGTTCTCTCTCTCTCCTATGTGCTGAAGTTCAGTGCTGATGCTTGATTCTTTTCTCATATTAAAAAGCTACAAGTGTGGTGTGATAACAGACATATTTCTAAAATTCTTTTCCTGATAAAGCACTGCTGTTCTTACTTTCACACAGTTCAGTGAACAACTGGAGAAAGGACAAGAACTGAGCAATTGTACTTAGGAAGAGAGATGCCTGTGAAGCTATGTTTTTGTTGAAACACTGGAAGACTCTGTGGAAAGATTTAAGAATTCCAGTTCAGCCAGGAAAAACATTTTTTAGACATGTCCTTCATGCCATGAGTATAGCTTGTCAGTCACTCTCTAGTTGGATGATGGTGATGGGGATGATTATTTTTCTCAAAGCCAGATGCTTATTTGATCTTTGTTCCAAAGAGCTCTCCTGTAATTGCTAAACAGAGATGACAGGAGTCGATCTTCTGAAAGATGAGGTGCCAGAGAAAGCTCTCTGTGGGGCAGAAAACACCAACAGCTCACAGGAACCAAAAGTCTCTGACCCAGCCAGACTTCTTTTGCAGGAAAAGGCCTCTTCTAGAATGTTTTGTAGAGATCTATCTCCTCTGCCTGCCAGAACAGAGAATTGCAAAGCTAAAGTTTGATCCATTGTTTTCTAGTTTTTCAGAGACTGAGAAAACTTTGGTTAGAGTTTGGATAATACTTTGGTTTTGTTTCTGTTACCTCAAGCACAATTTCCCATGGCCTGTGACAGCTGGTGAAAAATGCTTAATGCAGAAAGATGACGGGGGATTTTAAGGGTATCTCTTTTCTTCCTCCTATGTACGTGAACTAGTAGGACACTTAAATCTTTACAGTAATGTTACTGCGACATAATGAAAGAAAAAAAAGCTTCCCCAGGAGATACTAGTAACTCTGACATGGGTAAAAATTTGAAGTTGAAAGTTGGAAGTATCCCTGTAAAACAATCAAAACTTTAGCAGATAAGGAAAGTTTAAGGCAAAAAAGCTGAAACCACTGTCAAAGCAGTAATCACAATTGGGTGGTATCTGATTGTAAAGTGATCTCCTCTCTGGCACCAAAGGAGGAGAAAGTTTACCAGTCACTTCAATGGGAATAACATTGGCTCCCAGATGAGATCACTGCACCCTGCACTTGTCACTGATCTCTGCTGATCTGCTGCTGCATTTTGTGCATGACTGACATTTTTCATATGAATCTTGGTTTTACAGAATAGATAGCTTTTCTTGCAAGATCTCTTTTGCAAACATGACTGTAACTTGCTCTGTTGATTAAATTTTATCTCTAGACAGTCCCCCCATATCCATAGTTGTTGTGTTTTTTGTTTTTTGTTTTTTTTTTTTTTTTAATTGCCAGTGGAATTTTGAATCTCCTTCCACTTCATTTCATCTGGACATTACCTCTATACCTTCACCAAACCTCTTGTATTTTATGATTAAGTGGTCAGTCCAGTTATTCCTCTTTAAAAGAAATAAATTTTGGGTGCACATTGAATTTGTGTTTCAAATCTTCCGAAGATCATGTATGACATTGATTGCCTTACTAAAGTGTGGGCAAGATTCCAAGGGGAAAACATCTGCAGAGACAGCCTGCATATATATATCTGGATGGACATTTGTATATTTTTTTAAATTACAGCTGCAGAAGACCTAAGTGCTCTAAGTTTTAGTTACATATCATTCCAGATAAGAATAACCACCTAGACATGTGATATAATCAAGCAACTTAAATAAGAGTCAATCCATTAGTCAATGATTATGTTCAATAATAAAGATTTCAGTGTCCTGTCAATTATCCTCTAAGGTCTCAACATTATATATATAAAGCTCTTTCTGCTTCCTTGCAGTATGTTCTACATGTGTCTGTATTTAAATGAATCATCCAAGTACTGTATTCTGAGTTAATATATGTAAATACTGTCACTTGAATGCATATTTAATGACAACATATGAGATCGTTTCTCAAAATCAGCCCATTGCACTGATTTTCATTGCAATGACTAATAGATAAGTAATCCATTTAATAGGATGCATAACACTAATGAAGCTACTGTGAAAGTGTTTTCCTCTTGTGTTGATATAGCATCTTGCACAACTGAGTCTGTTTCGTAGGTGTTATATCCATGCAGTTAGCAAATATGGGGCTTACAAGGATTTTGAATTAACTTTACATAAACTTGATACAACTGCCCATTGTTGCAGCCTTTAGGAGACCTCATGGTAACTTACTATTACTCATAAAAATCAGCAATGATGATTTTTTGAAAATTGTGCTTAAGTCTGCGCTGTTACAGCTGTCATGAAAATTCTAAGTGAAATTTCAAAGTTCTGTACTTTGAAACAATCTAGAACTCTCGCTAGTGTTAAACTAGCATTTTTTAAAAAACAAGCATTTGATTTTAAGGAACAAATCTTAAAAAAATTTGGCTATTTCAAAGTTAACTCTATTCCTAATCCTGTACTCATATATATATAATGGACCACTAGAGATAAGATCAAATTAAATAAACTGAAAAGAGTTTCTGTACGTGTAGACTACATCTATATATCTCCTTTGTTTTGACTTAATTTCTGAGGACAAAATTGCGGGGAACAGCTGTTGTAAATTCACTCAAGTTAAAGGACCTGTGCAGAAAACAAACTGATTAAGTAAGTTCTGTGATTTAAAGGAAGAAAGAATAAACAAACAAGCAAAAAAAATACTACTGTAGTCAGATATCTTCCCCAGTTTTTTTAAAAATGTCTTTTTTACTTAATATGAAAATAAAAAATCGAAAGTGAATTGTCTAGAACATTAACAACTACCTAATATTCATATTAGGAGCAGGATGACAGTTAAAAACTTCTGTGGGTGGCCCTGAATGTATGACCTATATTACCTCAAGTGGCAAAGCTGTACCATTATCTTAATTTATGTGTAACTTGACAGCATGTGCAGAGCTTTTCTGGTGATCATGCTGTGCAGAGCCATATGAAGATTGGTGTCCCTTCTCAGGGAACTTCTCATGAGACACAAGTAAATTGATACCAGAAGCATGTGGAGAGGACAAGGGAAGACAAAAAGTCATGCACTTTATTTAAAAAGAGCAGGTCTGCTGATAATGAGAAATTTGTGGGAAAAAATTAACTAGACTTCAACAATCTCAGTATGTTCTGTGAGCACACAGTGCTATAGAGACATAATCACATATGTTCATGTGCTTATATTTAGCCATTGAGTACACATGTACAAAATGAAGCACAGTTACTTGTGCTGCTTTAATAATGTTTTCATGTGGGAAAAGTTACAACCATACTACCTCTGCTATAAGGCAGTCAGTGAAACGCACTGTGTGTCATCAGATTCTGAAACACAAACTGAGATGTACAGCAAATATCTGTGCAATTTAGTCATTTTAAAATGCCAACCACTGACTGGATGCTTTAAATTTTCATTTAGTGTTACTATAAACAAAATACAGTATTAAGTAACAGATATATTCTGCACTGATTTATGCTCTGTGTAGCCTTGCTGCAGTTAATATGCCCAATTCATTTGTGGTGTCATTCCAATAGAGCTAGAATGCTAATGTCAGTATAGCTACACTAAGGATGAACTAAATCCAGTAAGATTACACTAAAAGCATAAGATTACTGAAATAAATGCTCACTTATGCATTACATCATAATTTTAAAAAATCAAATCAAGACTTGGTTCTGCAGTTGTTCTCCTTACAAAAACAGCCAGAGATGTCTATCAGATGAGTGAGGGTAGCAGTGTGGACCCTGACCTTAGGGAAAGTAATAGGTTTGTATTGTGCCCCAGATTCAGAAATGTTATAGCAGTGTATAATTGAGAGAGGAGAGAAAAAAAATTACATGGTCCTACTGGCTCTAACAAGACTAAGATTTGACTCTGAAGACACTCATAAATAATAATATTCATATGGGTGTTGTACGCCCATATCTTCAGAATACTTGCTAAAAATAAATGAAGACAAATTGCTATTGGCAATTTAAAGGAGAGAGGATGCCATTCTAGATTTATGTGCCACGTTATGTCGACTTCATAACTTTGTGTTTAGAATCACAGAATGGCTTGGCTTGGAAGGGACCACTAAAGGACATCCAGTACAACCCCACTGCAATAAACAGGGGCAAGTTAAACTAAAACAGGCTGCTCAGAGCTCCATCCAACTTGTCCTTGGATGTTCCTATGGACGAGGCATGTACCATCCCTCTGGGCAACCTGTGCCAGTGTTTCAACACTCTTATTGTAAAAATTTTCTTTCCTATATCTAGTTTGAATCTACACTCCTTTAGTATAAAACCATTGGCCTTTATTCTGTTTGCAACAGGCCCTGCTAAAAAACTTTATCTCCATCTTACTTATAAGCTCTCTTCAGGTACTGGAAGATGCTCTAAGATCTTCCTGGAGCCTTCTCTTCTCCAGCCTCTTCTCCAGACTGAACAAGCTCAACACTCTTATCATGTCTTCACAGGAGAGGTACTCCAGCCTTTGGATGATCTTTGTGATTTCCGTAGATACTGCTGCATAACCCCTTCTGCTGAGGAGTTTAGTCTGTTTAGATTCAGAGCCTATTACTAGCTTCACAACCCAGTTTGTTCTCCTTGTTTTCTTACAGCTAGATATTAAACAAACCATTGACATGGTATACAATCCAGCATGTCGCAGTAATTCCAAAACAGGAAAATCCTTTCTTGTAGTGTGACAACTTTTCTCATTTTGGTGTCTGGCTGTAAATGAAACCAACCAGATGGTCCTCACTGATCTGTATTGTGTGTGAGACATCTCAGTGCTTTTATGTCAGGGCACAAATTTGTTTCATCTAACATTGGAGAAAAGCATCTCTTTTGTGTGTTTATTTGATGTTTGTGGTTCAGATGGCTGGCAGCATGCACAGTCCAAGAATGGCAGTCCTCCAGATTTAATATGATGCTGGGGATGACTAGTAGAGGGAGTTGAAATGAACTGAGGAGGAAACGTGAAAGTTGTGTTGTGATATTTTGTTAAAATGTTATTTTGATACAGAGCCTTGCCAGAGTTAGAAAAGAAAATAAATGATCTGTCAACTATTTTGTCAAGATCCCAAGCTAGGGAAAGACTGCTAAGTGGAAAAGGCTGTATGCCTTGTGTCGAAGTGTTCTCGAGCATGGCCATTCCTGTCCAAAATACAGTGGACTTGAAAGACTTTCAAAGGAATGTTGAGCAGATTTGCTTTGTCAAACAAATTACACATTAAGACCTCTAAAGCATCCATATAGGTCAAGTAACTTTTAATTCAGGCACGTAAGACACATTGTCAACAGAATTAAGCTTATATTTTAGGAGGAAATAACCAAAGAAATAATAAATAGTTAAGATTAATGTAACTTTTTAACCATAGGTTTCCAGGTTTATAAATGAGGTTGGTTGCCATTATCCTTATTTCACAAATGAGGAAACTGAGTTATCGGAGAGTGTTGTTCTTCCCAATCGCCTATTTGAAATAGAATATTAGTCATTAAATTCATATGGCTTGGTTTAACAATATCATCTATATTAAGATCAGAAAACAGAGTTTTCCTTCTATAGTTAGGAATAGATATTTAAAAAATAATGTTTCTTTATGTGACTTGGAACACCCTAACACCTTCATCCATAACTCAACTAATTCTAACAAAGTCGGCTACTGGTCAGAACATCTGTCATAGAATATCATGAGGTGGAAGGAAACCACAAGCATCCAACTCCTGGCCTTGCACAGGAGCACCCCAAGAACCACAAGAAGTCACAACTGTAACTGTTTGCATTGTTCATCTGTAATTATTGTAAATTCTGTCAGCAAAAAAATACATGCAGTTCACTGAATCACACAAACTTCCTGTTGTAGATCTCTTCACAGTGAGATGAACTGGCTTATCTTGGTAGACAAGAAGAAAAGAGAAAAAATTGGCTTTAAAACTGATTTTTGAAACCAACAGGTGTTTTCCCTACTACCCATTTCCTATTTGGAGCATGACTAACTGATTGCAAACAGCACTTGAGAAGGTGTGTTAATGAAACTCGTGCTCATGGTCTCTCGGCATGAGGAACAGAGAGCAGAAAGGCTTTGTGTGGGCCAGGCTGGGGTGATGAAGGCAAGATATGAGCCTGAGCAGAACAGAACACTCCTGAAACCTCTCATGTCATGAGCTTTCTTCCCCACTCTTGTTTAAATGAATAAATGAAACAAATTCCTATGTCATTAGGAATCCAACTGATGTATTTTTCCTGCCGAGATGAGGCCTTCTTTAGTAGCATCTTTGTTGCATAATTGTGCCTAGACTTCTGCCTTTTATGTTCAAAATAGACTATTGAAACTAATCTAACCCTGCTGGCCAGCTGTTCTTTTAGTAAGTAAATGTTCTAGAAAGAATTCATAGGAAACAACTTCTGATTTTTTTAGTGTTTTCCCACACAACCTGAGTTTCTGGTTTTCTGCTGCATTCTTCACAAATACCAGTTAATGTCTGCACATTTAATCACTTACCTGTGTCATTTATGTATGCAAGTGGAATTTGCGACTTAATTCCCTGTTTATTGCAGAGATACTTGAGAAGATTCAAGGCAAATGCCTTAATTCAAGTTCAGCATAGAGTCCTTCCAATTCTGATCTGGGTCCTCACAAAGAAGAAAGAAAGGATACCTTTATTCCTTTCTTAGTAGTCTACCAAAATGACAGATTTTTCATGTGTTTGCTGGCATACAAAAATTCACAGTTAAAAGCATTGTCAAATTCCAGTCAGTGAATTATCAAGCCTAACTGAGAAGGCAGAAAATGGGGATGGATGCCTATTTTTTAACAATTCAAATTCTTTCTGCCTTGCCTTGAGTCACCTTCAGCTGTCTAGCCAGTGTGATCCTGGGACACTGTCTTGGGGTGATTCTATGACAATACTGTATTCCCCATCGCCTACTTGATTTCTAGTGTACCTTTAAATTGCAAAGGGGGGAGAGAGAAGCCGAGAGAACTCTTCAAAGCGGCCAGCTTGACCTTGTAACTAGAATGTTTTGCATTCTTTTCTCTTCCGATTCTGACAACATTTGTTGGTTAGAGGACTTTTGCTCTCTAGTCTCTTTGGCTTTCAGCAGAGAAGGGACTGTGATCTGCCTCAGCGGCTTCTGTTCCTTTTTGGACTGTTTTTGGCTTGCTTTTCATCCGAGACCAGCTCCCATCTCCGGCCCTGCTCAGCCGGACCCTCCAAGGGGGATCGTCGGCCCCTGCCTGGCCGGCCCGGCCCAGCTCAGGACTGCAGGTTTTACCTACAGAAAGAACTCTAAAATCCATAGTCCTCTTTTAGGGGACAGGGGAGGGGGTTTCAATATTTCTTTTCTTTGCCCTGTGACAGCAGGGGACTCTGATTGTTAAATAAATAGTTTTTTTTCACTTTCATTCGAGAAATTATTTTCCCGAACCCGTAGGGGAGGGGCTGCTGGGGCCTGCTTGCCTGGCAGGCAGGGGAGGGAGAGTGGGACGCCTCTCTCGGGTTGTTTCCTCCTGGATTTGTGTCCAAACCGGCACAGACACACACTGAGGCTGTGCCTCCTTCTGCACTACATCCACTGGAGATCCACGCAGTAGTGTGGTTTTACTTCAATGCATCAGCAAGAGCAAAGACCCTGCCAGGATTTTGTTATAAATGTCAGGGTAATAAGGGAGTTACATTCAGGAAATTCTCTCTTTTCAGTGCCTGGAGACTTTAGGAGCATTACTGTGTTTTAGCGTTAATGCCAATGTTAGCAACAAGCTCCACAGTCCGTAGAGAGGAGGAAGATCCTGAACTATGAACTATTCATGACTACAGTCTGTGCAAGGATATGTCTGAAGGATGGTACTTTTTGTTTTGCATTCCACAATGGGAAGGTGAGAAAAATTTCAATGATTTTAATTTCTAGGGGAAATGCTATAAATGACACATAAAAGTTTAGATCCTCTAATAAAGGGTAAAAATGAAGTTATGAGAATGACTTGCAGGATAGTAGAAGACATTTTTACAGGAGGGATGGAGAGATTTTCACCTAATAAAAGAAATCCCTTTTAGTTTTCACACTCCCTGAGCGTTCTCCAAATTTGCATTGGCATTTCTTTCACAGGCACTAATGTGCCGGTTGAGAGAATATTCTTGGTAATGAATGACATAGAACTGATGACAAAGCAGAAAGTGAGTACAGAGAGGGAAGAAAATAAAAAGGCTAGCACAGTCGTTAAGATGAAACACCTGCTGTGAGTGCCATGAAAGGCTGCTGGGGAGCAGGCAGCTTCTGAACAAATAATTTCTGAGGAAAGATAAAAAATCCCCGTCTGCCGACAAGGCCACCTTTCCTTCCCCTCCTCAGTCTCTTTCTTATGGATTACTGTTTTCATGTCTATGTTTTTTTGGCACATTATTAACAGCTTGTAATACAGAGGTTGCACATAAATGGGTTTTGTTTCAGATTGATACCTAACTAAGATTTCTTATTTTTTGTGTCTCATTGGTTTTCAAGCTAACATATTCTTTCTGAACACAAATATAAAATTCCAGCAAGCCATTTTGTAAATCTCTAAGATGTGTTAAAAGTCTAACCACAGTTTCAAGTGATTACTTCAAAGGTCATTGCTGCACTGTCTCACTAGTATCACAAAACATCTCCTAGAAGGACAAAAATGGCATTTCTGAAGCTTGTCTTTAGCAATCCATTGTATCTCATCTTATAATTTCCCCCTTTTACAAGAAATGAGATTCTTTCCTTGCCAAACATAAAGAAATTTTGACAAAAGATATCCTCTGAAACCCGTTCCCATAAAACTTATCCTTGGCTGGCACTTTAAACTCAGATGCTACTGGCATGGCCTAAGTAGGTGTGATGATACCAGTCTAACAGATGGGCCTATGTAGAACAACCATGTACCTCAGTATTGAGTATTTCAGGCACAGAGTTCCACTAAGGAGCGTTTGGACTGCAGTCTGCTCAGAGAAACACTGGCAAAGATCAAGGAGACGTGCAATCTCTGGTTATCGGCAGAGTGATTTGGCTTCTGGTATAACGTAAACCATGCTTTGGCTCTCACCAGTGATAACTAGTATTTTGCTTACAAATGAGAGTGAGAAGGAACATTTTGACTGCTCTGTTGTTCATTTGAAGATCATGCCAATGGAACTTGGCCTAAGGCCCACTGGAGTCTTACTGGAGTGACTTCACATTGCTCTGAGCCATTACTTTTCCCAAGGACTTGAACTCTGTCAGGATCTCAGAACACTTTACCTAGGAATGCTGCTCTCCCTTCAGTAAGTTCATCAGCCAGACTGAATTGCTTTTAAGTCACAACCAGGGCAACAGTAGATCTCATCTAGGCAGAATATTTGGTAACTTTTTGACTTTATTTATTTTCCCCAGTATATTTAAGTACCGTGGGAAATATTTTATTAATAACAATGATATGTAGATTTATGTTTTCAAAATAGCTGAAAGAGAGCCATTCCCAGACCATTGTAACTGTTTTATGGAGATACCAATAAGAAATGCTGCTTTAATGTGGTAGCAAAGGCCTTATACTGTAACAACGGGTGGTCTCCCTCAGGGGTCTGTATTGAGACCAATACTGTTTAATATCTTCTTCAGTGACATAGACAGTAAGATTGACTGCACCACCAGAAAACTTGCAGAGAAAACCAAGCTGAAGGGTGTGGTGGACATGTCTGAGGAACAGGAGACATCCAAAGGGACCTGGACAAGAATTGGTCCCATGAGGTTCAACAATGCCAAATGCAAGATCCTCTACCTGTGTCAGGTGTCAATTCATGCTGAGAGACAAGTGGACTGAGAGAAGACATGTGGAGAAGGACTTGGAGATACTGGTGCATTAAATACTGGACATGAAATGACAATATGCGCTTGCACAACTGTATCCTGGGCTGCATCAAAAGGAGAGTGACTAGCTTGTCCAGGGAGGGGTTCTGCCCTTCTCCTCTGCTCTGGTGAGACCCCACCTGCAGTGATGCGTTCAGTTCTGGGGTCCTCTCAGTGCAAGAAAGATGTGGAGCTGTTGGAGTGGGTCCAGATAAGAGCCACGAAGATGATTTGAGGGCTGAAGCACTTCTCCTATGAAGACAGGCTGGGAGAGCTGGGTTCTTTCAGCCTGGATAAGAGAAGGCTCCAGGGAGTCCTTATTGTGACTGTTCAGTGCTTACAGGAGTCTTATAAGAAAGATGGGGACAGCCTGTTGCAGTAGGACAAGGGGTAATAGTTTTAAACTAAAAGAGTGTAGATTCCAACTAGATATAAGGAAGATAGAGATATTTTACAACAAATATGGTGAAATACTGACACAGGTTTCCCAGAGATGTGGTAGATGCCACATCTCTGGAAACTTTTGGGGTCTGAGCAGCCTGTTCTAGTTGAAGATGTACCTGATCATTGCAGAGGGGTTGGGCAAATGACCTTTGGAGGTTCCTTTCAGGCCAAAGCATTCTATGATTCTATGACTCCATGAAATACCTCTCACATAATTAGATCTGGTGATTTTAATATATCTATTCCATTAAAAGATATGCATTAATGGCATAAGTAATAGCTTACAGTGCTGAATTATTGTAAATTTTTCAAGAAAGAGAATATTTTTTGTTTCAAAAATTCTTTTATTATTAGAAGTCCTACACAACATTCTTGACAGAATTTTGTACAAGAGTGGGTTCACATTCATTGCAGGTGTAACTCCAGCAAAGTTGCATGACGGATTAATTTACTCTAAAAATATTTTAAGCATACTCAGAGTTGACCTATTTTGACTGGATAATTTCAGAGTTATTATTATTTAATTTCTCTCGTTCTTAGCAACTGAGTTGGAAAAGATTGGTATCCTTTTATTGTCCTTATTTGCAACAGATAAGTAAGATGGTTTCTCTGTGCTTTCTTGTTCACTACAATTCACTGAATATTTCATTTATGAAAAGTTTTGATTTTCACTTGCATCAACTGTGCTATTTTAACTTGCCACCTGAGGTCATTTCAATTACATCTGACAAATGAGTTACAGTAACCAATTGAATTGCATTCCTTTAATAAGTAATTACAATGCAAATTTTGAATATTATACCCAGTTTTCGGAAATAAATTGGACAGACCTCTCTCTTTTCTTGAAATACTTATTGCAGGAAATATACAAATGATTGTATAGAAACTAAAAGTAAATCAATAACAGAAAATTACAGTTGAAGAGCATGTTTGTTCCATGCAGCACTGAGTTTTAGAAGTGACTATGCATGCTTCCAGCAGCCCAAAACGACAAAACAAAACAAATCTTTCAAAGAACACTTTATAATCTAACAAAAAGAGAAATCTTGGTTTGGATCAGATACAAACAACCATCCACATGCAGAAAGAAGAATTCATTTATCCTTAGTAAAATCCTTTTGTGTTCATGGCAGTGACCTAGAAGAATAATTTTTCCTTCCTCTATTTAGATCTGTGTAAAAAAACTTTGTCTTCCCATGTTTAGGCCTTGGCAAGTTGGGAATATGGGTGTGGTATTTGAGTTTGTTATGTAATGCTTGTACTAAGTTTCACCGATGAAGACAAACAAAACTAAACTCATTTCTAAGAGAAAAATAAACCTTGCACACTCCAAAACAATTCCACCAGCCAATACCTTCCTCTGCTTCCAAAGCCACAGATATTGTTTTCTCTGTTTTATCCAACTTTTTAGGACGACTGGAGGAAGAAGCTATCTGTGGAATTGTACAAATTTCTGTATTACTATGATGACAGTCCAGAGAAACAGGCTTCATCCAGTGCACTATTTAGCAATGTAGGACGTTAAAATTTATCTTTTGCAATACACTTATTAAAAATTATTGTATCTAATAGATTATTAATTGCAATCAAAGATAATAAAGTCACAAAGATCATAAGGTGAGCTGGAACTAGACTTCAGGGTTTTTCAGTGCTGGGAAATCACTTAATCACTGAATCATTGTTTTTAACATTGTTAGCTTCCACGTAAGTGTATGGTTTAGTATCAGCCTCTGGCATATTGGTACTTAAAACATTTATCATGATCCTAAATGGTAAAAAGCTTCCTGAAATGAATCTTCTAACAAATAGGATTGTATAATCAAACTAAGTACTGTAAGGCAAATTTTCATCTGCTTTTAAGTAATCAAGATAACAGCTCTTCTGTAGCCCCAGATCAGATTCTAAAGTTCATATGATTAATTTAGTAGAAAAAACACCCTGCCTTTTTTTCTTCTGGAATCTCAATGTAGGTGGTTACTTCACCTGCATAGTGAAGTTCTCTTCAACAGAACCACTGTAACCTTGCTCAAAGCAAGCTTGAAAGGTTGCTATAACGTGAAGTTTTATCATGTCATAAATGATCCACGACAACAGGAAAATGATCCTTAATATCAGGATGACTCAGAAACCTGTCTCACTAAATTGACTACAGAATAAAAGGCAACCTCCTCACATGAGTGTCTACATGTGAATAGCCTTCCTAAGTGTCCGCGGTACTTTTGTAAAACAGAACTGAATATGTAAACACTCCCACATTGTTAATGTTGGTAAATTACTTGGAACATTTACTCTGAGGAACTTCAGACTTTTACTGTAAATAGGTAGGAAATCAAAGATGTCACATTTTATTAACCAAATTCACCAATCAAAACCTGAATATAATTTCAGGTGTAGGGGTATATTGCCAGAGTTCCAATGAAAGCTTATTTTGAAGTCTCAATTTAGAGCTGTACTTTCCCACTACAGGACGATTCTTGGCCTAGAAAGCAGCAAGTAGCTAAAAAAATTAAGCAGTATAGTTCTGTATAATTTCAGTATTATGAAACTTTTCAAATATTGGAAGGATAAAAATATCACATATATGGGACTTAATTTCAACAGAAAACATAATAGAAAGTTTATGAAATGATTTGTGAGTGCTTTTGTTAAAACTGAACTTCCTAAGAATATCTTGGTTTTGCTTTATCACCCTCATTCTCGGTTATGGATAAGGTTGCTGAAAGAATTAATTTTCCTAATATATACTTATTCATCCAGGTAATTGGTAAAATAGTGGTTTTACATTTACATTTCTGTTTCCTAGCAGGAGGGCAACTGTAAAACATTTTCCTTCGTACCAACTATTACAAGTCAAATATAGAACTAAAGAAAATACCCAGTTCACAAACTTAGTTTAAAGCTTATGTTTATTTTTCAGTAGCACACAATTTTCTTCTTAAAAATACTGAATAAAAAGTTAATGTATTAATTACAATAGCATACGAGCTTCTAATTTCCAATTGAACAACTTTGTCTTTCACACTTTAGCTTGTGTCAATTGATCACAATTTGCTTATGCCACTGTTTGAGCCCATCTTGCCAGGGCCTGTGACAACATTTTAATCTTTAGAGCTTCTAATGTTCAGCTCACAGTTCCTGGGTGACATCCAAAACCATAAAGTGACAGTTGTTTTCCAAGTTATAAATACAGCTTTGAATCCATTAACGACTTGTCTGCTGTTTCTTCTGTGACTTCAACCGTTGTATCACAGAAAGAGCCAGGCAGAGTTCCTTTGCTCCCCAAGAATGTAATACGCCACGGCTCATTTGAAGTAGCATCTCCACAAAGTAAACCTTTATAGCAGGAGCTAAGCGTAGCATCCACGAGTGGCATCTGGCAGTTTGTGATACAGAGCAAAGAAGGTTGGAGATTGTTATTCCCTGGAGCATTTTAGGCAAAGGAGCTTAGACTATGCAAGAATGACTGGAAGTATCACAGGTTTCATGCTGGAGAAGCCTGGCTTTAAATATTGTATATCTGCAGCCAAGTTAAAATGCATAACATTCTTTTAATCTCTCCTTCTTGGTAAAAGAAGAAGAAATCAGCAACGAAAATAATTTTACGTGTGGTTAAATAGTATACAGTACTGCTGGAAACCCTGCAAAAGTGGAAGGAGACCTAGTGTCTGGAGACCAGTAATACTGCATTTCTGTAAGCCTCTCGATCAGGTCTCTGACTTGGTGAAAAACCTGTCCATATTCTATTTTATTTAAGCAGAACAAATAGACTTAGATAGAACAGCCGTCAGTGACATGTGGAGCTGGATGACTATGAGTACTCAGAGAAAAGAAACTCAGAACTATAAAATTAGTCAAAGAATCATCGAATTATGTTCAAACTTAAATTAAACCCTAAAAGAAAATTTTTGTTACACAAATTTCTCTAAAATATTTCCTTTTCTGAAAGACATTGATGGAAATTCCATAGTTAAGCCACTTAAACACAGGGCAGGCAAAGAGCCATTGTAAGTAATAATTCTGTTTTGAGAAAGGAAATTCAATAAAATATGATTATATTCTACTTTTGTAAGTGAAATAAAATGACAAGTATTGCATACTGCAAATATATTATTGTCCAAGTTGTCATTCTCAGACTGGAGTTAGAAATAATCTTTTCCTTCCTTTGTAATGAGCAAGTAAAAACAATAACTATCCCAGAAAATTATATTGATAGCTCATGCAAGTAAAAATAACCCAGACAGCATTAATTCTTGCTCTTGACTTTTTGACATAGGAATTTTAGTTCTAAAAATGAGTTAACATGATCCTGTCTATCTGCCTTTTCTTCCCTGCTGCAAAGGGGTATTTGGGTCTGGCTGGGACGGACTCAATTTTCATTGCAGGGAGACCGTATGTAGCTGTATTTTAGATTTATGACTAAACCGGTATTGATAACAACACATTTTGACTGTTACAGAGCAGTGCTTACACAGCATCAATGCCTTCTCTGTTTCTCACTCTGTGCCCCACAAGTACAAACGCAGTGGGCAAGGTATTGTGAGGGAGCACAGCTGGGCCAGGTGACCCCACCTGACCAAAGGGATATTCCAGACTGTGTAATGACATGCTCTGCAATAAAAACTGAGGGTGGAGTTTTAACCAAGTAGTCTTTACTCAGAGACTAGCTGGGCATCAAACTGCTTGTGGGAGGTGCTGAGTGACTGCTTTTGCAGGACTTGTGCTTTTTTTTTAAACTCTTTCCTTCACTTATTAAACTCTCTTTAAATGGACCCACAAGTTTTTCTCACTTTTGTTCTTCGTATTCAGTTCCCTACCCCACAGTAAGGAGGGGAGTAAGTGAGTGGTTGTGTGGATGCTTAGATTCTCACTGGGGTCACCCTACCAGAAAAGGAGTGAACTTAACAATAGTCAATTTGGACTAACAAATATGAGTCTTTCAGTGATAATAAACTCAATGAGAGATAGAAAAATGAATAAATATGAACTCTGAAGGAGAAGAACAAATAATTATTTTTGTGATAGAGCAAACGCTAAAAGTCTAAGATCAGAAAGCTAGGTGTAACTTTCAGATTGTAGGAGATAGGAAAAATGATTACTGGCTCAAAACAGCAATTAAGGTGTGAGAGGGGGCAGGGCAAGTTCTGTGTGTGTGGGTCGGGGCACTGCTCCACACCCCTCTCCCACCGCAGCCTTCAGCACAGCCGCAGAATGGCTGTGGAGCCAGCGGCACCTGAAAACGCCTCCCGCGGGACGCACCCCGGGAGACCAGAGGGGATAAAAGCAGTGCCGAGGATGTGCACGTGGGTGTGCCCCACTGCCTCCGACCTCAGATCTTGCTGGATCCAAGGCAGTAACTATTCATCCTTCTCTCTCTTCCTTTCTCTCTCTCTCCCTCTCTCTTTCTTCTAAATTTGTCTTTTTGAAATCTACTTGGATGGGTTAGGATTTGCTAAGTCAATACTTTGTGAGGGCCTTACTTTGTTGGATATTGCTTTAGAATTTGCCAACTACCTTATTCTACCACAATGTTCTAAAGTTTGCAAGTAAAAGTTTTGTTATTCAACCTTCTGACAATTTTGACTTCTGTACACTGCCAAAGTGAACCAGAGTACCTCAGCTCTTTTAAAAACTTGCCGAGTGATCTTGGGGCGCAACACAGATGAAGTACAGTAATCTTGCTGAATTATAGTATTTACTCTCTTTCAGTTAAAAAAAATCCTGAAAATTATTGCCTGAAAAAATAATAGTAGCTTTCTGAAAATAATAGCATTATTTTGCAGATATCTGCAGTGTACCACTGTTACACTGCCCAGGAAGTTTTCTCTCTTGCATAAGAATCCCATTAAGTCTTTGCAATAGTATGCAGGTGGTCTGGAAAGAGTGAGAATCCAAAGTATAAAATTGCTTTTTATATAGAGATATAAAACCTTTCCCTCTGAAAGGAAATAATGAGTTAAAAGGAAAAGTCAAATGCAAACTAGTAGAAAACTAATCCTTGCTCTGCCTGTTAAACTCAGCAAGGGCTCATTGCTATAAGTATTGTTAACCAAGAAAACTACTTAAGCATTCTGTTTCCACAAAAAACTCCAACCCCCCACAACAACAAACAAACAAGCAAACCCCAACACCCTCGAAGCAAAACAAAATGAAAAAAGACCCAAATGTTCCAGAATTTAGTTACCTCAAATTTTTGTCTTCACACCTCATAACTTGAGGGAAGCAGAATTAGAGAAAGATTAACACTTGGTAAAACAAACATATAAAGAAACCAAGAATCAGTCAGCTTTTTCTCCAGGTTCATAGTTCATCTGAAGAACCACCTTTTCTATAACACAATACTGAACAAAACCCCCCTTTTTATATTTACCCAAATGCTGCACAGAGCCCTTTTAATGTGTGCAGTTACTTAATGATTGTGCTGCATTTTGAATTAGTATGATTTTTCCTGAAACAGAAAACAAAATCTATGAAAATGGTGCTTTTCTCCAGAGGAATAAATGCAGGACTGAAGCAAGGATTTCAGCTTTACACTAAGAATATAATCTGAGTATAATTTCTTTTATGTAAGATGGAGTGAAAAATTATATGACAGAGTGGATCATCTGTATTTACTAAAAATAGACAGCCATTTCCTCAAAATAGTGTCTTAAGTAATTCTAAAAGCTGTTTAGAATAACTCCACAGAATGGAAATTATTACTGTTTCAGAGGCAAGTTATGCTTTTCCAGGGTATATTTCAGTAGAATTGTTTGGTTGGGTAGTATAATCTTATGAATTTTTTCAATAATATGGTTGGAATTTTGTTCGACCTCTCTATTTTACTATTGTATTGATAGAGTACTCTGCATAATTGTTGACTGTTTTCACAAAGAGAGGAAGTTTGACTGCGTATTGTTAAAATAATTGTAAAACATGGCTCCGATCATTAGTTTTTTGTCACCTGTGTGGAAATTGTATTTCATTCACCTACTGTGTGATGTTTGACACAGGCAATGGTACAGTATATTAAGGGCTTACGGAAACTGATTATTTGCAGCATCTCTCTGAATGAACCATGCAAGTCACTCAAGGGTAAAGGCAAACCTTAGAAGTCTGGACTTTGTGTTGAAGACTACATGTTGGTATAACATAAGGCTGAATTTATGGAACTTGATTTGATATTCAAGGACTTCACAGACTGGTGATGCTGGGATTTCTTCTTATAGAAGTATAGGACTGAAAAAAGCCTTCCAGGTCAGTGTCACACTAGGCTAGGTGGAAAATAGGCAAAAATCCCCACCAGCTCCTGTGTGTGCTTTCACACCTGATATCTCTGAGTTGCTGTTATTACTAAAAGCGAGTATATATTATTACTTCATAGTAATAGAAATTCTCTCCCTCATTAGGCCTGTTGTGATAAAAAGGGTCAAACTGCCTTTGATTTTGAACAACTTTCATTTGCTACCTTGCACCGTAAGTGTTTGAATTTAACTTATCTAGCATCATGGTAAGAAACAAAGGAATGATTCATAGTGTTGCAGAGATTGTGTTTTCAAAAGGGAAAAGGAAGCATAAATTATTAATACAGCCGTCAGATACCTTGACAATACTTTATCTCTTGTAACTCTTAAATAAAACAGCCATTTGCTTGCATTGAATAATTTTTCTACTTTGTACCAGTAAACAAACATTTTGTGAGATATAAGAATTTTTAAAAGATTGGAGTTTACTTACTGCAAGGACATTGACAAAACCAGTCTCTGCTGTTTATTGAAGACAAATATAGGTAAAATCAAAAGTATTATCTTCCACAGAAACTAAATGGTTTGAGAATTGTTTCACTGTGCACTCTTCAGTAACTAGCTAAGCTTTGCATCTTACAAAAATAATATCTTTGGAGAAATAAATCTCATGTAGCATTACTATGGAGATTGTCTTAATATGCTATTTCACGTCAGCCAGGCAAAAACCTATCAAATAGGGTTGGTTTTTTTAATTGCAAAGAACAGAGTTACAAAAGTATTTGGATGCCAAGAGATGCACTTAGGACAAAAATCCATGGAATTTTTCCAAAACTGTTGGTAGTATTGCCTAGCTCAGTGAAATTAATTCTGGCTTCAGAGTTGCATTCATTAAATACGATGGTGAAAGTACACCAGTGGCACTTTCTTTAGCCATCAGTGATCTCTTTGGTTGCTGTCAGAGCTGGCTGTTTTGCTACCAGCAGAATCACAAACTCACGGTGATTTTGGATCTGGATCTGTGGTTTGCTTTCTTTAAGAATAATAAGCAGCAGTGAATGCTAAAATCTACTCAGTATCTCTGAACTGTTTAGGACGCATGCTTGAAACAGATTGACAAAGGAGAAAAATATCAGTCCAGACTGCTTAAACAGGTACAGTAATTCTGTATAGACTTCTGCATGAACAGCTGCAGTTAGAATGAGTGAAAAGTTCTAAAAGCACTAGGCATTACTCAAGACAGTAAGAAACTCCTGAATCAGAAACATAGATATTGCACAAACCACCGATGTGATTTTTATAAAGGTGGCACTAGTATAAAATGTCTTTTGCTCATATCTTCAAAATGACCATTTGTTCTTAAGTTTATTTATTCAGTTAAACCCAAACATCTCTACTTATATATAGATGCGACAAGTGCATAGCTTTTTACTCTGCACTTTTTGCGGTGTTAAACCTATGAAGAGAGAAAATATTTTAACTAAATTTATGTTTAAGTCATGGGAAAAATACACTACCTTAAATAGACTGTACTTCCTTCAGAGATTCGTCTTGGACAGATGATTATAGGAAAAAACCTGACAAGTAAACTGAACAACTAATTACTCATCATCTTTTATATAACCAGCTCATTACACAACGTTTTTTTTTTCCAAAGTTACTTCGTGTTTAATCACGATAAATTTTTGTTTGCTGGTACTTTAGTTAACAGCCAAGGGCAATTTAACAGCATTCTTTATTGAATAATTTAGAAGACTCAAAAAGTATTATTTTATGTTGAATGAAGTATTATCTTCATTCCCCAGTGAGAGCTGTCATTTGGATTTCAGCACTTTTTTCTGGTATAGGTTTCCTTGTGGGTTTTCTTGACTACTGAGTTGAAAGAAATGTTAAAAGTGTAGTTCAAAATGAAACACAGAAAATACTCAACATTCTAGGACAATATTTTGTTATCTTAATTTTGTTTTCTCCGTTTCAGCTATTTGACAAAATTGAAGAAAAATGAGCAAAACATTTTGATGGTTCTGATGTTTTTTGATAAAATAACCTGTTTGAACCAGAAGCTTTCACTCAAGGTCTCTGTTACTTTTGTAGATTAGTCGAGACTGTGCCTTTGAACAGTGATTTTCTTTTACTTTCCCTTTGTGCTATTTAACAAAAAATAAGACTTGTGGGTCATCATGTTTTTTGTTTGACTTTTGCTTGACTGCTTTCAGGCCAAGAAAGGGACCCTTGAGCACCAGAGTTTGGACAGTATCTGTGGGAGGAAGGCAGAGGTAAAGATGCTCTTTTGAAAATCAAATTAGCTGTTGCTTCACCTCAGTTGTTTTACTTCCTTGCTCCTTGCTTTGGTTGTGAAGCCTGGAAGAGAAGAGAGGGAGGAAAAGTCAAGCAATTATGAATATTATTGCCTGTTAATAGTTCAGCTTAAATAATGCATAGCAATGGCTGACAAACTTATAAACATGGAGGCTTTAAAGTGAGAAAAAAACCAACACAGCATCAGTGGCAGCAGCTTATGACAAACTTTGAAATGTCTAATAAGCTGCTATCAAATCAGAAAGTCAAAGCAAGCAATTGCCTGTGCACAAAAATGATCTGTGAAAGAGAAGAGGGTTAGTGTGGGTGTTTCAGAGATAACAAACAAAACAAAACAGAGGAAAAGAAAATATTCCCTTTGAAAAAGAGGAAGATTAGCCACCTTTAAAGAGGAAGATGTATGAGAAACACCCTTTGCCTTCCCCTCTCATCTGTCCTTACACCCCTACCATAACCAAACTGGTGGATGATGGCAATACAGGTCCTGTACATAGCTGATTAGTTTTCTCAAAAGGTACTGGAGTTGCATAATTCATGTTTGCAGTAATGTCTTGCCCAACTTTTCTGAATGCTGTGCAGCTGAGTCAACTAGAAAGCTGTGTCAAAGCTTCCTGAAATCAAATGGAGTTTTTCTGTTGCCTTTAGATTAACTATCTAGATAAGCTCCTGGGGAGGTAAATCCAATACAGGCTTTAAGAGGTTTGGCCGTAAAATAATTAGTTCGCCTAATTTGCCTGAACATCTTTGTGGCTCTATTCAATGCTCTTGCTTCAGCCATGGAAAGCTTTGGCTTTGGCTGATCTTGGAGGTTTTCCTTGAGCCACACTCACAACGCACAACTTCCTGACTGCTGTGCAGCCCACATGAGGGAGAACTCTACTTTCATCTCTTGAAAACAATTTAGAAAAAGATAATAGAAAAGATTGCTAATCACAAAGTGGTTGAGATTGGGAGGGATCTCTGGAGGTTATCCTGGTACAAGATGCTCCTGCTCTAGCAGGGCCTCCTAGACTCTGTTGCCAGGGACAGCTCCCAGGTGGCTTTTAAATATCCCGAGGAGCTAGACTCAACAACATCTCTAGGTGACCTGTGCCGGTGCTTGAACACCTGCTTGGTATAAAAGTGTCACATCTTCTTTTCCATGGAGAAGAACTGCTGCAAGTGATTGTGTGTGGCATTGTAGGCATTGTAATGTGAAGATGAATCCATGATAAAATACCAGCTGTTTACTGAGAAAAATCTTAGGTATTAGTATTGCTAAAAAAGAACATCTGCTTTTGAAAGAGTTCTGAAAAGCCCAGTTTGATTCTCATCAGTGACAGTAACTGAACAGATGCTGCAGCTGCTGATGTGCCTCTATTGTTTTTATCACGTCGTGTTTTTTATCATGAGTTTTATATCATGTTGTGGGTGAGCTGAATGACCAGTAAGTGTCCTTACGTTTGAAAGCATCATTAAGAGTGAAAAAATGAATAAAACACTTACTCCTCCTGGAAGTTAGTATCCATGTAAAAGCAAAGACATAAATCAAAACACTTGCTTGTCAGCAAAATTACTTCCTGTTAAAAATGGTAAATAGGTGACAGTAAAGACCAGTAACAAGCATTATTTTTCCTCAGAAAGTTCAGGATTTAATGAGAGAAAGCAAAAAGGATTCATGCTTAAGGAAAGGTTTAATACTGCCATTTCTGGTAGGATTAAAATAGATGCTGCAAATCTGCTAATTTTCTGTGATGTAGTATGGTGCTAGTATCTAAATGGAGCAGGATTCTCAGGCTTATGTAGGCCCTATTATCAGAGCATAAAAGAATCAAGAATTTTAAGGTCAAAAATGAGAAACATTTTGATGGATTCAAATGTGTTAAATTGAAATTCCATCACGAAGAAATAACAAAAAAAAATCTCTATTGTTCTCATGTTGTTGATTGGAAATTACTTTTTTATAAGATTATTAGCAAAAGGCTAACTCTAATCTTGAAATGTCTATATGTAATAAATAGGTTACAGTAGTAGGTAATAGCTTTTTTTTTTTTAAGGCATTTAATAAAGACCATCAACTACTTACAGCTTTCAGTAAGAGACTGTTTTGCATCAAGGAAACTATAATTACAAAAGAAGAGATTGAATCATCGCCATACGAAAAGAGACTGGAAGGCACTCTGGTCATGTTTTATGACCCTAATCTTTCAATTACATCTGCATGGATTGGGGTCTAGGCCTACTAGATTAAATTCTTAATGTGTGCAGTCTATCTGCAGTCATTTTTATCCACCAAAAAGCTGGTTTTCATTTAAAGAAGGATGATTGACAGCTAGATATATGCGAAGAAAGCTTAGTTCACAGGGAAGTACAAGTCATGGTTCACCTCACATGCTAGAAGAGATATTGAATGAAATTCTCAGTATGTATAAAGTTGAGAGCCATGCAGGAACCACATCAGTGTGTGGAATTTGAATAACCTGTGGTGGTTTGGTTCTTATAGACTCATTTTTGCAACAGGCTAGTGGCAGGTGCTGAGATACAGGCACCAAAAACCAACCCCTCATTGTAGCTCGTCTTTATGCTTAAATTGTGGAAAAAACCCCTTATGAACAATTACCTCCATGCACTTTCTGTATATCTTTATTATCTTTAGAACAGCGAAAAGAGGGCTTCCACACTGGATTCTCTCTGAGAAAACTGTCTCTGACTCAAGCCAACAGCTGCTTTACTCCCTGCACTGGCAATTGGGAATCCTTCCAGGCTGACCACTTCTATGTATCTATCCATCCGTTTGTCCATGTCTTACAGTTTTCAGTGGTGATTTCTCCTATTTGATGTTATTCATGAAATGGCAAGTCTGCAGTTCTGAGTTGAGTCACAGCCACAAGGGCTTTGCTGTTGCACAAGGATAGATGTGTGCTTACACCTCAGGGTTTGACAGCTTCCAAATGTATGTCTGTCCTGGTTTCAGCTGAGATAGAGTTCATTTTCTCCTTAGCAGCTGGTACAGAGCTGTATTTTGGATCCAGTATGAGAATAATGTTGATAACATACTGATGTTTTGATGCGGCTAAGTAGAGCCACAACCAAAGTCCTTACCTTAAGCCAAGGACTTTTCAGGGTCTCAGGTTCTGTCAGTGAAGAGGTGCACGAGAAGCTGGGTGCACGAGCAAGGTGACTGGAATTGGCCAAGGGATATTTGATACCATAGATTGTCGTGTTCAGTATATAAGGTGGAGGGAATTGGCTGGGAGGGGCCAATTGCTGCTGTGGGACAGGTTGGGCATTGGTCAGTGGTAGTGGGCAATGGTATTTTCAGATAGCATTCTGGGGAGAATTCTTTCATCTCTCCCTTTTTTCCCCCCACCTGTTCTCACACACGTACTTTGCATTGAAAAGACATAATGTCCAATTGTCTAGGTACCCCCCAGCTGTGGGTGCAGCAGTCCTTGGTCTTTCTCCTGCTGTTATCCAAAAAGTACAAATAGCAACAAAACACAATGGCACAGAGGCAGCAAGGACAGTGCTTTCACATGAGCTCTCAGGAGTTCAGCCCCTTCTTTTCATATTCGTAAACAAAGGTCTGAAGTAAATGCCAAATCTTGTTGATTGCTCCTTTATCCAGGGCTGGCCTGCCTCAGGCAATTCAAACCATTCTCACAAGGCCTCCAACTGTATCCTTGAAATGTCTAGTTTCTTCCTACAAATAAAATGAGGACACATCTTTCAGAAGTTTCTGTTAAAACATTTATATTTATTCAGGTGAACTTCGTCTCAAAATTAAACCATAGCAATGATAATATGTAATAACCATATTTTTCCATAAACATAAAAGAATGGACATTTTTTCTTATCTAATGATGTAATTTGAGTCATTCCAGCAACTTTATGATTTCATTGGCATTTAGTTTCCAAGAGAACATGGAAATGTTAAATATTTATACAGATAAGTCCACGGCTAATGTAGTTCTCATTCAAACATTGCATATTGTATGATGTTGGAAAAGTATATACTCAAAATCACAAAGAACTGAAGAACAGAATACAATTTGAAAATCATTCTTTCACATTTTGAATGTGATTCTTTCCTTAACTCACTGCGTCAAACAACTTACTTTGTGTCTATGCTAACAAAATCCAGTCTGGTTTATTGCTGAATTTAGAGGTCAAGTTGCATTTCTTGCCTCAGAATCTAAGCACGTGCAATCCTGTTCATGTGTCTAAAAGTTAAAATGTGCTAAATTTGCATGAAGATAAAAAAGAGCTTTCGGGCTACTATTCATACAATATCTGCTGCCTGCCTGAAACATTTCTGAGCTAGAAGCTTCTGGTAATGGCTCTGTAGTTGCATAGCTATTGTTCAATTCTTGCAAGGTAACATAGAATGTAATAAATTATTGCTCTCCTCTTCACAAAAAGAAGAAAAAACAACCAAAGAAACTCCCCAAAACAAGGGGAAAAATGTAGTTTGTGTCAGACAGGAAAGGAATTTATTAACTTCTCACAGTTTAAATTCCTGAGTCATTGAAGCTCCTGAATCAGAATACCTCTGATCAGAATCACTTTTAAGAAATTTAAGAAAAGATCTTTTCCATGATAAAAATGTCTTGCTGGGGAAAAAGGCATCATTCTCTGTGTCTGTTGCCTCCCTGGGAGTAAGAAAACGTTTAGTGTGAGTTATTACAACTCTACATCAGAAAATGGCTCCCCAGCTGCAATCTTAGGCAAGAGATTCTTCTTCTTAAAATGAAATAATTTGGGATTCATGAACTACCTCAACCCTATCAGACTGGCCACAGAGCAACTCAAGCTTCTTTTTTCCTACTCTATCTAATTCTCACAATGGTCAAAACTCCATGAGATGATGTGTGTGTAGGCAGCTCTGAAGAGTTGGACCATACCATGCCCCATTAAGGACATACTGTGGTCTCTGGCTGCAGAAGACATTAAACATTCTCTGTTTATATACTAGCCTGGTTATACTATAGGGAAAATGTGGGCTCAGAATGTCTGCTGTAGACAGGATTTCACTGTAGTTGGTTTTGCTTATGTACTGTATGTCCGAGGTGTGATCCCTGTCAAGGTGCCAAGTGTGAGTGGGCACTTTCTTTTTGACAGAGTTTCAGAATCTAATTAAAAACACTTATCAAACACACAGGTGTCTTGTAGGAAGTCCGAGCAGTCTGCCCTGTTTAATAATATTGGGGGTGGACTCAAGACTGGGGATTTGTTTTGATTCTTCAGGGTATGTTTCAGCTATTTTTAGCTTCAGTTTGCAGGCAGGAGTTGTAGCACTGCTCTTAGCAGGCAACCCCATCTGACAAGATGGAGAAAGAGAGAGATTTGTGATTTTGGGGAGGCAGGGGGGAAACTGGCTATAGGGAAGAGATCCTCAATACACAGAGACTGACTTACTCTAAAAAAGAGATTCCCAAATTCTTGTTTGTCTACTGATATTTAAGGCCACAGCACATAGTCTGCAGCTTGAGTGTTTTACAGTAAGGATTGCTTTCAATCATTTACTTTGCAGTTAAAGATACATGACAGGCCACAGGAGTGGTGAAGTCTGACAGGAGCCTTTTTTTCAAAAGTAAAAAGAACCAATGCACCAAATAATTCACTGACATTAGTCCAGATAGAGTGCAAATATCTCTCCAGAGAAATACCTTTGTTTATAGCAGGATCTGATTTTGGCTTCCACAGAATATAAAGCTGGTGTGGATTATATGTGTTTTGCACACCCGATAAATGTCAAGGCACTAGATAGTATACTGCTTTGTAGCCACTTGTAGCCACTTATCCATTTATTAATTTTCAGACCACCCTGCACTGCATTTATTCCTGAGTTTTCTCATGCAAATGATGGGAACAAATCCTTACCAACCTACTATACCTCACAGTGTGTTTCAGTTCATTCATTAACATTTGGAAAGACCACTGAGACTATTTAATCGGTGCATAACAGAAGGAAAAAGTCTTAATTGATGTTAGATGGCTACAGGTTTAATTATCCTCACTCTACTACCTGAGAGCTCTAGAGTTAAACTTTAGAGGCTCCAATAACTGCAGTGGGGTTATGCCATTTATAGCTCAGTATGGTATAATTTTTCATGCAATGATCTTCACTTTCTTCACTTTCAGATTTAAATCTAGCTTTCTTTAATTTAAATTTTTCTGAAAAGAGCCATATTGCTACAAGCATAAATTATAGTAGATGATGTCTGTTCACAGCTGTTCTTAGCTTAAGTAATTACCACTCACTCCCTATGATCAATATTTTAAATGCCTGAACTATTCAATTAGGAGCACAAAACACTTCCTCCTGTTATCACTATTAAAATAAAGCATTAACTGACATACCTGTAACATTCATGTTATAGAAAAAAATGTTAGAGGCTGTTGATTTATTAAGCAAATTGGTTTGTGTTTGATGAGAAATCTGAATATGTGTAGCATTGCAAATGCATTTAAAAACCCATTGAAATTAAAGCTACATTAATTACTGATTCCATGAACACTCTAGCATATGCTGGTATTAATTGCATCCATTATCACAAAATAAACATCTCTTTATAAAAACAAATGATGCTTCATCTTAATATTCTTGATTTGGATATCCTCCTTCACAGCTGTTGCTACTCCTCTTTTAGTGGTTTTGCTATAAGGAGCCACCTGTTAATTATAACAGATATTTTGGATATTTTTATACTTTGCAGAAAAAAAAACATCGAAAGCAAAAAAAATAACAGAAACCTAACCCTCTGAATTATTTAATAAAATTTTATTAAGTTTTTTGTAAGAATTTGCCCACTTAAAACCATGGAATTTTTTTTCTCCCTTTATTTGTATAATAAATAAACAAATAATAGAATGCAGTACACTTTAATGTTTTACTACCATAATAACATTTGTGTTCAAGAAACGTTTTAGACAGCTACTAAGAGAAGCATTTGCTTAAAGTAAGGTTGCTGTTTCTGTTCTGTGCGTGAGAATACCCTTGATAGGAAGCCCCAAAAACTTGTTTCAAATGGGCTGTATAAAAACCTGAGAAAGTAATTTTGGAATAAGTTTTGTTTTCACCTAATGAGCAATTGCTGTCTACCTTGTAAATCTGCCATTTCTTAGCCAGACATTTTCGTGGTGAAAACCTTCAATCAGAGAGAACAGTCTGGCTTTTAAAGTGCCAGTTTCCTTTGAAAAGTGTCTCATTATAAATCACACTATAAGGGTATATTGATTTTGTTTCAGATTTATTGTCTTTCAGTTTAGATTTTCTCAATTAGAAGCAGAAATTTTCTGCTGGGGGAGAGGATGATTTTTAAAATTTTCATCTTTGCAAACTGAACCTGGGTTGTACAATTTTTTATGTTTTCTTTCTACCTTGACTTTTATCTATCTGCACCAAACCTGGTTGTGAGTCCCTGTATTAACTCCTCTCCTCAAACATTTTAATTAGTTGTATCTGAGGGCAGGATTCCTGGCAACGAGAATGTAATTACCAATTACTGTAGTGCAGGAAGAGAGACTGTCTCCTTGTCATGTGGCCATTACCTAGGGTGAGATTTCAGCATTGTAGTAAAGACCTTGGAATTAAGGCAGAGAGAAATGTTACATGTGATGTTCAATGGTGTTCATTTTCAGCTGTTTCTCAGTGTGGCACCCACAGGCCTGAGCTAAATGTCTAAACCGTGCAGTTTATGGGCTAAGTCAGGCCCTTTGGATGGGATTCATAGAAGTTTACAATTTTGGGTGAGCCACCTATGATATGTATTTTGAAATGTGAAGCACAAGCTTAGCTCTCTGATGAGCCTACATGGCCTTCATCTGAGATGGGGATATAAGCTCAAAAGGAGTTCAAGGTTTCCTTTCCTGGATAGGACCACATTAAGAGTCAGCTCTCACTGGATTTTGGAAGCAGGAAGTCCTGCTGTGCCTGTACTATTTCCTTTGACATTGAATAAGGACAATGTATGTATTTCTTGCAGTAATCTTAATGTCTAGATCTTTATATTGGCAGGTTTTGGTCTTTTTTTGTTTGTTTTGGGGATAGCTTCTTTTACTTCAGAAATTAAATACAATAAAATCGATTGGCAAAAAAGATCATTAGCATTTATTGACATTTCCTAAAAAAAATGAAAATCACAGCTATTATTATATAATCCAATTTTCCTACCACCCTCAATTACACACACACCCATTTTGCACTAGTTCACTTTTCAGAAAAATGCTGCCATTGTCTTCTTCCATTCTGCTTTCCATTCTCTCTTTATATCTAAAGTATATTCCACATACTCTCAAGATCTATAACTTATGGTCACAAGCACCTATATTGCTGCTTTTTATTTTATCCAATAGCATAGCAATTACAGCAGTCATTCAGGTATTCAGTTTCCAAGCTTCATCTTAAAGGTTAAAAATCATTTCTTATCTCCGGAACAGTGTCGTAGTCAGACATTTCTGTGCAGGGTGTAAATGTGCTTTTCATGTTAAAGAAGGGCCATTTAAAAGGTCTAAGGGCTAGGAATCTATTATAGACTTTCATGGAAAGTTACTGGACAGAGAAGAGTGGTTGACTCTAACCCTTGCTCCCGGGACAGCTTTATGCACCTTATGTTAAGCAATGATAGGCATTATGACTGAAATATATTTCAGTGCTATGATGAAGGCCGAGGACTCTCTCTCTTGAGTGTCTGGACCCCTGTGAAGGGAATTGTGGTTTCTACTAAGCTATTTTCCTAGTCCAGAGGATGTTGCACTCCTTGTAAAGCACTATGCCTTCATGGAGAGATCTGGAGCCTCCTTTGTCCCACACGAGCCTCTGTCACTGGGTATGGGGGTGCATTTTGTAAGAGGGGGAAGAGCTGAGTCTGAATCTCCTCACATGAAGATACTCAGGTGCTCTGCTTTCATTTTGCTTTCCTGACGGTGTGCCAAGATAGTATTTTAATGAAGTTCCTAAGCCAGGTTGATCACGGAACATGGACATTTTTGGGATGTCATGGCAGATAAGGACTGAAAAGGGAAGGAAACCTGTTAGCAGAATCCAAAACCTTCCACCAAAAGCTTGTATTCCTAAGAATTTTGCCATTTAAGGTGTTAAGCGAGGGTTATGAAGCTTCCATATTTTAATGAGTTAGACATCTTTGTAATTTCAACTAATGTTCTTTCAGGGGTTTAGATCTTTGTCAAAAAGATAGCACTTGGACTGTACACAAGAGAATCTGACCAGGAGAACACCGTTTGGCAAAACTACATATCAGGTTTAAAATATATGTCTGTTCTAATGAGTGCTTTTGACCAGTCAGTTTTTGTCTGTTGCCTGGGAGAATGGTTCTGATCTCTCCCTTTTTATCACAGCTCCCTCATTTGATGTTATTTTTAATTTCCTTTAAAATAATACTACCCAAACTGTGGTGTTTATTGTAAAATCTCTTTTTTCATCACAAGTTAAGGTCTTCGAATTGTGTTCTCTTTGTGGAGAATCTAGCTAAAGGAGTAGAGCTTGTAAGACAGATGCTCATCTGATTGCAATTTCAAAATCCTTGCCAGTAATTGGGAGAAAAAATATCTATGTGCCATTGATCTATTTTGTTTTATTTTAACTACTATTTTTTATATATGAAAAAATAGGACAAAACCTGGGACTGATTTGATGAGATTTTTGCTATCTATCAATACCTAAAAATGACAAATGGAACACAAATAATATCTTACGTTAGTTCAGTTAATCATCATTTGAAAAAAACTTTCTCTTGAAAAGATTTGCTAGGCTTTGTAGAAAAGCAGTGAAAGTATCATTGCTGGAGACATTTAAAATTGAACTAGACAAAAATTTCAAAATATATCCTGAGATGAATTATGCATTAGTAGATAGATGTACCAGATGAAATAATATGTCTTTTTCTTTCTCTGATGTGTGAGATTCTGTGATTCAAGTCTTTTCTGTACCAAGCTGACTAATTTAATCAGCAACTATTATTATTATTATTTACTACCGCATGTATCAAATATAGATTTTAATGTAGGTCTAATAAGTCATTCTGCGACATTTTTAAATACAAATTGGTTGCTATGAGAACCACTAAGTATACGTTCACAGTAGGACTAGACAGCAAAGCGAGATGTTAAGTAATTAATTCAAAATTAGAGACCCCTAAAAGTGCAGATATTTATGGTACCTATCAACATGTTTTGGTGCAGTGGAAGAACACATAAATTTGATCAGATATCAGTTAGCTATGATAGTATGGTGTTGCTTTCTAATGATATTAGTGTCTAACTTGATACATCCAATTTGTTATATATAAATTAAGAGGTGAGTAGTCACTTTCAGTGAAACTAGATTTCATTTATAGTAGAATGGCCTTTGAATTATTTTGCTTCTGGTTTATCTGTTGCCCTTTTATGTAGAATATTGTATTTAAACGTGGTCTTTCTTGAAGTGCTGTCGTATTTTGGGTCCTGACATCATCTATCCATGCCAGGGTTACCGATAGAAAGTCAGCACTTAACCTAAATGGTTATTTGCCAGATCTGAGATCATATTATATCCTATTCTGTTCAGGGTTGAAAAGTGATGGCAGAAAACATTATTCAGGACAGCAGAGAGGACTAGTAATAACTTTCAAATATAGATTATGTATGAATATAATCTGATCTTCCAACTAGCCATTCAGTATCCAAAGTTGTGTTCGTTCATTTCTAGATTTAATAGCTATATATATACACACTATATATGTATATATAGCACAGATATGTATTTAAAACTGTTGCTTTGAGTCAGGTACAGAGAATGCTGATAGTGGTTTGGTATTTACTTTTAGGAATTTTTACATTTCTTTTGACATATTTCTGCTGCAGTCATGTGTAGTACTGCCTTTATGTTTGGCTAAAAACTCAAAATCATTAAATCCTAACTATACAAACAGGTGAAAGAAAGAATTTTGCTTTCAGATATGTTTTTGCTTTGTTTTTCATAGACGAACCCTTATTCCTGGGCAGGAAAACATATTAACTCTTGTTTCACTCTCCTGTAATATCCAAGTTTTTCTTGACATGAGCAGTTATTTTTCATTATATTGACTTTAAAGACACTTTCAATTATGCTTCAACATTATAATATATATCCACAACTCTGAGCACCTCAGAAAGAATAGAGTGATATCTCATTTTTAAAATTTATATCCCTCTAAACTGATTACAAGCCAAAGTTTTAGATAATCAACATTTAATAGACCATATAAGTAACTGTAATATATAAACATGTCTTCTGTCAGGGCTTGGACTTCCTGCAATGCAGCTGCTAAAAGATGAGGTGGTGATACAGGGGAATGTCAATAATATAGTTTCCAGAATAAAATAAAGGGCCATTAGCAGCCTTTATTTTGCCCTTATTCCCATTCATTCATGAAGGAGGGGAGCAGAGGCAGAAAGACAGTTTCCCAAAGTCAGCCAAGGAGTCAGACGTGAGTCTGAGTTTGTGCACTCTCCAGGGAATCCTGATACTTTGCTGAGCTCATGCTGTATGGCAGTGTGCAAGCACTATGCGCTGGGATGTGACTGTACCTGGTAAATACTAGAAGGTATCTTGAACATCCAGAATGTAAGGTGGAATGACTAATAAACATGCAACATTTATTATTGATTTGTCTATTACCTCTTAAAAGATACCTTTGTGATACTTGCTTGAAGTTCAGTTAACTCACAATATATTTCTTTCCAAGATTTAAGCACAATTCAGTGTATTATTGAAGATACTGTTTGAACAAAGAGTGTTAAATTGATTTCTTTTTGCTTTTTCTCTTGTTTTCACAGGTACAAGGGGTGATCTCACACTATTTGTGTTACTTTAAAAACTCCTCTTGTTCACCTTCTGTTAGACAGTTTCATCTTAGTACATTTTAGAATTTAAAATGTATTTGCTAATGTGTATTAGATTCAGTCATTTAAAGCTCTCACCAAGATTTTTGTGAAGCTGAAATACTTACTATTTGTTTATTCAACGAAAGACAAAGTCTGTGGAAGGAGGTAATGTCTATTATACGAACAGATGCAGCTGTAAAAAGAGCCTTTCTTCCACTCTGAAACAAAAGCAGCAACATTTAAAGCAGTATGAATTCAAAATCAGAAGAGTGCTTTCAGCAAGTGTGGGCCTGTGATAAACTTCTTACTCAGGCTGCCAGATAGAGTATCAGAGAACCTTACATATTTTTGAAAAACAGTGTGATAGTTAGGTATGAGAAGCAGAAGAAAAAGCCATGTAAAACAAACATCCAGAATGCTGAACAGAGTGGGAACTTGGTCTGCCCTTAGTTGAGCTCTAAGGCCAACTGTGTCTCAATATTCCTGTCAGATGCAGTAGAAAGGAGAGGTGTAGATAAATTGGTAGTGGAGAGGTTGTTTTGGTGTGGATTTAATAGATGCTTCCTATCAGAACAGGCTGCAGAATAGCTGCCTAGGAAAGGTTGACAATGGGCCTGCTGGTATACCAATAAATAATAGCATGTTTTTTTTCTTAAAGCAGGGTTCTAGCAGTGGTGCCTGGAGAGATTGGTAGGATGAGCTTCCTGCTGATGGATACCTGCTGGTGGTATCAGTTGTTGGTGATTGATGGTCTGGGGAAACCAGCAGGCACTGGTCTAAGAGGTGAGCACACTAGAAGACCTTGCTGAGAAGAGATGGCAGAGGTAGGGGGTCTGGGATAGGAAGGGAAAAGCACAACAGCAAATGGCTCCAACTGGGAGATGGAAACGGTAATGTTAGTCTTTTCCAGGACACTGAGTAGGTCACAGGAGTACCTACCTCAGACCCTACCAGAGAGCATATGTTTACCATTTTTGTGATGTGTTCTGAGAGGGTTGTACTTCCTATGCTGATGAAAATTAAATATGGAGATGTGGCTTTGTATGAAGCATTACAGTTTCTACAGATAAAAGCAGTTCCCAGACACTGAGTGAAGAATATGAATACGCATGCCTTTTAAAGTGTGAAAGAGACTACTGAATCATGTAGTCTGACCTACCCTGGGCTTTCAAGTTTTGAGCTCCTTACCTTACATTTAAGAACTGTAGCATCTAAGAAATTAATGTTAAAATCTTTATGTCCTTTTAATGTCAGGAATAATAATAGAGTGAAATTTGTCTAAGTAACTCTGGCAGTTACTCTGTTGAGGATGAAGGTAGTTTCCCCCACTCCTTTGCTAGCCTTGGTGGGGTACACATTGCCTAGATGGGAAAAGGTATTCCCCAGTAGGACATGTGAAAACTTTACAAGCTTGACCATGTGAGTAAGGCAAACCAGACAGACTTCTGAAAAAAAACCAGTGACTTTCTTCTCAGTCACACATCAGAGCAACACTTTGCTAGTACATTAGTGTGCCATCCTCAGTTTGGACAACTTCCTTTTTGACAAAACTCTGGACGTGAGAAGAGCAGTATCCCAACATTCCTAGACTGCACCTGCTTTACCTGTGCAAGGGCAGCCCTGTATGGACTGGCCCTTTATTTCTACAGGTGACATAGAGCATGAGGCTTAGCTGAAAATGCAGTCCCAAGGCTGTTCTGGATACACTGGATACACTGGATACCTCTGATGTGGTCCTTTTTTAGTAATTTTCAGCTCTTGAAGACTTCAGATTCTAAAGAGTTGGAGGCTGCTGTGGCAAATGCAGCTTCCCTGCCAAGATGGCTGTGCAAAGCCAGCTTTAACACACATTGGAGAATATCTTTACAATGCAGGATTAAGAATCTTTTGAGAAGAGGCTTTCATTGTATATGTTCAAAATTATACATGTGTGTGAGTTCTCTGCTGTGTGCTTTATGTGTAGTCTTGTTCACTATCATGATTTAACCCCACCTCGCAACTAAGCATGACCAGGCTGTCTGCTCCCTCCCTCACACTGGGATGGGGAAGAGAAATGGAAGGGTAAAAGTCAGAAATAAAAGCCAAATTAATAGCAAAAGCAAAAAACATGTACAAGCAAATCTAAACAAAGATTTAATTCACCACTTCCCATCATCAGGCAGGTGTTCAGCCACTCCCAGGAAAACAGGGCTCCGTTGTGTGTGATGGTACTTGGAAGACAATGGCAGACAATTTTCAGAACATGTTAGGCATTGTCCTGCATAAAAAAAATAATTGTCAGAGCTTCCTTTTTTCTGTGTATGCTTCTTGATACTTCCTGAGGGGGAAACAAATTGCAGTTGCTAACCTAAATTACAAAAATAGCACAACTACAATTTTAACTACCAGCACTGAGAAATAATGTGGGTTCTACGCTGCTGCTGACCAAGACTTTTTTGTATCACTTTCATGTTGAAAGAGTAACTAACGGTTCATAAAATATTATTAACTCAGTACTGACTTGTTTGGTTTTGTTAAATGAAAATTTGTGTCTTGTCAGTTGATGAATATTTTTATCCTGTGTTGTCATTCTATTTCACAGCTACACCAAATCTTATTAGTGTTTTCCATAGCATTTTTCAGACATCCTAAATGAGGTCAACCTTGACCAATATACGTTGCAATTGACCTGTTCTTTTTTAATATGGAAACAAAAATGATTTTCTAGATGATGAAGAGGTACTCAACTTGAAAGAAAAAAGGAAGATACTCAGCATCCGCAAAGTAATTAATTGCAACAATTAACATCCTTAATATTTTCCTAGTGGAATACATAAATTGTTTCAATAAAATGTAAAAGTTATTTTCTTGTGCCTGTTATTAAAACCAGTTTATTTTATCATACCCTGGAGTATAAGAACCACTATAGTGTGAAAGGTGCTGCTGACAGAAACCTATCAGATGTTTTTGAAGAGAGAATTCTAATACAGCTACTAATATGGAATGTATATTAGAAGGTTAAAGAGTATGTGAGTGAACGCTGCAATCCTTTTGATGGCTGTGCTGCTGGCAATGACACTTTTCCATTTTCCAGCAGTGTCAGTACTGCTGCCTTTGCCTTGTTACGTTTTCAAAGTCTTGATTCTGTTTAGATCCAGTATGTCTTCCTGCATAATATGTTGTGCTCTGCAGAAGTCTGAGGTAGCTACAAGGAATTTTATAACCATGTTTAATTTAGGTGAAACTTCATACTGTGTGTATGTACATAAAAAAATAAGCATGCATATATATGTAAATACCCCCCCTTCCCCGCTTTGAATCCCAACCCTAGCTATGAAATGCCACGCTAGACTGTTTCTTTTCTGCACTGCAGAACTATTTTCATCTCTTTCAAAACTCTCTAGCCTCAAAGCTGTCAATTCCTAACTTTTGAAGCTCCTAGTGGTTTTTTTTTGTTGTTGTCTTTTTTTTGTTGGGTTTTTTTTTGTTTTTTTGCTATTTTTCCCCATATCCTTGGTGGCACCTGTTACTTTCCCTTCCAGGACAATAATCAGAACTGTATTACTCTATGCAAAGAAATGGAGTTCTACAAATGAAACTCTCATTTCTTTCTTTTAAACATTGTTGCTCCATAGCAGTCATTAAACATTTGTCAAGTGAAATGTAGCATTGACTTCATAAATATGAGAAGGTGACAAATATTCTTAGTGATATCCATTACTTATCCTCTTTCAAATCTTAAAATAGTCAAATGCCACATTTTTATAATTACAATTCAAAGAAGAGATGGAGGGTAGTCATCTTCTTGTTGAGAGGTCCAAACTATAACATCACCTCCTGCAAGCCGTCAGTCCTAGGACCTGAGTATTTAGAAGTTTGATTAGTCCATCATTATCTTGGTGGTTTAAATTATAAAGGTTTATTGGATTGATGTCATGCCATCTGTTATGAATTCACTGTGATTTATTTCAGTACTACATATTTATTTTAATTAACTTGGTTAATATATGTTGATGGAAGATGTAGGCTCAAGAATATTTCATTAATATTTTGTCTTTCAAAAAGTTATTTCAGAACCCAATGTGACAGTGAAAATAATTGTTAGCATTTCTTAAAAAGTCTAGATACTCCAGATATTTGGTCAAAACAAGACATAGACATAAGCTCTGGCTGAATGTGATGAGGAAGAGGAACATTTTATTTTTAAATGAGATAAATTGGCAAATGTAAGTGGATATGTTTTGAGAAACAGTGTACCTATAGCTTCTGTGCTAAAATTCTTCAAGTTTTAGAATATGTCCTAAACAGAAAGAGTAAATGTTTGTAAGAAATGATACCATCTTTCAGAGCATTTTTTGAAGCTAATGTGCAGATTCATGCTGGCTAACCTTATTGCTCTCATGTAGGAAGCCAATGTATACTGTATTTATAGTCCATGCCATCGGAAAAAATTGGGCAGGGTTTATTTGCCAGAAGTACAACCCAAGGGCTGTGGACTAAGCGAGGGGGTGCTGTGGGGTGTGTTTGAGCACAGTCTGGGGCATGGCAGCTGCCATGCATGAGCCCATGCTTTGGCATGCAGCCTCAGCCAGCTCTGGAATCTCGCTCCTGACTGGATTTTTAAGAAGGTTTGATTTTCTAGCATCAGCTGTTACCCATATTGTCCATAATAAATGAACTATCTTTATATATACGTATCCATACTTTCTAACGTTTAAATGTGTTAGAGGAGAAACACAATCCAGCCCCTTGTGTGGTACTTTTCTAAAACCAATTTGTGGTGCAGTTCTTCAGAGTCCTTCTTCTGCATCTGGCGCTGTGGAGTAAGTCACAGGCATTGACCATTTTGGTGTATTTTTTCTGTAAGCTTCTAAAAATTTCTGAGAAGCAGCGGTCATTGTAGGAACAGTTTGCCCTGTTCACTTGGAAAACCATACAACTCCCCTAAATCACTGAAATCCCAGGCTTCTCTGGTTAATTTACCCTGCTTCTTCACCAACAGCTAAAGAGATGTTCTAGTTCATCCTGATCCCAAAGTTATCCAAGCTCATTTAAATGAGCTAATTCAGCTGTAGGAAGAAGGGTAATTTAATGGATGGCGAACTGTGAACTCCATGCTTCTGTAATCAGAGTGTTACCGGTAACTGGATTAGCTTAGGAAGTTACACAAAACATGGAAGTCTGCATGCTAGTGTATGCACTGAATGCCTCAAAGAGCACAGAGATCTGGACTTTCAGTAAAGCTGATTTTTCCCTAGTGCACCATACTGAACAACTAGATAGACATTTTGAATTCCTTCATTCTTTGCTACTTTTAAATTTCATTTTTCTATGGATATGTGACTTTAAGCAATCAGACTTTCTGTGTATGTGAATTTGAACAGGCAAATCTGTTTCTGTTAACTTGCCAATTTCAAAAGTTCTAAAATTACTGACTTTACTGAATAATTTCAGCAGAAGTTGGTAGAAGTACATGTCTTCTAAAAAACCCTCCAAATTTATGTGTGCAGAAAAGGCTTGTGAAAAGAGGCAGTCAGGTAAAAAAGGAAAATTCTAAAAATGTGCAGTGGAGAAGTATTATAGAAGGTATTATGAAATGTCAAACAATCTGTCCATGCAGATTCCTTTTATGTCCTGTGCTGGGAACAGATTCAGTTGGAAATTTTGTTTTCTTGAATGCCAAAATCTATGAATGACAAGACTTCAGGAAGGTACACATAGTTAATTTTGATGTGTATGGAAAAATGTGGGGGGTTTGTAATACCTTTGAAATCTGTGAGATTTAAAATATCTTATTGGTATATTTAGGCTTCTATAGTATTTTTTATTTCAGCATTTAAAAGCAAAATTTCACTGAACACTAAATGCTTTAGTTTCAAGTTTTAAACTTTGATAATTATATTTATATAAAAAGACTAGAACATCTTCCTCTTCATCAATATCTGGATAATGGCCTGGTCAAAGAGAGAAACTGGTGCTGATATATGGTGGTAGATGAGGCTATGGTTAAGTTTATGGTTGTATGACCAGATATTTACGAATACCTGAAAGAATTATGTAAGGATATAGACATTTTGAAAATGTCTACAAGTTCTCTTTTTAAAGATGAATGATGGTGTAGTTGTACTTTTGGGAAATAATATTATGTTGTTACATCCGAAGATTGGAAGCATTTCTATAAATTATTTTAAAACTCATTGCATACAATTTGTGGATTGGTATGAGGTCAAGCTCTAGTGAATATAAGCATTTGAAAAGACATAACTGCCAAGGAAGGAGACATATAAGTCTGAAAATATAAAACTGTGGCTAAAATTCCAGAAGGAAGAATGCAGATGCACTATTATAGACATGAGTTGTAGTAGACAATGATATGTCTGTCAAAATAAATGAAGTAAGTGGCTCAGTTTCCATCTGTGTTGCTTGAAGTGCTTATTAACACAATGCAGGGACCAAATTTGACCTATTCTGTGTTAGAAGTTAATATGATTTTTTATGGAAATAGCATAAAATAAAGTCTGTCACAAGACTTCAAATTATATTTGCCTAATTTGTATATATATAATAAAGTAGATCTTCAGACATGCTAAGGAGAAACAAAAAAAGCCCCAAACCCACAACAGGAAAGCTATTGCCTCTCCTACTGTGATGAGTAGGTTTGGAGTGGGAAAGGGCTTGGCACCTCTAAATTCTGAAATGACTAATTGAGATATTCTTCAAAAGAAAGGGAAAAGTTCTGATCTTTTTAGAGACAAACAAATATAAAATATACCTCTGGCAATGACTGAAGATAATTTGATGAGTTTTGGCTTTCTTTAGCTTAGCTTAGTTATAGGGTATCATTTTGCTTTGCTTGATGTTCCATAGGAAGATGAAATCTCTCAGTTGTTCCTGTCTGTCCATAGTGCTAAACAATCCAGATAGTCTTATGACAGGGTGGCATGGAAACTGGCACAGCCCCTGGAACAATATCTGAAAGGATGCCTCTAAATAGTAAAGCCTTGTTGTAGTATTAAACTTGTTTGAGATTTTGTTAGGCTTGCAGTTATAAGGTCAGTAATAGCACACCTGAGGTCTCCCCACCATATCCCCCATCAAGGCTACAGTCAGTAATACATCTGGTTACCCATTCCTTCTTAATATTGATCAAAATTGTTAATAATTTAAGAGCAATTGAAAGCTGCACTTCTTGACTACTAATATTTGAGATTTTCTGCTACTTTAAATTCCTAAAGGTTTTTAAAATATTTGAGTGTTACTCAAAAACTAAATCCAAATATTTCAATCCTTTGACTGATGAGAGTATTGCAGATAGGTAGGAAACTTGGTTATTAAGAACAGCAGCTGAAGTTCTCGATTGGTATGATTCAGTGTATAAACTTCTTTTAAATCAGGCTGTGAAATCTTTCACATGTTAAATTAATTTTTGACAACATCTCTACTAAAATAAAAACAGTCAAACAAAATCAACCTATCAACTCTACTTTCAAACCTACAAATTTAAATAATTTTACTAAAAAGATAGTAGCAGAACTGGTAAGGAGGCATGCCTCTGAGTGTGTGTTTGTGTATGCATACACACATTTAATCTGAAATAATATGAAAGCAGTATTCTTCCTCTGAAATCATCATTCTGTGCATCTAGGGATCTTCATATAATTTCCATAGAATCAGGTGTTTAAAAACAAACCCTTTTCTTATATCCTCTCAGTGTTTTAAGTTTTATTGCATTTTGGGTCTAGTATTACAATAGAACATCTTCCATCACTGCCGATGCCACATTTAATGAGACTTTTCCAATAAAGTGAAATGTTACTTTTTCTTGACAACTTTTTGATGTACCTAGATGAAGACAAATTTATTATGTGTGCCTGCAAAACCAAGTTTCATACTGCCCTGTGATTAAATACGTTTATCATCCTAGAATAGGTTTTGTTGGTCTGGCTTCTCTTCTGCCCTGTATGATACAGATATATGTCCCACTGCTGCAAGCTTCGGAAAAGCAACACAGAAAAAAAAAATCATATTTGTACTTTCCTAACCTCCTCACCATGTTTATTTTGTTTAGTTTGTTACATTTTGAGACTTTTAGGTGGCCAGAATCTCCATTTGTTTTCTGAACACGACATGAAGGTATTTGCAAATGCCATGTGAGGTAGGTAGGCAAAAGACACAATGATTACAGCAACAAAAGTTTGATTTAGGGTAGCAAGGATCAAATTTACTGGGGGAAGAGTATGAGTAAGGAAAAAAGATGTAGCTAAATTATACCTATAGTACCTGTCAGAGGCAGTCATGTCTCAGAACTTGCTCATAACTGGGATCTATTAGAACAGTAATTCTGCAAGAGGAAGGCAGTGCTAAACACAGGCCCAGAGGACAGTGTTGTAGTGTACTTATATGAAGTTACAGATGACAGCTTAGTAAAGCTACCTCCCTGTCAGCTTCCTAAAACTTTGACTTCTGTAAATGGCCAGGTCTAATTGGATTTAAAGTTAAAATACCACTTCTTCACTGGACTTGAAACTGTCTAGGGACCAGAAAAATGTGAACAAAAATAAAAGCTTGGCTGCTTGCTTACTTTCTTTATTCTGCTTTTCTTTTCTGTATGTCCCAATACAGTGTGTGATGTCTTACCTGAGTTATGGTGATTGACTTCCATCTGAATTAATGCAGATGGACCATCCTGCCAACCCTGAAATCTTTGAATTTATGAAATTGCAGATGATGATTTTCCACAATCAGGGTTGCATCTTGGCGTAACAGAATAAATCTAGCTGTTTCTTAACTCAAAGTGTTATGCAAAGTTTGAGATTTTCCTTTTGATGTATCGCAGAATTGATAAGAGTCTTAGAATGTCTTGCTAGTTTTGGTGCAAATGGATGTCATTTGCTTTGGACTGGATGTTAAATTCCTGTGTCTTCATGCCCTGGAAGGAATAGCTGCAGCAAAATAGAGAACAGTGGTGACTGAAAATAGCAATGGCGATTGGTAAATGTTCACTTTACTAAATGTCCAAAAATCCATAGCAGAATATGAGTCACACTGATTGGAAAGTGACTCTGCAGGGATGCAAATGCTATTATGAATAATAAGTGTATGTAAAAAATAGATGAAAGAAGACTTCAATAATGTAAATCAAAACCTGGAAATTGCACAGAACTGATAAGGGAAGGACAGAAGGTGACATTTATAGTCAGCAGAAATAAGAAAAATAAGAGGATTAAATATATGAAGAACAAAATAAATCTTGACAATTTTATCAGTATGTTTCTGGATGGCAGTAGTGGAATTGATCACGTGAATGCAGGAATGACAGAGACGTTCAATAAATATTGAATATTGAAATACATTGAATAAGTATTTGGTGAAGAGGGGGAAGGAACTTGATGATGTAATATGCTTTGCTTTCCTGCAGTAATTAAGCAGATTAAATAACAACTACTAAACTAGAAATCCTTAAATCAGCAGGTCCCAATAACTTCCTTATTACAACCTTGCAGAACTGCTCTCTCTGGAAGTTTGACAATTAAGCCTTTTTTTCCAGTCACTTCATACTTTTTCATCTTTTCATGCACTATTGCAGATACTGAGTAAGATCTCAGCAGTTCTCTAGACATTGCACATAACCTGTTTAAATCTCCTGTTAGGGGTACAACACAATTCCTTCATATGTTGTTTAGCACATCTCATACTGAACTGTAAAATTCACCTTTCTCCTCATCAATCACACTTTCTGTGAGCTACAAAATTGCACGACAGTAGTCTTTGCATCTGGTGTAGAAAAACGTGCAAATGTATTTTCTTTTTCTATTCACCATGTTTAATTGTACTACGGTTTTTACTGAGACCTTTACTAAGAATAATGATATCAGCCTTTATCTCAAAGGGAGATTAAATAGTTATCTTGTCCATCTGGCTTTATGATCTACCAACACTCCCAGTAAGATGAGAGTTTGTAGTAATTGTGCTGACCCTATTCATGGTTCAAGGTAAAAGGCAAGATCTGGTGGTAAGACAATAAAATTTTATGTATCAGTATCATTGCTGCTGTGATTTTTATCCTTCATTCTCTCTACACGCAACTTTGAGCATTGTTTTTTCTCCCTATCATGTTACTGGTATTATGTTATGATAATATTAAGACATCTGGAATAATATTTGAAATTACTATGCTGCCTGTTTGGGACTCTTCCTGGCAAGTATCAGCCACTGAAGACAGCTCTTTAGATAAGATTTCTTCAACATAGTCTATTAAACCAAGCATAGCATATAATATTGACCTGTCAAAATCAGAAGGAAGAATGCTTGGTTGTTAGAACCTGAAAAATGTTAAAACACTTTAAAGAAATGCCATTTGGTGTTTGCTAATATTAGAAACTATTCTTAACACAAGTCTATCTTGGATACTATAAATATCTGGCAAGCAAGTTTTTACAAAGTTTATGGAAACAGGTAAGTAGAAGTGGAAATAAAAATTAAAACAATGCCTCAAAACAAATATGGCCAAGATCAGAAGCTCTAAGGGGAACATAGCAAAATGATTTGTGTAGGTCTTGTGCAATTGTACTTCTAGATGCTGGATTCACTGAAAACTGTATTCAGCAGCTTCTGCTTTTGCTCTTAGAAATATTTCACATGGAAAGTGTTTTTCTTCCTTATTTCTTTTTCCATCTCTCTAGCCCTCCCTCATCCCCTGCTGTCTCATTTTCTTAATCCTTGATTCCTCCAAAAGGAAGTTTCAGTCTTTTTTCTGCCAGACTTCTGACTGCTCGCTACTGTTTAAATATCTGTGGAACTTCAATATGATCTCTCTCCTGCTGGGGTGATAAATCAGGATCAGATGATGACTTCTGTATGACTAGAGCCCAAACTGTTGACTTGTAGTCGCTGAGAGGCATAGTGCTTTTTTGGGCCTGGATGAAAAATATTAAATCATAGTCACATATATGAGATTAATTTCTACTGCACATTACTGAGTGCTGCTGAGTGTAGATATCATGGTACTTGGTTTAGAGGAGGGAAGGAAGGTAAATTATCCGCAAGCTCTATCTTACATCACTTTAGACAACCCTTACTTACTCTGCTTATCTAGCTTTCAATGTCTTGAAAGGTACACAATTTTTTGATAATGTTTAATCACTGGCTTCTTCTCTCACCCATTCATTTACTCTGGTTTATGGCTGTCACCAAGGGGAAGATGATACTGTGACAGAATTAATAAAGAGAAAATCAATAACAAATTATAAAGGTGTAAAACAGAAGTACCAGAGTTAATAGTTGGATAAACTCATTTGGGAAATAATGTAGAGAGTAGGTAAGTTAGATATATACTAAAACAATATATTTACATAATTTTTAAAAAAATGTTTTTTAAAAGTAGTATTTTAATTCAAAGAGAAATTAACTCTGGTCAGGTTTGAGTGGAGGTCAGACTAGAGGATATTTACTTTCAGCCTTATCCGTGAAGGTACTTCAGGATATCTATTTTCTTTATATTATGAATGATGCTACTTACTACACTGTTTACATGAGCAGCTTCCTCCTGCTTGCAAGAGGCAAAAGTATCTTTCTTGTTTTCTGCATCTCACAAGGATCTAATAAGGCTCAACAAGTCCAAGTGCAGAATGTGCACCTGGGTCAGGGCAATCCCAGGCATACGCACAGAGTGGGAGAAGAATTCACTGAGAGCAGCACTGAAGAGAAGGACTTGGGGGTTCTGGTGAATGAAAAGCTGGACATGACCTGGTAATGCATGCTCACAGCCCAGAACGCTACCTCTGTGCTGGGCTGCTTCTAAAGAAGCATGGCTGGTGGGTTGAGGGAAGTGATCCTGCCCCTTACTCTGCTCTCGTAAATTCTGCCTCCAGCTCTGGGATCCTCAGAACAGGAAAAACATGTAGCACTTGGAATGGGTCCAGAGGAGGGCTGTGAATGTGCACCCTCAAAGGAACTCAGAGTGAGAGAGCTGGGGTTGTTTATCCTGAGAAGGCTGAAGGCTCCAGACTTTAGAGCGGCCTTCTAGTACCTAGCAGGGGTTTATAGAAAAGAGAGAGAGCAACTTTTTATGTGGGCATGTAGTGATAGAGCAAGGGAGAATGGTTTTAACTAAAAGAGGAGGCATTTAGATGAGGTACCAGAAGGAAATTTTTCAGTGTGAGGGCAGTGAGGCACCAGTACACGTTGCTCAGCGAGGTGGTGGATGCCCCATGTGGATGGAAGTGTTCAAGGCCAGGTGGGATGGGACTTTGAGCAACCTGATCTAGTGGGTGGCATCTCTGCCCATGGCAGGTGAATTAGAACTAGATGATCTTTAAAGCCCTTTCAACCCAAGCCTTTCTATGAGTCTATGATCTCCTACTTTTTAAAACTAATTTTTATTTGCCTCACCTAAATATTAGTGTGTAAGTATTGCCTCCAAGGGATGTATGCATTTTCCTTTATGCTGGCTACTTGTGGATAATGGGACTTCAGTCAGGCATATTCAAATAAAAGTAATATCTTGTTTTGTGTCTAACGAAATACCTGTTTGATTCACCTTTGCGTAGAATATTTTTCCCTCTCCCTATCATATTTTTTTCTTTTAGTCACATGAAAATGTCTCTCAAAATAGTCCTTATTGTCTCCTGGAAACCAGGCTCACGTTCTTGGTGGTACGCAGATGAAGAGATTTGCATTGGTCCCTTTTTAAGTATTATCACTACAATGAGATCAGGAATTCCGCAAGTGTTTGGTAGTAGAATGAGAAAATAAATGGGTAAATATATCCAGTGTTTGTTAATGCAAAACCTCTCCAGTGTTTATTCACCTAGTGAATCCTTCTTCCTTTATAGAATGCATAGAGAAGGATTTTTGGCTTCTGTTTGCACTGCTGATCTGTTGTGCAAATGAGATCTGTCATGTACTCTGTATTAGTTCTGTGTTCACGATACCCACTCTTGCAGAAAGCTTATTAGCAGGAAAGGCAAAATAAACGATCACTAGAATCTCAACCATGCTTTAAATTGAAAGTTTGGAGTGAGGTACACAAGAACGAAGTTTTATCCATGCTGCAAACTTTATTTAAAACATCTGGTGTCTTCCAAGGAGAATACAGAATCCAATTTTGTCATTAAATTCTAGGGGTGATGTTAAAGAGATCTAATACATCATAGTCCACTTGATGTGAAGCAGTATCGCAGCTGCTTGAAAGATAGATTCAGTAGCATAATTTAGATTTAGACAGCTCTAGGTTAAAATATTTTACATTTCTTCATTGATGACATCTTGAATAGAATTTGGTTTCTTTTATCAGGCATATTATGTGGTAATATTTAGTATGTGTGTTAAGTATAGCTGACACTTACTGCATGTTTGTTCTTATATTTTTGCTGGTTTAAAGTGAAGGAATGACCTTAATGCCATCTGTGGTACTAAAGATGCGTTTCAGATCCCTATTATGTTTGGGATTTCCACATACCCTGCTTTGTAGACATGGATATTTTAACATAACTTGTAATATTTTGTGATATTTTCCAATCAGAAGGGGATGAAGTCATAAACAAACAGTGACCTGTCTTTTACTATGAGTATGGAATTGAAATGGTGAAAGCTATTGCTACGAGACTTCAGAGCAGGAGAGCTTACTGTTAGCAGAGATTTAAAGTGACTAATTATAAACATATGGTTTTAACCAAAGACGATTGAGCTGTGAGTGCCCTCCCAAAGGCTTTCTTCTGCTCACTAAGGTTGTCTCTGTCTTGCTTGGTTTCATCTATTTGTTTATTAATGCATTCCATCAAGGCTCTGGTAGCTGTGTGGGTTGTTGAACCTGTGTTGGTGGATACATGGAGCTGTGCATTATCACTTGCACTCGAACCTTCAATGTCTAACAGATTCACTCTGTTTAACTTAAATTGTCTGGTCAGAGAATGGGTTCAAGGTTAGAGTGCTCCTTCATTTATCTTTTCATGTTCATATTGCTTTTAATAGTCTGCCTATAATTTATCTGCTGACATCCACAGTGAACTTGGAACACCTACACATCCTTTTTGTTCTTGCAGTGGATTAAGTTCAGCCATTTGTAGTAAAGACTCATGCAGTGAGGGATGATTCAGTGGGGCAGATAGACTACAAATAAACAACTGCACACCTGGACGCACACTAATCTTTCTTCTAAGGTCATCTCAGGATGGTCCTTGGATGCAGGATCACATCTACAACCTGTGCATATGAACCAAATTTAACTTTCATTGCAAAGGCTAAAACTGATCTTGATCCTTTCTGAGGGGCTGTAACGAAAAAAAATCCATTCAGACAGCCATTAGAGAGGTGATTAGGGTATGAAGACACTCTTGGACACAGAGGAGCTAACCTTGAAAGATTAAGTGTGCTTCATGGACTTTCTGTGAGGCTGTGTAGGTGTGTCGTCAGATCCACATTTATATGTGGAGGACTCTCGTGCAATATAACCAATTCTTTCAGCTGGATCTCAGCTTTGTGGAAATGAGGACGTTGCTTCCCCCTTTCCCTGTTTATCTCTGCTTTACTCTCACTGCAGTATGACCTGCTTCTCAACAATGAATCTGATTGTGACACCGGTTGGTTTAGGTTATTACAGGGTTATAATTTTGGAGGAGGCATATGGCTGGAACAGCATTTGAAGGTACTATCCAAAAGTACACTTACAATTTTTTGCCATCTTTGTAGCTTTGCCTGCACATGTGCACACAGACAACCAAAAAGATTTATGCTATTGGATTAACCTGGTATTATTATTTATGCCTTATTTTTTTAATTTTAAAAATAATTATATGAGCAGAAAGGAAATGTATGGAAAATTGGTTAAAAAAATAAGTAAGTTGTCATTTTGAATAACCTGAATAGGAGGTGCTATAGCACTATTGTAGTTCAGAATTTTTATCCTCCAGGACACAACATAAAATGTATCTCTTATGGCGAAAGAACTCTTCGCACTCAATATACTTGGTAAGTACTTTTCTGAAGTGAATAATCTGAGCTTTATTCGAGTAAAGCTCATACGAACCCTGTGTGACTAAAAGCCAACATACACATATTAGGTTTGTCCCTACAGAGTGCAAATGACTTGGGGACAGTTTTATGGTATTAAGATTTCATCTTCTGAAAAGTCTGTGCTGAAGCAGCCTTCTGGCAGGACCTGCGGACCCATGGAGAGAGAAGCCCACTGTGGAGCAGGTTTGCTGGCAGGACTTGTTACCCCGTGGGGGACCCACACCAGAGCCCCTGTTCCTGAAGGATTGCGTCCTGTGGAAGGGACATGTGCTGGGGCAGTTCCTGAAGTGTGACCCGTGGGAAGGAGTCACACTGGAGGAGTTCATGGAGGACCGTCACCTGTGGGAGGGACCCATGCTTCAGCAGGGGAGTCCTTCCCCTGACAAAGAAGTGGCAGAGACAATGTGTGAGGAGCTGACTGGAAGTCCCATTTCCTGTCCTCTTGCTGCTCGCGGGGAGGAGGTAGAGAATTGGGAATAAAGCCTGGGAAGAAGGGAAGAAGGAGGAAAAGGTGCTTTAAGATTTGGGGTTTATTTCTCATTATCCTACCCTGGTTTGATTGGTAAAAAATTATACTAATTTCCCCAAGTCAAGTCCTTTTTACCTGGGCCAGTAATTGGTGAGTGATCTCACACTGATACACACATAGGTCCCAATTTTCATTCATGACTCATTTTTTATATTTTCTCTCCCCTGACCAAGGAGGTAGGGAGAGATACAAAGGCTTTGTTGTGTATCTGGTGTCCAGTCAGGATCAACCACAACCACTCTGTGAGCCGGTTTCTGTGCTGGGGTGTACTCACATCATTTGGTAATATCAGGTGACAAAGAGGATCTGGAGATTCAAACAGAGTGCTGCAGACCTGATGTCTCCATGATATGTTTCAGTGGTTTTGTGTTGGATTATTCCTGTCTGGGTGCAGTGTAGGGAAACACCTTTAGCAGTTGCAGTGCATTGGTATGCTGCAGGAAACTGGTTTTTTGGTTTACTTTCATCTCAAATGAGTGTATGTAGTTTGAATGTCAAGCCCACTTTATGATTTAAATAAAGGCAATAACTACAGGGTGTTCATTTCAAAAAGATAACTATACATTTGAACCAAAAAACTAATGCTTGTACATCCTAGGACTGCATTCCAGAAGGAATTCTCCGAAGCAATACCCCTTTCCTAACGAAATTCTTTAGCAGCTGAAGCATGTTAACTTATATTCTCAAATTAAAGCAAAATGGCGCAAAGTAAAGAGAAAGCATGAGAAATACTGAGTCCAAACAATTTTGAGAACTTATAAACAACTGGAAAAAAGGGCTTAAAACTGAGAGAATTAGACAGACCTCTCTGTTTTGCTAACAATGCCAACATATCATGATGTCTGCTTTAATATTATAAATACTTGTAGGTGTCTGGTACAACGGTTGGGTTGTTTTATCGGTTAAGTTCCTATTAAATGTGAGGAGTTTTGTAAAATCCTGATTAAATTGTAAAGCCAGTGAATGCCTGTTTCTCCTAACCTGACACAGTGTTCACTGCCACTCAAGAGCAGGCTGACAGACAGACAATTTTTTGCTGTACTATTGTACATGGAACCCCTCTTTGTTTAGAACACTTTCAGCTCTGCCCAAGAGTGACACACTAAGAATGGCTAATTCTTGACAATTATGATTTTGATGCCTTTTTTACTGCCACAAAGAAATTTTTCAGAAAGCTATTGTTTGGATGCCTGGTTCTTTATCTGAAACACTAAAAGCAGGTTTCCTCTCCCATTATTACATCAAGTATTTATATATTTATTAGAAAATATGCAGTACATCACTTCATTGTTATGCTACTTACTTGTCAGAGAAATAAAATTTGACTTTTAATGAAAATCATTTTGTGGGTGTAAATAGAATTAATAATTTTAATTTTTTTAAAAGGAAATGAATATTTTAAATCTGACCTTCCTGGTCCCTACACCTAACTTGCCACTTACTCTGAGACTTTCACTCAGGTCAAAACAGGCAGATTCTGACAGGCATCTGGCCCACTTCCCATATTTTTATCCTTGTACTTCAGCAAACCAGTGATATTCTCAGGAGTGCCAAGCTGATCATGGCAGCTTGCTTTATACTTTCTCAAACTACTTATTTATGTATCTTTCTTCAGACCTGAAGTCTCATACGGCAGTGGAGAACAAAGGACAGATGTTGCTGCATTTTATCCAGCCACAAAGTTCTTCCCCCTCACATTGTGCTCTGTGCTCTGCTGTTCAAGTCAGGCGTGTTCAGTAGCACAATGCACAAGGCAAGGGAAATGTCTAACTTGATTTTGTAAGAAAAAGAGATTTTCATCTTGTATTGACTTTGAACTAGGCAAACTGCAGAGTTCAGAAACCAGCAAACAGGAGAATCCTGTGTAGTGGTGTTTTTTGAAAAGAGGCCATCCACAGCATGGCATCACTCTGTGCCACTTAGATATGGAGGTGGTAGCTCTAACTTCCTTTAAGAGCGTGGTGGATGCCCCTGCCTGAATGCAGCAGCACTAATGCTTTGCTCTAGATCTTGGATGCTGCCTCCAACCCTGGAAAGTATATGCAGTTTTTGGTTTTTTGACAATTTATTTTATGACTTATGTTTCCAGGCAGTATGTGTTACCAAAACCAGACGTACCTGGAACTACTGGGCTGTATTTGTATGGTTGTGTTTATCTGCTAGCTGATAGTAACAGGAGGTCTTAAGAAAATATCTCATCATGTTACAGAAAGTATAGTCCAGACCCCAGTCTGGGCAGTTTCCCATATGAGTCATATGAAAGATATGTTTCAGAAACAGAAAGCACCTTATAGGGAACAGGTCTCAGTGAGACTAGAAAAGGAGCTGGATCATCTTTTTCATATGGATTTGCAAGATCAAGTTATCAGTTTTTTTACTGTTTTTTGACTGCTGCCCCTGTGGTATGTAATTTTCTTTTTCCCTTCAGTATTACTACTAGACATACGGATACTTTTGAAGTGAAAATCAGGTATTTATGAGGGATCTTAAATTATAACTTGAATCTAGTAAATTATATTTTTGAAAATACTTCTGTTTTGTGGTTTGTGGTATTAAGGAAAAAATATACTGTAGTTACTCTAAGGCTAGACTAAGAATGTGTTCATGCTAAGTTTATAAGATTCCTTTTGGAACCCCCCACTCAGCTGATATTGGGGACAGCTAAATTTCCCTCATCAATACAAAGTTTTCCTGGATGCCTAACACAATGCTGCTGAGCGTACTCAGAATGGTTGGTTCCTGGATCCTGCTGAAACCTGACTGGGATTCAGAGAACAGATATTCTGCCTATGTTTTCTGGAGTGCTTGAGTTCTCCGTGTAGTGTATAATAAATACAGGTATCAGCCCTAAAATTCTTACTTCTCTACGTTAGTGCATCAATACTTAAACATTTCTGATTCCTTGCTCATTTATTAGACAGTGATAGAATACACTAAAATGCTCCATTATAAAAGGGAAATAATGACTATTTGCCTCTAATTATGCTTCTAAGTTCTCAAGGGAACAAAAAACCCTTAAGAAAATGGTTATTTGTTAGTAAGAAAGTTATAAAAAACCTGTTTTAATTAGGTGGCCTTCAGAATTTCTTGCTGTGTTGTCTTGTGTGTTTCATCAGCTTTTCATAAGTTAGAGCCAACTCTCACTCAGTGCAAGTATTAAAGAAGTTTTAATGGTCTGGATAATTTTCAGAAGAAAATTAATTAAAGCAACCATTTTCCTGGTGGCTATCAATCTCATGGCTCTCCAAGCCCAAGCTATACTTTCTTTCTCCCTTCCAGCATACTAATGTGCTACCAATTTACAGGAGAGTAATTGCATTTTTATGCCCATGGCTTTTCATGTATTCCATTTTAAAAAGCTGAATGACTATTTTTATTGATAAGGCAACAAGTTAGAGACATTTCAAAAAATGCCCCTGTTGACCTTTTATCTTCCATCCTTCTCCTAAACTTTTGAACTGTAGAGCCACTAGAAGTGTATTTTCTAACAAATTAAGTGCAGTGACATCGCTAGGCCTTTGAGTTTAATGGCCCTGAGTTTTAATTAAATGTCAAACAAATACCATTGAATTTTGACAAAAATCCAGAGTGCTATTTGCAGAAAACCTTGGCATGTCACCTCTTTACCTTGCCTGCTTTTCTCTCTGCCTACTGCTATGCAGTGACGTGCCACAGAATAATTCTTTTGAGAGTATTAAAAGCAAAACCGTTGCTTTTATCAGGATGTTGTGCACCCTGATACCTCTTGGGCATCACAAGTGAGCTAGAAGCTGTTTAGCATTGTATTACTTGTTAAAACTGATTTTTTTTTTCTTTATTTGTGGTATCAAGCATCATAAATCTTTGCTGTTGTGTAATCGATCTCCCTTTCAGGGAGATTTTAAATACAATTTCCACACTGAATGACATAGTCTCCTAAATAAAAGAATGGAAGTGACTCCTATCTTACCATGCTTTGAGCACTGTGTAAGGCAGTTGCCACCACCTGACTGTTTAGATCTTCACTTTTTCTTTCTTTGTGTTCACTTGGGTGATGATTTTTTTTCTCATATAGAATAATACTGTCTTGCTTTTGGCATCATCTGGAGATGCCATCCTTTACCTGTCTGGCTCAACAGGATTGCATTAGAATCATGACCAAATGGAAACCATATAAGCTTAGTAGAGCTTAAAAATTGCTTAGGGTCAGTTATGTCTCACTTGATCAATTATGCTAATTTCTGAAGGCCAGTTAATGGATATATTTGATTCCTGTATTTCACTGCTTGGCTAATCTGTACAAAATGAGATGCAGAGCAGGCAATTTTTGGCAGTAATTATTGAAAGCATGCTTCAGTTTTCAGTTGCTCTGGTATAGTGATATTAATTTTAGTGCATTTACTTCCAAATCATGCCAGTTTAATTAAGATTTATTTAATATTCTAATGGTATCTGAATTTTTAGTATCCAATCTCATTTATACGTCTCTAAGTGCATTAAAACAGATGAGTTTCCACATTCCCTAAGTACAGGTTTAAAATTCTAGCTTTCCAGGGCTTTTGTTATTAGAGGGTTACCTGGGATCTTCCTCTTCTCTCAAAGATAAAGGGTACCATATCCACCTATATTAATTCTGGGAATGTTCTCTGTACTCAATTCTCTGAGTAGACAATGACAATGTTGAAGGCTAAAAGATTGGTTGTGGCAGGTGTGTAAATAAACTAAGTCCTAACTAGTAAATAGGTCAAAGGAAGAAAAAGGATATTTATGTGCAATGGGGACAATTATAGAGTTGAACCTTCAGGGACTAGAAAAGACAATAATCACTTTAGTCTTTTGGATTTTCTACATCCTTGGGAACCACTTACAGTATTGCAAGAAGGATCTCTGAGCCTCTTGAGTTCCACCAACCTAATTCAGTCACATTTCTTGAAGGGATAGGGGTCTTATCACCATGAATTTCCAAACTTGTTATATCAGCAGATGGCTGGACAGAGGAGGATGGCCGTACTCATACATTCATATTGCAGCCTTTCCTATTTTCTCTTCTTTTTCTTGGAGATGCTGCTCCTTTCACATCCACACAGTAGAGGCTGTGCAGGCTGGTTGGCTGGTTCACTTTCCTGTTCACCCAAAGTAATTCCCTTGGCTTTATTCGGGGTTTGCTTTTTTTTTTTCATCTCCCTTTTTGTCTGGAAGTGTTCTGAGAAGATGGTTGGAGGTTTTTGGTTTCTTTCTTTTTGTGATGGTCCACAGAGATCATAATTGGGAGAATGTGCAAATGAAGATCATAACCTTGTTTCTACAAATTGGGAAGAGGAGTCCCAGTGAAAGGAAGCACAAGATAGATGTATGCTACAGAAACATTTCCCCAAGGCCACTTTTGGGAACAACAGTTGTCCGAAAGGAGTGTTGTACAGTGCTAGACGGTTGTAGCTCCAGGCTTCATCTTCTGGCCTGTGTGTGCAACCAGGTGGCTCTGCAGTGCAAGATATGTGCTACAGGATAGGAAGGGAAGTAACTCCTCCTCTTGTTTTAATTTCTGTGAACATGGTGTGTCTCGTGACTGAAAAGCTACGTCTGAGCTAGCTTTAAACAAGCACAACCTAATTAACTTTGCAAAAAAGGGCTAATAAGCTGAATAAATGTGTGCATTACATGCCTTGCTCTGGGGCACAAAAAAACTACCCTTAATGTCAAATTATTATTGAAAAAACCAACACCTTACTAAAACATTCCTCTGTCAGGTTTGAAGTACTGTTTCATTATTTTGAGCACTTTGAAGTGGAAAATGACCAAAAAAAGGAATTGTTTCAAAGGCCCAGAGGAGAATTGGATCGAGCGTTATGCAGTTGCACTACTTCAGAGCGCATGAGTCCTGGGGAGTGGGACATGGGCCAGCTCACACCAGCTGGCTGGCAGCCAGCCCTCTGCTGCTGCTGCCGCTATTCAAACAGTGTCAGCAGACATGGACTGCTTCTCCCCTGCATGAGTTAATCCCAGAGGAAAACGGAGTTCTGAGTAGGTATGAATTTACTAACTTTGCTTTGGAAAGTATTGACTACCATATTTATGAATCTGAGTATGTATAGGCATATACACAATTTAGAGATGCTTAGGTGACTGTGCAGAGCACTTTCCCCAGTGGCTACTCTTTCCTATAATAGGTGGAACAAGCTTAAAAGATAACTCACATTTTCAACAAGCTTTTCAAAGACTTGGTGTCTTCTTGATTCCCATTATGATTCACTTACTGCAGAAGGACTGAATTGGATAACTCATAACAAAACATATTGACATTTCAAGCCTTTTTCACCCATGTTATTTGCAGTTTCTTTCCTTACTGAGTTTTATTGAAACTCTTATTTTGCTCTTTTGTTGAGCATCTGAAAATTACTGGACTGAAAAATACATTATCTGTACACTGTCTGTAATTAGCTTGTAAATTATTCCAATTCCCAACGAAACATTTTTTACATGTGAGAAATAAATTTATTAAAAATTTAATGGAAGCTTTGCAAGTACGTTCCACTTTGAAAAATCAGGAAAAGAATTATGGCATAAAAGCTTTGAAATATAATTTTCCCTTTTAAAATGAAGCCTAAACCTTACATAAAAAGTAACTACAGCCTGTTCATCGGACACAGTTTTCTACAGCTAATACAATTAAAAGTTAGAAATGTTGGAAAATAAATGTGTAACGGAGGGCTAGAAAGAATGGTTCATTTGGTGAACTGGAAATATATATGTTGTTGCTACATTCCACTTCAATTTAGCTCGGCCTAAGTCAATAAAATATTGAATACTGCTCCCATTTCAGGGCCAGGGTTACAGGCTGATCTCGGTTTGGTATCTAATGGCCAGCTTTGTGTTTACAAAATCACTACTGCATTTTGCACTATTGTTAATAATGTTGGTAGAAAAGTAGAAGGATAAAGAGGCTGTAAATAATCCTATAAGCCTGATATTTCTTCCCATTTAGGCCTGACAATGGCGCTGAAATGCTGGCAACTGTTAGTAGTAAATCTGGGGGGTTAATAGAAGCTTTTTCTCTTGGAAAATCAACATTAATTAACTGTGAGAGTAATGCAAGAATGGTGATAAAATTTTTGACTAAATAGAAGGAGCCAAATAATTCTGTGTAACATTCCTGAGATTAACCCTCAGACAAAACAAAATAATACATTGTATTAAAAAAATGCAAACCCCCAAACTACTGATGTAGCTGGAGGGTAAATAACTTTAATTTAAAGACACTTGCTATAGAAACAAAATTTTAACCAAATTGTGTGCCTGAAATTGTAATCAATTTTTTTTAGGACCATATTTTTCTTACATGTCCATCTTTACTCTTTGTTATCCCAAGATGTTATCTGCAAAACATCACAGTGAATAGAGATAAATGATAAGCAAGTTTTCAGAGAGATTTATAGCATTTTTATAGTGCCAGTAATCATAAATTGCACTGAAGTAAACAGCTAACACTTGCCCGGACTGATATTAATACAAACATGGAGACTGTGCTGCTTTATATAAATGTCTGCATTCTGTTGGAAAGGCATTAGATGTGAGGAAGGATCCTGCTGACTGCTGGAACTTGGGCTGTGGTGAGGCGTTCTTGGTTTGACTGGGAGGCGAGCCCGGTGACGTGAGTGTTGCGCTGTGTGCAGCATCACTGGCTTCCTGGGGCTGTGCTCCTGAAGCAGGGTCCTGGGTCCCGAGGGCTGAGCAGAACTTGGATCCTGACTTAAAACACCAGGGCTGAAGCTCCCCTCTAGCCATAGTTAGTTATTGATGTCAGGGTAACACCTGCTACATTGCAACGTTAATATTAGGCCCGATCCAGCTTGCCAGTGTACATGTAGAAAAACAAATGGATGCATGCCCATGACAGGTTTAAAAAAGTCCCTTGCACCTGAAATGGCAAATGAAGGGTAACATACACAGAGGAATATTGCATTTGCATTTGAGTGGTAGTTCATTGAAGCTGCAAGTGAAAGACTGCCATCAAATAAATAATGTTTAGTCTTGCCTTTGGCTTTACAGGTCCTGTGACTTTACTGCAGACTATTTCCAGGGTTATGATGCTAAACATAGGTTTTTTGCCTTGACAAGGCTTTTGGAGTTTTTCTTTGTTTTTTCTTAGGGGGTTATATTTGGGGGATTGTTTAACTGATGAAAAATGTTGAGAATAAAATAGAAGATTTTGCAGTTGTAAATATTTCATGACCTATCAGCAGCAGGTATTCCACAGTGCTTTCTGCAAGCTAGTCTCTAAAAAGTTATAACTGCCCAAGTAATATTTCTTTTAAAGGGTGGTTTTATCTTTATGTTGAATATTAATTTGCCCTTCTGTAACTATTACAAAACGCTTAATACTTGAATGAGTTTGCATTTTTCAACATCTGAAAAACTTTCAGCACATTTTTTTTCCCTTCTCACTGTATTTCATAATCCTTTTCTTTAACAATAGCAAGATAAAGTCCTCAAATGACAATAAGCAGCAAATCACTTGCAGAACTATATGAATTTTAAATTGTTTTGAATGTTAACCACTGACCAGAGTTTTAAAATCATCTGTGTATTTTGTCATTGGCAGTCGTTTTCACTTTGACACAGGAATTGTATAATTTCTTATCTGAGATAATCTGCCAGGTTTTTACTAATTACCATACTGTGTAGATAGGATGCTGGCCTGGTTAAGTTGCTAGTTTGGCATGATGAAGGTTGAAGTTCAATCCTAAATTTGCCACATACAGCATGACCTGAGCAGACCATTTAATTTTGATGCCTGTTGGTTTTCTTGCTTCTGAAGGTTCTCAAAGCACAGGTCTATTCCTGCTATGTGAATGAACTTCCAAAACAGAAAGAATCCTTACCAAAGCTTTAGACTAAAAGGGTGTAAATTCTGGCTCTGCTAATTTTAACTTTGTCACAGGTTCTTATGTACTCTACACTTATAACTAAGAGCCAGATACTGTTTAATTTATACACGCTGGTGCTGAAAGAAAATATATTTAGTCTAAAATGTTAGCTCAAACTTTAGAACTTTTTGGGAAATGAGTAAAAAATAATTCTATCAATGTTCACTCTTCTGGTGTTTTCAGAAGTGTTTATAATATTCATTACCCTATTTGAAGAAAAAAGAAATAAAGTTATGGAGAAAGGAAATAAGAATGTTCAAAGAGGTTAAATGATTCCTCTTTGAGGATTAATTAAATAAACTATTGTGCCTCAGGCTCAGAAAGAAAGTATTGAGGGGATATGAAGGCTTATACAATCTAGAGCAATTGGGAATGATTGTTCTCTGTCTCTTTCAATACAAATCCCTATTATTATCCATTGAAACTAACGGTTGGTAAGGTTTAAAAGAAAAAAAGACAAAAAAGCGATAAAAAAGAGTAAGCTAGTATGCAGTTTCTGCTGTACGGAGAGACATTTGCCAGCAGTGGCTGTGGGTGCTATAATGTGACATACATCTAAAAGTGATTGGGCAGACTTGAGGAGGAAAAAGCTATTAAGGTCTGCTTAGGACAAGGATGTCAGCTCTACTTTAAGGAGTTCTTTTGCTAGAGATCTTTAGAATTTAAAATTATTCTGAAAAATAATCACATAGTGCCTGGTGTGTTGCCTCTGTGTCTATTACTGGTCAACTACTTCTTTTAAGGGCATTTGTCTGACTTTTCAGTTTTTTAAATCATGCTTTCTTTCCATGTTGAAACATGTAAGCAAGGAACACAAATTGCATCTATATTTATGGGAGGGAAAAGAAATCTAAAAGTATTTTTGCTTCATTTAATTACTGGCAAAATGCATGTGTATGTATCTACGTATATATATATATATATGTATAATGTATATATTCCAGAATAATCTCAAAAGCTGACCGCAGCTATTTGTGACTTACACTTTTCTAACAGGTATTGATCACTTTTGATCACTTTAGGTGTGTAAACGTAGAGGTTATTAGGCTTTCTTTCAGCGTAGGTGTTAAAACAGCAGTACTGATGTTCAATATGAACACAGAATATATGTTGATAGTCAACAAGAGATACTTTCACAATGGATTGGGGATTTACTTTACGGCATATCAGATTTAGAGGGATATTCAATTTGGCATCAGTCGGTCACTGTGGAAATGCTAACCATTATATTAATGCAGTAATATATTATTACTGTGTTAATATATTATTACGAGGAAAATGTACAGTGGGTTTTGGCAACAGCTGTCATTGTGGGTTCTGTGAACTTTTGTAAAATCAAAATAAACAATTTAAATGTAAGGAGAGAGTGCAAGCTGCCAAAGTTCCAACAGGTTTCACAAATATCTTTTGATCTATGTTGCTATCTCACCAAAAGGGTGAATTGGGGAACAAAAAAACAAATATACGATAGGCTTAAGACAGCCAAAATGCCAGAAAAATTAAAAGAGGGGGAATGCTAACTGAGCTCAATGGGCCTGCAGGTGATGCTCAGTGCAGCTGACAGAGCCTTGTGTTTGATGGGCAAAATTATTATTGTGGAGTGGCCTTCCTGGCTATGAGGGCTTGGCTTCCTTCGTCAAGTGCTCCTTCATAAAGGGAAGGACCTTCTGTGCTAGGAAGTACAATTTATCAGCATCACAATAATGATGGCTTTTGTACCTGCAGGATGATATTAGGCAGGAAATGTAGTAATCTGTGCTGCTCTTTTCCCTATGATTTACTTTTAAAAAAAAGAAAAAAAAAAGATCATTTTTCTGCCTTTACAATCTACCTAGTCATTTCAGTCAGCTTGAGATATAAAGTTTGGGGTGCTGGCTATGCTTAAAGAAGAGGAAGTTTCCGTGAGGATAAGTTTCTCTTATCAGTACAAACTCAATCTTTTATATACCTGTTGTGGGTGCTTGCTGTTTTTAATGTTATGGTAAATCATAGCAGTTACAAGGTTTGACCCTTTGGATACTGACAAGTACAAGCTGAGTGTTTGTTTCAACACGTGTACAACGTAGGTTAGAAAATTTTGCCTTTTACCATGCTTTTATCTTCAACCATTGCAAAGAGAACACTTTAAAAAAAAGGTAATATTTAGACATATATATCTGATAATAAATCAATAAAAAGATAATAAGAATGTACTGAATTACATAAAAATCAGTAGATATATCTTAAATATGTCTGGGTCACTTTAGAAGGTGTTTTTTAATCTTTCTATTAATAAAAAACTTTGTCCTCAGTGATAATTTTTTTCCTTCCACATATTCCTTCCTTATTTAATTATTATTTTCTGGCAGAATAGCCCATGACACCATGTCTAACTGATGTTTTTGTAAGGGTTGACACTCAAAAGTGACCTTACTGATTTTAGTTGCTTACAGTGAGCAATACAAAATGAAAAAAGAAACCCTATGGAAAAAAGAAACCCTGAATTTGTTTCTGAGAGTTCTTTGGATATCATGTATCAAAGCTAGATGCAGTCTGAAATGTCCCAGGGACTATGGGAGTTAGGATTTCTGGCAGTAGCACCAGTTCAATCTGAACCTGAATATTGGTAATGGCTCTCTTCTAATAAAGCTTTTACTGTAATAGAATAATATTTCAAGATTACAGTGATAGAAAAATACCTTTAATATTGAACATGGGTGAGTCTGGTGAAAAAAAAAAAATCTTGTATCCAAAGCAGTGTGTCTGTTACCTGCAGACTTCAGGAAAGTCTAATTTTCCCAAGGGATCTCCGGTTTTCCTGTGTATCTACACATTTGCAGTCTTTCCTGGGATCTGACATTATGACACCCTAAGCTTCTGAGGGCTGACAACTGTCTCACACAAATGGGTTATTATGTCTGCTAGTATTAGCGATAGAAAACAGTCAGGGGAGAAACATCTGCAACTCATGATTCATTTTATTTTGTCCCCTGGAGCACGCCTTGTAGCAAGAGTGCTCCCGGTGGGAGAAGAGTATCAGACTGTAGCACGTTTTGAAAGGTATATTCCTTGTTCTGACAACTCTATCCCATATCTAGCAACTAAAATGTCTCAACAGGAGCTTCCAATCAACTTCCTCTGGAACAATACTTGCCATAAAAGAAAATTTACTGGATGTTGTGTTGGATGCTGAAACAGCTGAAGCCTAGTTTGATTTCCATGGCATTCAGGATGGCTGAATTCCTGAATAATTTCCTTGATTATTAAAGACAGATTTTGAGTTGCTCAGACCACTTCTTTCTAGTTGATCTAATCCTATCCCAGGGGTGCAGATGGCCAAATGAAGCTCCTCACTGAACTCAGCAGCAACAGCAGAACTCAGTGTGATCTGGAACACGTTTGCAAGAAGGGTGTGGGGGTGAGGCTCAGAGGTACGTGGGATAGCTGGTGCGATGCAGCGTGTTCCTGCAAAGGGAAAGGGATGGAGGAATCAGGGTGGACAAACGTGTGTGCACTTTGTGGTAGAAACACAGGTACTCACATAGTACAGATATAGTCTCTGAGGTTATGCTTGAAATGTTTTTTTACATCAATATCTTCCCATTAAAAGCTTCTCAAAATCTGTCAGTGATTTGGTATTCAAATAGTTTTAATAGATATTCTGTTAATTCCATGTGGGTTTTTAAAATCAAGATTCATGTGATAATAAATCAAATTGCTTGTAGAAATCTGCTCTCACCAAAGAGGATATGAGCAATCAAATCCCTTCCAGTACCTAAAGGGAGCTTACAAGAAAGCTGTGGAGAGACTTTTCACAAGGTTATGATAGGATAAAGGTGAATGGCTTCAAACTGAAAGAGAGTAGGTTTAGATTAGAAAATTGGATGAAATTCTTTACTCTGAAGGTGGTGAGGCACTGTAACAGATTTCCCAGAGAGGTTGTGTACTCCCCATTCCTGGAGCTGTTTAAGGCCGGGTGGGATGGAGCTCTGAGTAACCTGGTTTAGTGAAGGGTGTCCCTGCACATGACAGGAGCGATTGGAAACAGATGATCGGTAAGGTCCCTTCCAACCTAAACCTTTCTATAATTCTGTGGCTCTAAATCATGAATCAGTAATCCTTTGTTCAGTAATCCTTAAAAAAATCACTGTTTGATTGGATTTATTTCTATGAGACAACACTAAGTGATATTCATTGCTTCCTAATACTCTTACATCTTTTAAGAATGATGCTCCTGCACTTTTCTGGATCTCTCCCCATTTTCCAGGATTACTTAAAAGAAATATTAGTGGTATACAAATTTCCTAGCTATAACCATTGTATCAATTGATGAGAAGTTATCCTGTGCTGTTGTGTTTTTTTATTCTTTCTGTGAAAACTGTTTAAAATGCTTCCTAACAAGTACAGTTACCTACAGTAATCTCTTTGTCCTGTCCCTGACAGCACATGAGCTGGATACAGACTCCTATTTTGTTCCAAGAGCAGAAAAAAACCTAGCTAATGAACAAAATTTGGTTGTTCCTTAATTATTGAAACTGTTAATATTTACTCCAAGGAGCTAACCTATGCATAACCAATATAGACTTTTTTGTTCTTAATCATTTAAAAAGTGCCTTTTGATATTTCAGATTTGTTTAGTGCTGACATTTCAATGATTTCTTTATCCTCCTTTATTAGTCTCATGGGTTTATTTTTGTCTGTTTTGTTCACCATTGACTTGTTTTTCTGTTTTTCTCTGAACTAATTTTTTTTTAAATTCTTTATTGCTGCTGCATCTGTTTTTGCTGAACAAAACTGCTTGGCTGCAGTAAATTTTTCTGTTTTTTTGAAATACATGATTTCATAGTTTTTCCTGAGATGGCTTCAGATAGTCCCCAGGTTTTTTTAACATTTCCCTTTATAGGTTCCCTGACAGTTATGCTGACAGTAGGTTTGAGCTAATGGGGACAAAATCAAATTGTGAAATACCGAGTTCCTCCATAAAATGGATTTATCTTTCTCAACAAAGCTCTAGTGTGAAACCAAGATTTTATTAGAAAAAAGATGCATCATAATCTTAGGCACAATTCTGGACATAAGTTAAGGAGTAGTGGAGCTGCTGTAGTTAATTCCTAGTTCGGTCACTTATGATGATGCTCAACTTTTAAGTGAGTGGCTCTCTTCAGGAAGTCTGTGTTTCTAACTAATTTGTGTTTTTAGAAATCCTATCATGGAATATAGTGAGGCCTTTATACTGATGATCTGATTTTCTAATTCGAATAACAGGGAATTACTGTTTTATAGGAGTAGTTCTTCAGGGAATTTTATTCAGTGTTGTAGAAATAGGAACACCTTTCTTTCACCATTCCTTATTAAAAGGGCAAGGGTAGCTAACATCATGCAAAAAGCAGATGATCTCTCTTTTACTAATTATTATTGCCTTAAAAATATCTGCCTATTCTATAATATCTAGTTAAATTAGATTGTAGACCAATACCCTGTGCTTTTATGGATCCAGAAGGAGAGTTCAGCAGTTTTCACCTTAAATTACTGAGAGCACAGCTTTCTTGGTCTCTAGATACAAGACTGAAATGAGGAATTCAAAAAAAGGCTTGGGAAAAAGAAAGCAAAAACTAAGTATGCTAATGTAGTCTTAGATACAGTATGCTGTATGTCTACATCATCAAGTACATAGAATATAAACTAATCAGTAACAGATGTATTAAAAACATAGAAGCCCCAAATGTTACAGTTTAAAGAAGGTGGGGCCATTCTCCTGCTGGAATTTCCTGTGACTATTTCCCAAAGAACAATCAGTTGAATTTTGTTGATTCTGTTATAGGCTGTCTCTCCCACTCTACTGTTAAGACATGGAGCTGGCAGAGGTGTATATGGAACTCTTTTCCATAGCTTGAAGGGAAGTGTTACAAAGGGGAAGAGCTAGGCTTGTCAGAAGATTATCTGAAGTATTTATACACAAAATAATAACTTTAGGCTTTTTATGTTCAGAAAATTTTACTTCTCAGAGAGTGCAGAAATGCTGTATGCTGTTCATGCTCCCTGCCTTTGTGTCTCCTCTTTGAGTCCTCCTCTTTCTGTACAGACTCTGCGTTCAGGCAATGTTCAATCACATCTTCTTTTTCCTTTCCTCTAATGCCACACAGTTCTTTCAAATTCTTCTTTTGCTTCCACAGTCTCTTCTGCATCTTGAAGAATTAGTAGCAGAAATTCTTGATTCCAAAAATGAATTTAATACTCCATTTTGAAGGTGGTGAAGCAATGTGCTTTAAGCTTCATCTTAATTCTCAGAGAAGCCTTATCCCTCTGCAGCTGACAGCATAACTTCCCTTATGATGTTAGAATTTGGTACGTGCTTTCCATCTGAAGAAAATACTCCTAGTTTACAATGAATACCAAGACTTTGAGGTTAGCCTGGGAAAATAGTAAAAACTAGCCTAGTGAACAGAGTGGTGTGATGACCTTTTCCAACCAGAAGATAGCAATAAAAGTGCCGGCAATACGAAGTAATGAAAGCTCCTCCTTGTAAAAGTGTTTGCACCAGGGTAAACAGGGATGCAGTAGTCTCCAGGTTGTAATAGTCCATCTGTGTACTCAAGGCCATCATGCCACAAACCTATTCCTTTCAAGTTAGGAGTTCTTCTCTGGGTTTGCCTCCTATCCATTGTACTAGTGGTTCAGCATGCATTTGCTGTCATCTTGCACTATATTAAAGCTTTATGCTATATTGTCTCATATACACCGACTCTCTGGATTTGCGAGTAACTGCTGAACATGAATGGCCTTTTTTTGTCTTTTGGTGTGGCATCTGTAGCCACACAAAGAATAGAACTTCGTGGTATCATGACCTTTTTGCAAAGCAATTCAACTTTCCTTGTTAAACACTTTGGGTCTCTGATTTTCTCTCTTGTCAGTCCATCATAGAAAACTACATTTTTCCAATTACGCACGTTTTTTTTTTTTTTGGTGCAAATGCATATTTTTGCTGGTTAGTACTTAGTTGTGCATCCCAAAATTTCAAGGTGCTTTCAAATTATAGAAATGTTGTCATATTTTATACAGTAACGATAAGAAAAGTAGAAAAGTCTGGTATTTGCAGATTTAACTAAGTGTGCAAAAAGCATGGATTCCCTACTAAACTTCGTAAATAGTTGATATTATTATCAAAGATTTTACTGGGAATTTGCCTAAAGTCATACTGTACACTGCTTCTGACACCTCACCCAGTGCAGTCACGTAATAGTTATGTTTTCAGCCAAGTGCATCCTGTGTCGTCTGCTGGCTGTTTTTAGTCTGAAGGTACAATTGTGTGATTTATGCTGTGCAGTACAAAGCTTTCTCAGCATTCTGGTTGCTTTGCAGTATATGGTAGCATTTCAATGCTAACATAAAAATAGAGCAAGTAAGCAAAGCACAAATGTTCTCATCTTTGTTGAACTGCAACATTATGCTTGTGTTTTCTCAAATAATGAACTAGAATTTTTGCTGGGCAGGGAAATTCAAAGCTTACTATCATTCTATGATTATCAAAACGAGATAACACTCAGAAAATATGAAAACTTTTGTAATTTCTTACATAATAAATCACTCTTGCCCTATAGGACCGCAGTGTGCTTGTAGCATTTCCTTTGTCTTTGTGATGGTAAGATGCTTGATAGAATAGAAATCCAGAAAGTGGTGAGAAAAGGACCTGGAGCATCCTGTCTGCTTCACTGTTTATTTTTACTTAGCATAAAAATTGTTTGCAGCCTTGGGCTTTGGCACCCAGACGTGTTACAGCTGCTAATCCTAAGCAAATTCTCAGGAAAAGCAATCAGCCACTAAAGTTCCTTTAGTGGCTTTAGTTCACAGCCCTGGCCATCTGCTAGAAAGCTGGAGAGTGAACACAGAGAGGCTTGGATGGGACTTCAAAGTTTCAGGAACTCATAGACAGAGATGTCACGGATTAGATCAAATAGAGGTGTGATTTCTCATAAAATCTGTTGTTAAGACTAGAGCAATTTGTAGGGGACAGGATGGCTGTGGGATTTCTTGATCATAATCTGAATATTAATCATTATTCCAGGGACAGACTGGAGAAGAGAAAGTCCTTCCAGTGCTCAACTTGTACTTCTGGCTGAAGTGGTTTGGAAATTTAACATTTTGAGGCTTTTGCTGAGCAACCAGGCAAAAGAACTCAGCTACCAAATAATTCTATTCACTTCCTGCTTCTCCCATCACAGAATAACAAAGTCTGAATTATATGAACCTGCAATGTTAAGAAGTCATTCTCTGTAATAAATCTTGAATGGGTTTCTGATTCTTTGCTGAGAATGACGTTTCCTGCCCAAGAAAGTCCTAACTGCAAGAATTTCCCATAAACAAATTAACTCATGTTACACAGGAATAGACATCTTGTACAGTCTGGGTTTATTTTTAAAGCTGAAAGAGTTACGTAGTGAAAAAAGTCTTTATCCTTTTCAAGTCCCATCTTCCTTGTTCAAAATGAAACCACTGGCATTAAGCTGGAATGTACCTATTCAGGAAAAAACAGATAAGAACTCAGAGATCATTACCTTTCTATGAGGTGTCAGAAAAACAAGCTTCTGTGAGCCATGCAGAGCAAGCTAAATAACGAGGCTGTTACAGTACACAGTAGTGAAGATAAGTTAACTAATTGCCTCTTGGACTAGTTTATTTACAGGGACATAATATCTGTTATCTATGTCTCTTATCCTTCATGCAAAGAAATGAACAGTTTTGTCCTAGTTAGGTGTTTAATTCAGGAAAGAAACCAAAACATAAATCTGTAATAGGCTAAAGGAGAAAGCTTCATCAGTTTCTGCTTAATTTGAACAACATTTTTTCACTGTGTGGCATTTCTGAGTAAGGATTTTTACTGGATCAGGAATCTTGCTGCCATGTCTGTGGCATGATCTGATCCTTCCTGCTTTTATCAGGTTTTGTTTTAAGGTATAGACATGGAATTATTTTTCAGCAAAATTTAATATCTGAAGCAGACACATCAGTAGTACTACTAAATTGTGGAAAAATTAAAGAGGCCTCTAAAGTTTAAATGTCTCAATTACCTTAAAGTGAGTACCCTAATGACTTAGGACTGTTCACACATTCCTGTATTTAAGAATGGTCACTAATCTGTGCAGGACTAGGACCTGTTTTTGTTCCTGTGTTCAATTTTTTAGTGTTTAATTGCATTATGAAATAAATGAATATTTTAGCCATCAGTAAGGTTTTTGTCCCTTACTCAAGGTCATTGTTGCTGCATAGAGTTGATAATTGTTACAAGAACAAGAAAAAAACCAATCTATTTTAAGCATGTTTAAGAAAAGAAAAAGTCAGTAATATTTTCTAAACATTAGAACATTCTGAACATTTTCTTAAAAAGCTCACCCAAACAAATTGGTTATGTAGGTTGATATTTACCATAGTGTTATACATTTCCATGTATGCACCTGCACGTTGTCAAGCATCAGATGATTCAGATAGTGTTGTGGGTTTTTCAATCCCCATCTGTGTATTTCAGTTTCATCTTTGCAGCTTGCTTGCAGTCTAACATGGTGCTGCATAAACATTAAAGAGCTTTGCTGCTAATTTAACTCACTTTGCATGTTTGAGAGATGTTTGAGGAAATTATATCTTAAATGGTGTAGGACTGGGGGGTTCCCACGGATGACAAGCTGGGCGTGACCTCAGAGCCCAGAAGGCCAAGCACGTCCTGGGCTGCACCCAAAGCAGTGTGGGCAGTAGGGTGAGAGAGGTCATTCCGCCCTCAGGTCTGTCCTTGTGTGACCCCACCTGCAGTGCTGCATCCTCTGGGATCCTTAGCACAGGGAAGATTTGGACCTGTTGCTGCAAGCCCAGAGGAGGCCTAGAAGAAGATGAGAGGCCTGGAACACTTGTCCAACAAAGATAGGATGAGACAGCACTAGAGTTCAGTCTAGAGAAGAGAATCTTTTGGGGAGACCTCATTGAGGCCTTCCAGTGCCTCAAGGGGGCTTATCAAAATGTGGAAGGAGAACTTTTTCAATGGGCTGCTAGTGATAGACAGGGGAATGATTTTAAACTGAAAGAGGGTAGATTTGGACTAGTTATTAGGAAGAAATTATTTTCTCAGATGGTGGTGAAACACTGGAACAGGTTGTCCAGTAAAGTGGTGGATGTCCCATACGTGGAAGTGTTCAAGGCCAGGTTGGATGAGGATTTGAGTGCCCTGGTCTAGTGGAAAGTGTCCCTGTCCACAGTAGGGGATTAGAACTAGATGATCGTTAAGTCGCTTCCAACTCAACCCATTCTATGATTCTGTGATACTCACTGAGTGTCTATAATAAACTCTATTCAGTGCAGACTGAACTGCACATGCAAAAACTGGGAATTTTAAAATCTTACATTGTCAAAATCATACATTGTGACTGAATATTTTCCAAAGCTCTGTAACCAATAACAGATTTTAGTGTCTATGTGCTGCATGATCTGTGAGTAGGGAATACAGGGGTTTGAAAAATATGCCAGATTCAGGTGTGAAGTCAAGCAATTATTCCTGGAAAAAATCAAAGTCTTTGAAAGACCAAATATCATGTGCAAGACACATAAGCAATATAACAATGGCTCAGTAGTATCGGGAAAGAGTTTTAAAATGTAAAAAAGAACTTGTGAGTGTGAAATATAAGAAATGGTCTTGTAGTGAGACAAAGAGTAGAGTTTGTACGTTTGCATAAGAGGCAACACTACTTCACCAAAAATCAGAATAAAATGAAAAGAGCAACACTACCCCCAGGCCCCAAATTAATAGTGAAGCTGATACTACAAATTCGATTTGCCGGAATGGCAGACAAAATCTACCTTTCAATCTAATTGATGAGGAAATTATATTCTCCTGGTGTGATATTAGAGTTGTATAATTTTGGAACATGTCATACGGAATAAATTGTTGATAGAGTAAGGCAGGTAAGGCACAACATCATATTGCCTCTTCTTGAGAAGGAAGTGAAAGAAAGAGATAAATGGAAATACTGTAAAGGGATAATTGCACATAATGTTAATTTGGATTTTATATTTAGTTAAAAGGAATTTCTCATATGATCTCAGGTTATGAGATAATAATGCAGCTTTTCTCTCTCAAGAGTTAAAAAAAAATAAAATAAGGTGTATGATTCATAGCTCATTTTGTGAATATAGGATTTCCACAAATCTTTTTGCTGATTAACATGTCAGAATAAGATGTACAGGTGTATGCTTTAGGTTGCTGCTGCATTAGTGGTGAATGACTGGCTAGTTTAGAGTGGCTGTGCTGGAAATATCTAGATTGCCTACTCTTTCTGCAAGCTTCAGAGCTCGAAACTCCTGTAAGCTCCTAGACATGTTACTACTTTTAATATGAAAAAGACCATGTCAGATTTTCAGATATGGTCTCAAATTCCACATTTTAGTAGAAGATAAAATGCAGATGTTCTTAAAGTATGTCTACAGATACTGAAAAGTTTAAATGCTAATGTAATTAAGGGTTTTTTCCCTTAACTGGCTCTAGTTAAGGATGACATGCCTCAGACTTCAGTAAGTCACAAATAAAGGTTCAAAATCAGGTCTGTCACTTGCTTATGTTTGCAGAATTTTGAATTAGTTGACTAACTTGTAAACACAATGTCAAATGGGATAAGATTTCTTTTTGTCATAAGAAAAGTAGATATTTGAGTTTATTAGATTAATATGGGCAAGCCATTCTGCTATCCAATAATTTTTACTTTTTGTTTAGAATATCTTTCTGCTTTGAAAGTGCTTTCCAGCACTTTACTGGAAGAGAACTGGTTACCTTGTCTGACTTGGTTTTAGTCATCAAAATGACTGGGTCCAATCTGATACCTGGGGTCAGTCTGGCATTCTGGCTCAAGTATGTAGTGACCCATTGGAATGCAGCACTGGATTGGTGTTTAAGGTATGGCAGTTTGAATGCAGATGCTGTTGGCAGCATGGAAGTATGAGTCTTGTGTTGGACTGAGAACTCCAGAGATATTCACAGAATTTTGGCTGCCTCAGCCATACTCCAAGTTCTTATGCAGTGTCCTTATAGTTTCTTATACAGGGTTCTGCAACTTCTCAGGAAACTGAAGACCTTTCATTTCCAGCAGGTTACTTCTGACAAAAAGTTGGAGAGTTGTTTAAGGTGTGCACGGCACTAATTTGCTCATTTGACTAAGAAATTACATGCCTTGAAGTACTTTTTGGTAAGTCAATTCAGTAGCCGGAGCTCTAAAATCATGAGACTCAACTTTCTCTTCCACAGAGGCTTTCAGCATGTTCTTAGTCGGCAAGGCATAAGAGAAGATCGCTTCCCTTGACTGAGTACTGTATCATATATAACTGTCAATCCCATTTTCATGAAAGAATTCATATTGTATGAAAAATGAGAATTATTGGAGTTGACCAGGTTTTTAGGCTGACTTTGGATATCTAAAGTATTTGTATTCTCAAACGTCCATGTTGCCTCCCAAATAATTAGATGTTTTCATATGATGGGTGTCAAGGTCCGTATATGCCTAGGAGCAAAATCTCATGGAATGGCTGGCACGCTGAATTCTCCCTGACAAGAGTGCAGTGCAGATGCAACCGTAGTGAGCTGTTGCCAGCATAGCTCCGAGTGTTTAGATACTACATGTTGACTTATTCTGAAGTAAAATGTTTGATCTGTCTCAAATCCTGAATTTCATTATGGTTGGTATCACATCTTCATTAGAGCTTATAACCAGCTCTCTTTTTTTACAACTGTTTATGAAATCCCAGTAGTAATTTTTTTACACTAATTTAATTATTTAACTGATTTAAAGATGAGACTTTATTTCAGTTGTTGAAATTTCATCTCATTGTAAAAGCTATGTTGTTTCTTTTAAGTAAAATGTTTAAATAGGATTCAGATTTGAAGTTTTATCTCTTCTTCTTGCACATTAGAATAATTTTTATAAAACCGATAAATAGGATGTAGTATTTCAGTAAGTGGGAAGAATGGAATGAATATTTATTGCTTATTCAAAATGCCTAACTGGCTTTTTATACTTGCCTTTGGTTTTCAAAACATAAGCTTTTTGATATAATAAAAAGTTAGCCTTTATGAATACTAAACAGTGGTGCATGAGCTTGTTTAACTTTGTTGTGTGCTTCAAGTTTGTATTTATATTGAATGTTGAATATATGAATCCTTCTGAATGTAGTGTAAGGTTATCCAGCATTTGGGAATAGATCCGTGAATTTCTGTCTTCCTGGTTCTCGCCTGCATTATTTCCTTTCATATTGATCAAATATAGTGGGAACACTTTATTTAGGTGAAGTGTCTGTCATGGCAAATTATTGCTTCCACCATAACATTCTCTTTGACTGATCCTACATTGATATGTTTCTGATTAATGAAGTTCCTTTTCTAAATTATAAAGCAATTTGGGAAAGTCTTTTGACTTTATGGAATTGTATCAAAGACTATATTAATGTTGTAATACCTGTCCATTAACAGTCTTTAAGTAGAATTTAACATGTTGAGGTTGCAAGAATCTATACGGGCTGCTATTAAAGTGTCCAAAAATATATCAGTAGAATTAGGAGTAAGTGTAGTATGTTCTTAAAACCTGACTGTCTTGCATATTAATGAGTAATGTCGTGATGGTCTACCAAAAAGGAAAAGGCACTATGATTAGCAGCAGTGGTATGGAATGTAATTAGTAACAACAACGTTCCTCATTCCACAGCCCCTCAGAAGATGCTGGTCATTTTCCAACAACGTAAAACCATCATCAGATTAGACAAGCTACAAATTCTCAATCTTGCCATGAAGATGAAGAGAAGGTAGTGTTCTGTCTTAAGCAAGTGGCCCTCCGAATTACTTTGCTAAATTCAACCAATTTGATTTTCTGAAAAGATATATTGTGTTGCATCCTGTTTTTTCAGGACAAGTCAGAACTATAGTGTCAAAAAATGTTTCTTTTTTCTTCTATTTCATAAGCCTACGCAAATTTTATACTCCTAATATTCTTTCAAATAAAGACTTCTGAAAGTTCATTGTATAGGCTCCTCAGGGAGTTAAGATGAAGACTGTAGCCTTAAACATTTCTGAACTACTGCTCTTTTTTGAAAAAAAAAAAAAAAAGTTTATTATAATTGAAATTAATGGAATCGAAGAAAAAATTTTATAATCATAAAATAACAATGGGAAATTTTGAAACACTGTATTATATTACATAGACCAATAGACATCTCAATGAACTTAAGGATATGAATAGCAGTGAATGATGCCTCTGAAGTTAAAAGCACTGTACAAACTGCCAGGGAAAAATCTGGTAACACTATAGGTGCCGTTATATATTATTACAAATAGTGATGCTAATTCCCCCTTTTTGACATTCACATTCATTACATTTACAATCAACTATCTCTCCAAAATAATTACCTGCTAAATAGTGGATAAATCTCCCTGTGGGCTCGGTTGGTTTTGCTTTTTTTTTTTCTTTTTAAAATGTAAGGTTGTTCAATATTGGAAATGAATGCAAAAGGGTTATCTTCTTCCTAAACGTACACATATGCCTTGTATAAAGCATTTTAACAAAAATATAATGACCAACTGCTCTTTACACACTTCTAGAGGTTGACTTTAAAGGAGCAGGAAGAGTAGCAACAGGTAGCAAGTCGTCTTTAAAACTTCCTTCGCTCTCAGACTGAGTTTCCATCTGAAGATGGATATTGCCTTGACTCTGTACAAAGTGAGCTACATGTGCTATGGGGTCTGGGGAAGCTGCTGAGCTGCTTTGTTAGCTGCATTGCTCCCAGGCTTTCTTTTTCTCTAGTTCTCCATGTAGCAAGAACTGTTGAAAGTTTAGGGGTTTATGCAGGTTTCTTAATGCATAGTTCACCACAAAAAATACTGATGCAGTCTTGGTTTATGATGTTTTTCCAGTTAAGTTCATACAAGTACAGCCAAATCATAATGTACTAAAGCCTTCACTCGATCTTGTCATTTTGACTTCAGCATTTTTCTTCTGCCTTCAGGCAGTCTATTTTCCATGGATATTATCTGTGTGGATCTTATACTCCTGATATCTAATGAAGTAAAAAAGAACAGCGTTAATTTGTGCTTGGCAGGTCTCTTCTGTGTTTCTGTCTAGAGGGTACAAGCTAGCACAGTACTAATTCCAGTTTAATTCTTATAACAAAATTTCATTCTCACGGCTTAACATAGTTATTGTAGACTGACAAAATTTGAGGTTAATAAACTTTACTCCTTTGAAGGTTTTATATGTATTATACTGGAATCATTATATTTTAGCAGACCGTGTGAGCTGATTACCACAAGTACTATTCCAGCAAAATGCAATGAAATCTGTTCTCAGTGAAAATGAGGCAACACTTACTGTGGGGTATAATGTGTGGGCATCTCTTTAAACAGACTGCAATCAAATGTGGATTTTGGGAGCTGCCCATGCTTTATGGAGATGATCTTGGCATATGCCTGTGAGATCACTAGTCACACCAAAAGTTTCATGAGAGAAAGCTCTATGGTTTTGTGAGATTCTTATCTTGGATGAGTGCAAAACTTGGAAAAGATGATGATTCATTCTGATACCAAGGAGACAGGGAAAAGGGACATCAATCTTTACTTTTTGCAGTATATTTTATGGCAAGAAGTAGGCCAAAAAATCTAGTGCACAGAACAGTGAGAAGCAAGAGGTTTATTCATTACTTGATAATCATGGGTTTTGGCAGTGTATTACAGTAGCCTCATGCTTCTGGGCTTCTGCTAATCATTCAGAGAAGTATGAAAATAATTACTTTTTCTTCCTTGAAGCTTAGAAAAATGTTGCCAAACTGGTTTTCAAAACTCCCATAAATTTTGGGAGAGAAAGCTAGGACATTTGGAAGACCACCTGCAAATTAAATAAAAGCACAAATTCCTCGTACACAAACCACATAATCAAAGATTAATTTATAGTGCTGCAGCTTTCCTGAATGCATTTGTACATCCTTAAGACTTAGTTGCTGACAATTTTAGGTGGAACTGAGCTAAAACCACAGAGCTTAAAATCTCATCTAAGAACCATTTGGAGATATAACCTGATTCTTTTTCCCTTCAGTGAATGGAAGGAAAACACAGGTAAAATAAAGAGGATATTTTGGACATTGTAAATTCAGACCCACATATTGTGTCCTGGCTCTATGAGCTGATAAGGAGTCTTGACATTCAACAAAGTGATCTTCATATTTGGCATAGCTGAAAACCAATCCATACTGCTCTAAAGAAAAAATATGAGCAGGCTCCAGGTGAACAATTTAAAATATTTTGGAGTTATCTCAAAGGATTTGTAAGGGATTGTACAAATCTGGCTGTGTCCTCCAGTAACCACTCCTGGGACCCTTCACCTCCCCATGATCCCCCAGGGTGGGAAAGCCTCTGTCTGAAGGGATGCTGTGCACAAGCAGTCTCTCCCACTCCAGGTAACTGTGTTTTTAGAAAATTCCATGTATAATTTCTCGTTCAAAAACAGAGCCCTCTCTGATCAAGAGATGAAGCAAACTCCGAAGCACTATCTAAGATTCTGCATGTTGTATTATATGCGACTGTCATTATTGACAATATTTTGCATTTTAATTCGTGTCTCACATGGCTGTATAATTGACTGGGTCTCTGAGGAAGACAGAAGACTGTGCATAGGATAGTTCTGAGCTCATTTAAATGCTTGGAAGCAAGAAACACCTTGTTTCTTGTTTTTTTTGCAAATAACAGCCTTAGGGAAAATGTTCCTTCCTCCATCTTTCATATGTCAAATGAGGTTTTCCATACCAGAGACCGTTCAATATATGTATTTAATATAGATAAAACAATATGTTTAGAAAAATTTGACAAACTTATTTTTGTGGAGGTGATGACACTCATCTTCCTCTTTGGTGATGCTTCGGTTCATCTTTGGATAACTACATAAGTACTTAATTGATCATTACAATAGCTTTCCATATTTTATGAAGTGTTGTTTGTTGTTTTTTTTCTTTTTTAATAAAATTCCTTTAGAAATAACATGCTAAGTTTACACGGAGAGAGAATAATACCAGACAGACATGCAAGGAGGTAAGCAGTCATGAGATCAAATACAAACTTGCAAATACAGAGTGTTTCCAAATAAATTCATATAGGGAGGTTGAAAGACGCTTGTGTTGTCTTTTAGCGGAAGTTGAAACAATTGAGGCTGGGTTAATGATTTACAAATAAAGATTAAAGAGGAAAATTAAAGATAGAAAAATAATAAAATTAGCAATCGATACTAATTTAGAAAGTTTGTTTTTTAGGCAGTCAATTACACAAGTAGCTGCAATCTAAAGCCTGAAGGGAGGGAGGCAACCCCCAGCTTTAGCAATCTGTTGGACTTCAAGCTAAATAAATCAGTGCTGTTTCATTCACTTCCAATGCTTTTCTACTAGATTTATGCATTTCTCTCCCTCTTTTCTCAAGTGAGCCTGGATAGTGAAGGTGATCTGGCAGTGAACCTGTTGTTCCTCCTATGCCCAAGGTTTAGAGATTTTAGAACTACTTATAATTTGTGAATTTGTTGTTTTACAACCCTAGGGGATTTAGTGTTAGCCCAGTGGGCTTCGCTTCATATCCATGAATTTTATCATCCTGCAAAAAAAGGCAGAACTTTACAAAAGTGGCAAGCACTCAAGTTAGCCAAGTCCCTCTGTGATTAAAGCTTCTTTCAATAGTGATTAAAGTCCCTGAAATGGCACCCCACTATCACAAGCACTAAATAAGTGTCTAAATATGCCTTTTTTCTTCTTGTGTTACTTCCCTTCCTCCATAGTCTTATGACTATGGAGGCTGGTCTTTGTCTTTTGTTTTTGTGTTTTGTTTTGCACAGCAGTGTTTCATCTACCTGCTGTTCATTTGGTTATATCATCCAGCTAAATCCTGTGTCATTTGTCTCCTGATGTGCTGCTTGCTCTCAAGCCAAAGAGCACAGAGTCTTTAGAAAGTGGACATTCTCCATTTGGCAGGTGCTTCCAAACAGATGGAGCTCCCTTTGATTTCTTCTGGTAGTGCAAAACTCTTGCATCAATTTTTTTTTTGATCGTTTTGGTTTTGATGGGGTCTTGGCAGCTAACCTTAACTGCTGGTAGCAACTGACTATGTGTTTTTCTGCCTTTTTGATAGTCCAGAGCAGGACTCAGAACTCTAAAGAATTACTCTCTGGCAAACTATTCAGCATATCATAGTATGCAACCACATTTGAATTTAGGAATTTCTCTGGACTTGGTAACTTAGTGCAATAGGAACAATCTGTTTGTGCCTTGATGTTTATTTGAGATCTGGACTCCATCTGTATTAGAATACTACCACAACATAAGCAGAAGCTTTGGTACCAGAGGGAATATATACATTGCATAAGAAAGGGAAACAGAAGTTCAGTGACTTGCTCAAAGTGTATAGTAATCACAAAGCTATGAAATCCTACCTTAACTGTAAGTAAGTTCCGCTATTGATTCATTGGGGTTGGATATTCACTCCATGTACTCACATCTTATTCTCAGTTCTGTGGCCCTCAATGTCATATGACCGGATCCATCAATGGCAACCTGCCTGGAATGAAATGCAGCAGCTGCTTAACACTACTCAGTTTAACTCTGCATGTGGCTCATATTAGAAAGAAAGAAAAGTCCCAGCCAACTGAAGCTGGAGGGAGAAATTTAGCTAAAAAAATGTAATTATCTAAATTAGAGCTCTGGCCAGGATTACTATACAAAGATTATCAAGGGAAGTGTGACAAACAGAACCAGTCACAGCCTTGGTTTCACATTTTCACATTTTCATTCTGATCTCACCCAAATTTTTTCTCCTTTTATTTTCTTTAAACCTTGCAAAATGTTCTAATTTTAAAAAGACTGAGGTAATCGAAAGCTTCCATTGCAAATTGCTTCCTCAAACTGGGCAGGCATCTGCCAGTAACAACTGGTGTTACCATAACATCCTGTGAAGCAGAACAAGTACTGAAAACTGATTTTCTGGGGGATAAATGTCTTCGAGCTGCATCTAGAAAAGTGCTAGTGCTGTCTCCTCAATGTGTCATTACGGATGGGTGATGGATTCATTGCTCCAGGCTATCCTTTGTTGATATTTATGTTCCTTTTCTGAGAGTTATTTTTTCCTGTAAGACACATGTTTAAAAATTACCATCTTGCTTGTAAAGTTGATGGGAATGAAACTAAAAATTTTTCTAAAGAAGTGCTGTTTAAGAGAGTGTAGGTCTAGGAAGTTTTATTTAATCAATGACCAATGGGTGACAATGGCCATGGAGCTTCATCTTTTCATGCCTTATTCCCCTACCTTTAGAATGGCCATAAAGGTAATGATCTTTGTAACATACTTTGAGAAAATATCAATATTAAAGCACTTTATAGGAAAACGTTATTATAATTGAAGTCTAAATTTGTTATTAGCAGAAGTAATGCAATATTTTGTTAAGATCAACCCATATGAAAGACTGTCTTTCTCCTGCAAGGATTCAACATCATTTTAAAAAAAAATAAAAATACTTATTTCCTCCATTTCCTATGTTAAGAAGGATCCACTGATGAGTACAATGATAGTATACTAATTTTTAGTGTTAGCAATTTGGCTGCATCTGTTCACCCAATACTGTTTTTCTTTTCTGTTACAGAACTCAGTATATACTGAGGACATGATATCTATTTCTTACTCTATTTATCCATTATAGAAAGAACTTTCAACATCATGTATTGACCTTTCTAGACAAATGCCTCTTGAATGATATCTTGATTGATACTCATGAAACCTATTCTGTCTCAGAAAATTCATATAATCATCTCAGTTTTTGTTATTGTCTTGGCTTGCTTTTTTTTTTTTTTGGTGTGGGGTTGTGTGTCTGTTATTAAGAAAATTTGTTCACTGATTTTACACTTTTAAAAAAGATGTGGTTAAGGCTGCTTCTACTCTGCTTTCAAACAGCAGTGTACAGTAAGAGTGTACTATTGCTGTGTGTATGAGAAATAAAGACAATGTAATAAAAGAGTTACAGAACAAATATATTTGAATTTCAGTGTTATAATGGTTTGCAGGGAAAATATCTAGCTGAATATTCAGAAGCAAAGCTGAATTTACGAAAAATTATAATGCAAATAGATGAGTAAGTAACAGCAGATTTGAGAGCAGGCTTTCTGGATTCTTCTTCTCCCCAGACTTGATACATGTTCTTATGCAGAGTGCTCTCCTCTGATGATTCTGCCTCACAACATCTGCCTACCTGTAATTACCTGCCCAACTTTATATGATGCTCTCTTTATAGACCTCTTCTATGTGTACCAAGGACTTTGGCAATAACTGATAGTTTTCATGGTGTTGTCTTTTGTTGCAATGAGACCTTTTTAAATTTTTACAAAAAATTAGTACGAAATAGTTAGGTCAAAGATTTCAGACCTCCAGCTGTTGTAAATACTTCTTTTATATTAAAAAAAATACAACACAGATGATACTGGTTTAATCACTCACATAATGCCTAAGTGTCCCTCATCCTATTTTGCAAAGTTGTTTAATTTCCTTTTTCATTTAGCAAGGCCCTTCCGTTGTGAAAATACAGTTAACTCTATCTGTGTGGCTATTTTTTATTCAGCTGATCTTGGTGTGATCAGAAATTCCATTCAGACTTTCAGCAAGAGGTCTGACTGAGCAGAATACTTTTGATCTGCTCTGAATTATTCCTCCATCATCTTTGTGAACACCTGAAATCACTCACCTGTTATGCAGAGGCTAGTTTTCAGTCATCAGTGACCTATAATAGACATGACCCAGCAACCAAGCAGGGAAAGTTTTATCCAATTAAAATTCCCCTGAGTCATTCAGTCTTTTTAAAATGAAGAATCTAAATAATAGATTGCTTGAAGATAGATAACATTCTCAGCATCCACTTTGTTTCAGTCTTCAACATAAAGGGAGAAGAGAAAGAGTATGGGAGTCAGCTAAGTGAGATAAATGGGAATGAGGGTCTGGGAATATGAGGAAATAGACTTAATAAGCAGCAAGTAAAAGAATGCTTCAATAATTTAAAGTATCTATAAATCAGTGAGGACCCAGTGACATTTAACCAACAGTTCATGAAGAACAGCAGCAAGAACTGTCATGATATGTCAGCAGTATTGGTGGATGGAGAGAGTACAAGTGAGCCATCAAGGAAGAGTGAAGTAAATAGCAACTACGCTGTAAAAAATATTTTGAAGTGCATGAGGCAGAAGGATCCCCAAACTATAAGCCATTTCCTTCACGTTAAGAAATAATATATTTTACTTATGTATGAAACTTCAGCTACTACACCAATTATAGAAACTATCTCTAAACATTTCTTAGTACAGCTTAAAAGTTCTCTTACATACACTCTTAAGCTTTTTTTGTAAGTTTTGGCATGTTTTTTCCTGAAGAAGTGACAAATATGCTTATATAACTTTATAGTATCACTTCTGTGTGTACCAAATTGCATGCTTGTTTTTAATCTCCCTCTACTTTCCTGCTAGAACATACATATCTGCATGCAGGTACATCATCTCCCCCTTCTCACAAGGAAAATCTTAGACAAGTTCTTGTTTGGTTTGTTAAATGATTAGGAAGAATGGTTCCCTTTCTGGGGAAGATATCCATTGCTGAGTGACTTTGCTTCTCTGTGAAGAAGCAGCCTTTGAAGACAGTGAAACTGCAAACTGGGGAGAGAATTTCAGAAAGACAGGCTGTTGACTTAAATACGGGTTACTGGCTGGGTATGTGATGTGGGCAGTGTTTTTGCACAGTTCAGCTGTAAAGGACTTCATATCCCAGAATTAGCTGTCCTGTTTAGAAGAAAACACAGCATTTCTGATGTAATGGAGAGTGACACATGACTCTAAGAAACAAAATATATGAAGTACTGAAGTAGCTGAGTAATTTGACCGATAGTTTAAGCGGAAAAGGCTTTAAATGTGGTAGTGATTTTCTTTTCACAATCCTAGCACATTGTGCATGGCACAGATGAACTGAATGGAGAAGTTGGAGTTAGATTTCTCCCTGGGTACGAAAAAATAAAGTAGAACCAAATACATACAGGTCTGTTGTCTCTGGAAGTCTTTCCTGTTTCGACTGGAAACAGTCTCAGTGTGATGACCTTAAAGACAAACTGCAGAAACTTAACTGCATACTGCTGCAGCCCTACAGCATAAGGCTTCTGGGATGAGTTTAATAGAATAGTGTCTAAAGTCTGTGAATATATTTTGAAATGAGAAAGTGAATTAAGTTTATGATGTTAGCTAAATATGTATAAAACGCTTATTTCATAACAGGATAAAACGTATTGTTCTGGGAATTAGATGGAAATCTGCAGTGTCATTTTAGAGATTTCTTAAAGAAGCATTAAACATGAAAAATTTCATAAGATTAGAGCTATATATCTCTGGGTCCTATTAATTGTAATAATGATACTTATCATATACATTCATTATATTGCTATTCTGAATTATGTAGTTATGGTAGAACTATAATAGAAAGAAAGGTGAATATACTTAATTTCCAAATGATCTGGTATGCTTTAGTTCAAATGGCTTGGACCTTAAATAGCTGTCTCCTTTTAAAAATTTATATCTTTGAACCTGAAAGGAAGAATTTCTTTTGGAACTTAACCACTCTGTGAAGACATAGAGGACAAAATGGACTTACACTGGAGTCAAACAAAGAAACAGAATGGGACATAATGGAATTATTCCTGTGCTGTACTGAATTGGGAGATACTGGAGTGCACATTTAAAATTAAGGTGGGTTCCAGTGCTTTGCTGAATTTGATCTTGATATGTGGTCTGAGGTGCTGAACTATGTGTAAAATGTTGTCAGTATGAAACACTTGCCCAGTGTTTGGGGCAATGGCCCTCTAACCCCTGACTGTGACTGATAAACTTGTAGTTTCATGGTGGCAATGAGCAACAGGTAGGAATAGACTCCTTGATGTCACTTTTATGAAAACATTTTAAAGGTCATTATTTTTTTCAAAATAAAATATGCTCTTTCAGATAAATGCATAAATTTCTAATGCATAAATCTTAGCTGCATTTCTCTAATGAAAAAAAGTCTCAGTTAATTTCTTTCTTTTCTCAACGTGCATTACAATTCTCATTTAAACCTTTCAGCACATGATTCATAATTACTTCAATTTCAGGAGTATTCATTCTTTACCTTGCCTAGAATTACAATGAAACCTTTGGAATTTTTTATGTTAAGGAGAAATTAATTTTTTCCTGTGGATCAAATGCATTAAATTTTAAATCATTTATTGCAGTTGCTTTTACAAATTAAGGAACAGCTTCCATGATTCAATTTCTTAGACAAGGCAAATGATTGTAGTATTAATTCATTCTACATACAGTATTTGTCGTAATAAATTTCTCCTATTTGGTCTCTTGATCACAACTGACAAATTAGAGAGGGATAAATTTTTCTTTATTTCTTTATTCATATTTGCTATAGGGCAAAAGAACCTTTAAACCATTTGTATTTGTGATTCACAATTTAACAGGGCAATGAACTGTATAACAGTTAAAATTCCTATTTTCCTTAAGCAGTCAATATGTAATAATGAGCACTGAATTACAAATGGAAATATGAAGACCTGCAAACCTGTACCTGGCAGATGACTTCTTTTTTGCTTAAAGAAAACAAAGGAAAAAAAAGGTGTGGGGGGGCATTTTTACAGATTGTTAGTATCCCAAATTTTACTCCTCATCTACTTTCACGTGGACTTTTCAACACGGCTGCGGCTTCTGCCTGGGTCTTCTTGCTATCTGAAAAGCAACAATTTAATGTATCTACAGAAGCACCTTTGACTTGGTTCTCGTGTTTCCCGGCCTTTGACTGCTCTTCTTAACATTTCTATGTCCTGGATAGTATTTTCTCCAACACTGAAACAAAAGGACCAAATAGAGCATATTTGTATCCGTGAATTAATCATTAATTGAAGCTTCTACCGAGACAGGAAAATGTCATTCCATGCTGAAAGTCTTGTGGTATGAAACTGATAGCAAAATTATTTTGCCCATGTGGGCTGCAGCTATCCGTGTGATCTTAAGAGTATGTCAAAGACAGAGCCTCATTGGGCTGGATTGAATCTCACTGGTGTTACATTTAAGTTAATCAGATTACCCTGTACTCCTCACTTCACCTCTTGCCATAGGAACATTTTCTTTCCATATGCTTAGAAAGAAATCTCACAGCTGTATCTACAATACTTGTGTTGGTAGAAACACTGCTTAACATCAAATAAGTTTTAGGAATTTTTTTAAAATTTGATCTTAAAATCTGCAGGTCTGAGGATATAAAATTTTATTGCACATCATTCTGCTTCTATTTTCCTGTTCCTCACTGGGAGAGTCTGCTGTAGCTGCTCTGTTTTCTTAATTGTCTTCCTAGCTGTGATTTAGGCTCACTGGAATAGGAGTTTGCGTGCTGTGGACCTAATGACTGTACTGAGATGTCCTGGATGGGCAGGACTGGAATGCTCTCACTACACCGAGTGACCCACCACACTTACTGTTGGCCTTGTACTTTGGCTCCGCTCTCAGAGCAGGCCAGCTCTCCAGTCTGGGAGACTGCAGAAGGATGTCACCTAGCTCAGACTCAAGATTTTCCCACAAGGCAACAAGAATGCATCAGTGTTGGTTCTTGGAGCTGAAGCCTCAAGTTAAGCCTGGCTCGGCAGGAGGCAGGTTAAATATAGCCTTACAATTCCTTTTGCAACTTGGACACAAGTAGCCAAAGGAAGGATTACAGAATCTACATGTGATCTCTTCAGAAGTGCATATACACAGAAAAGAGCTGATGGTGGAATAATGATTTTGAGTGTTTGTAAGCAGAGTGCACTCTCATCCTGGCTGTCTCCTTACTACCGGATGGAATAAGGGCATTAGGGCATTACTTCATGTAGGTAAAGGCTTATTACTTGAATCTTTGGATTCAGCTTGGATTCGGCTTTGAATCTCCTCTGACAAGCACCCTTCAGCAAATCCAGTATATTTTTGTTCTCCCATATCTTTTATTTTTAAGAATTATTTTTCCAGGTGGATATACTTCACCCATCATGTCAATTATTTATTGCTCTTTAAGACCCAAGAATATACTTGAAGCTGGTCTCTCTGCAGAGAGCTGCAAAGGGAAGGACTTGAACTGTCTTCTGCAGCTCACAGTGTGAGACTGGCTTGGTGAATATTTGATTTGCTGAGGGAAATAGAAATGCTCTCTTAGATGTTTTAATTAGAGTCAGTACAGGCAGACATGTCTGCATTTTGAGTTGCGCAGCAGATAAACTTACATTTATCAAAACTTATTCTTTTAACATTAATAGCAAACGTAGTCATTTGTTGTTCTTTCTGAATTTGTGAGAAATGAGCTTCCAAGAGGATAGGAATTAATGTCTTTTTCATGCATTTTAAAGGGCATTTTTCTTTCAGATAGTCTTGGTCAGGTTGTCACAGGTGGTCATTGGCACTGAGCTAGATACTCACAAGACCTTGCACTCCCTAGTGACAGTAATTACTTAGCAGCTAGCAAAGTTACAGGGCTAAAAGAATAGATGGTTCTGTGTCAATTGTAAATTTGGTTCCCAGATCTGTAAGTACAGTGGAAACTCATAAATAAAATGTAAAAAGCACAAAAGGGCTTTGAACCCCTGCAAGATTTCTCGTTCAGGTAGAAAACTGTACTTAAAAATTCACATGAACAATTCAGACATCCCCACATTTCAGAATGAGATGCTGCACAAGGCACTTGAATACACTAGAAATCCCTGGAAGGGCATTTGCTGTGGAATTTAGGCCATTGTAGTGATAAGAAGTCCAGTGCACCCAAGAACTTTGTTATATATGATGAGTATATAGTATCTAAACATAGGAATGATTGAGACTAGAAGGGAATTCTGGGGGCCATCTGGTCCAATCCTCCTGCTCAAGCAGGGCCACTGTAGCTGATTGCCCAGGACTACATCCAGATGTTTTTTGAGCATCTCTGAGGAAGAAGACTTCACAGTCTCCCTTCGCAACCTGTGCCAATGCTTAGTCACCCTCACAGTAAAAAAGTGTTACCCGATGTACAGATGGGACCTCATGTTTTCCAGGTTATGCTCATTGCCTCTGGTCCTCTGGCCTCCAGGACACCGCTGAAAAGAGCCTGGCTCCGTCCTCTTTGCAGGTTCCATTTGGGTATTTGTAGACATTGCTGACACGACCCCAATCCTTCTTTTCTCCAGACTGAACTGCCCAGCTCTCTTGGTCTTTCCTTGCAGGAGATGTGGTCCAGTCCTCTCCTCATCTCTGCCACCCTTTGCTAGATCCTCTCTGGAATCATAGGATCAAAGAAAATCTGAAGAAAAGAGGATCATCAAGTCCAAATCCCCACAGCTCCATCTCTCTCTTGTATTGGGGACCTCAGAATTGGACACAGTACACCAGGCAAGGCCTTGCCAGTAAATGAGAAGGATCACCCCCCTCAGCCTGATGGCAGTACTCCTCCTAAGGCAGCCCAGGATACTGTTAGCCTTCTCAATCACAGGGATGCCTTGTTCATTTCTGTAAAACTTGGTGTCCACTGGGAATTCGGGGTCATTTTCTGCAAAGTTCCTTTGCGGCTGAATGGTCCCCAGCATTTGCCTGGGGTTGTTCTTCCCCAGGTGCAGGACTTGATACTTTTCCTTGTTGAATTTCCCAAAGTACCTCTCATCCCATTTCTCCAGCCTGTCAAGGTCCCTCTGGATGATGGCTGAACCCTCTAGTGTATGAGCCAGTCCTCCCAGTTTTGTACCAGCAAACATTCTGAGGGTATAGTTTGCTTTGTCATCCAGTTCATTAAGGAAGGTGTTTAACAGGATCAGGCCCAGTACTGACTCCTGGGTTACACTGCTAGTCAGTGGCCTCCAACTAGAATTCATGCCACGGATCACCCTTTGGGCCCAGCCATTCAGCCAGTTTTCTGTCCACCTCACTCAGTATAGGCTCACCTAGCTCATACTTCATCATCTTCTGTGTAAGGATACAATGGGAGACAGTGCCAAAAGCCTTACTGGAACTGATGTGGACAATACCCACTCTTCTCCCGTTATTTACCAAGCCAGCCATTGCAGTGGAAGGTTGTTGGATTGGTAAAACATGAATGGGTGTTATTCCCTAGACAGTTGCATTTCCAGCAGCATGTATGAAAATAGACTTAGGGAAATGTGGCAGTAGGCTGAGACGAGATGTGACCTGGAGCCTGTCTCTTAATAAAGAAGTGCCATTTCCCCCAGTTAGCAGTCTTTTCCTTTTTTCTTGATGTTGATACCACTCAAATCAAGCCGTCACTTTCCTGAAAAAAAAAAAGGAGAAAATTTATTTATCTCTATCTTAAACATCCTCTTCTATTGTAAATACCACAATTTTTAACATTTTTTGCTAGATTATACCAGAAGGATTAAGCATCTATTTTCTTAAACCATTGTAGCTTTGGGGCCATGAAGGCTTTAGGATCAGGCTCATTCAGCCTTTCTTGTTGAGAATATTCTGCTTTCGGCAAGCAGTCGTCTACTTACTGGCCTGAAGAGATAACACTGCTGCATTTGGTGATAAGGGCAGTTGAGATACTTGGATACTCATCTCAATTCAAATAATATTTAAGGATTTTATACAAAGTAGACAAGACTCAATAAGAGAGAGAAGATCCTGAAATATTTATCAGAACAGGGATTAGGCCTTGAGTCTCTCTGGTGAATGCCCTAACACCCAGTATACAGAATTCTCCTTTTGCTTTCTCTATTACTCTCTGAGTAGCCACGTGTTTTCTACAAAACAGAACAACTTCAGAGGCAGACCATGAGAGAGCTTTTCTTCAGTGCACTGACAAAGACCTAAGTACAGACTTCTGTCACAGATCAAGCAGAAAAAGGAATTAGTACGTTGGCCTCCTATGTGCCAAGAAAATGCTCAAATAATTAGATTCTAGATGTGAAAGGAGGCATCTCTTTCTCCGGTGCTTTGTCTGGGATTATATGTGATTTGACAGTACTCTACAGTCAAATTGCATCAGAAGTCTAGAAATGTCTAGGTTGTGGATCCCAGAAGCCTGAGGAATTACTAAATCTTAGGTACTACTCAGCCAGTGAAGCACTGATAATACTGGGGATTTAAAAGGGAAAAAAACAATAGATTTTCAAAAAAATATCTGAGACTTCATAAATTATGATTTTTAGAACTCAAAGTGCGTTTTGGGGCTTCATGCCCTGGCAAATGCCCCTAACATGTATGGTCTTTTAATAGAAGGTGTACTTAAGAGTGTTAGAGCACTTTCATCTTTTGTGGGGAAAAAAATAGAAAGGAAATAAAGAGGGTTTTTTCCTGTTAGTGACATCTTTATCATATTTCTAGGAGAACTTTTGTGTCGATTGCTCATTAAAACTGTGCTCATAAAAAGACTGTGCTCATAAAAACTCTGTGTCTAGCACACAGAGCCTTTCCTGCAGTTGCAATGTTTCTGTGTTTTTTCAGGTTTGTAGCTAATTGTTATGATTTCTGAAAAAGCGATAATCAGGAAGTATCTGGGTAGGGATGTTTTTAAAAAAGTGGTAACACTGAGTAGAAAATGAAATGACAAATTGACTCAGCTCTTTTTTTTTCTTTTTTTTTTTTCCATTAAATAGAGCTTCTTACAGTGGCATTAGTCAAGATATCATTGACTGCAAGAATCCTTATTAAAATTTGTTAAAAGCTCACACTTAGACAATTTTGTTGAAGGTTGCTGGCATGAAAGCACAAATCCTTCTCACTATCAGCAAGCAAATTTACGCAGAGATCTTATAAAAACAAAGAAAAGAAAGAAAAAGAAGGGAAAGGTAACAGAAAATAGCAGTGTATCAATTGTTATGCTGTGCATAGCTATTCTTTGGCAGAGGGGCAGAAATCAGCAGCTTTAAGTCATTCTTATAGCAAACTCTTACATCTTTAGTTACAATTGCTCTCCCTTTGCATGATTTTGAGGCATTTATCTTTACTCATATTTTCTTTAGTTAGATTGCAAACTGTGTGGATCAGAGGCTATGTCCTGCATGTGTCTGTGAAGTATGCAGCGGAATTTGGCTATTACGTAAATAGACTTCTCATAGCCTTCAGTGATGACATGGCAGAATGGGTTGATGAGAGCAGTGGATATTTTCTACCTCGACTTTTGACACTGTCTCCCACAACATCCTCATAGGTCAAGTCAGGAAATGTGGGCTAGATGACAGTGAGATGGATCAAGAATTGAACGGCAGAACTCAGAGGGTCATGATCGGTGGTGTAGAATTCATTTGGAGGCCTGTTGACAATGGCATTCCCCAGGGAGCAATACTGCAGCTGGTCTTATTCAACTTGCTTATCAAAAACCTGGAGGAAGAGACAGAGTGCACCCTCAGCAATTCTGCTGCCGAAATGAAAAGGAGGAGCGGCTGATCCACCTGAAGTCTATGCTGCCATTCAGTGGGACCTTGATCAGCTGGAGAGTTGGGTTGGGAGAAACCTAATGAGGTTCAGCGAGGGCAAGCGCAGGGTCCTGCACCTGTGGAGGAAGAACCCTGAGCACCAGCACAACCTGGGTGCTGTCATACTATAGAGCAGCTCTGCTGGGAAGGACCTGGGAGTCCTGGGGGATGACAAGCTGACCATGAGCCAGCAGTGCCCTTGCGGCCAGGAGGGCCAATGGTATTCAGGGTGCTNAATGGTATCCAGGGTGCATTGGGAAGAGTGTGGCCAGCAGGTGAAGGGAGCTGATCCTACCCTTCTACTCAGCCCTAGTGAGGCCACATCTGCAGTGCTGTGTCCAGGTCTGGGCTCCTCAGCACAGGAAAGACAAGGAGCTACTGGAGAGGATCCAGCAGGGGCCACAAAGATGATGAGGGGCCTGGAGCATCTCTCTAATGAGGAGAGACTGTGGGAGCTGGGCCTGCTTAGTCTGGAGAAGAGAAGACAGGGAGGGGATCTCATTAATGCATGTAAATATCTCAAAGATGGGTGCCTAGAGGTTGCTACCAGACTCTTTTCAGTGGTGCCCAGTGACAGGAGAAGGAGCAATGGCCATAAACTAAAATACAAGAAGTTTCACCTTAACATGAGGAAGAACTACACATTGAGTATGTCAGATTACTGGAACAAGTTGGCCAGGGAAGGTGTGGAGTGTCCTCTCTGGAGACATTCAAAACCCACCTGGATGAGTTCCTATGTAACCTCCTTTAGGTGACCCTGCTTTGGCAGTGGAGTTGGACTTGATCTCCAAAGGTCCCTTCCAACCCTAACAATTCTGTGATTCTGTGACTTGAGTTATATGGTGCATAGGTAATGTTCATCCAAGACAAAATATTGAAACCAGTCCTTGGCTTTTAGACAGCCTGGTTAGGCAAAACTTCTCATATCATTGAAAGTTTTATGTGAGTAAAGGTGAAATGAAAATTTGATTAATAAAATTATTCTTCTTCTATGTTCTGGAGCTACATCCATTTCCTTCTTATACCCTTGTGCCCAGGAAGATATAATGAAAGTAGTAGCAAAATTAAGTGTTCCTTCTATTACTGTAGCAAATCCCACATATTCTTATGTTTGTGTTGGAGGGAAAAGAAAAAGGTCTGTCAAGCAGTAGTGCTACCTTTTTGTGTCTGTTTTATTTCAGCTGTTAGAAAAAGGCTATTGTACAGGGAAATTTATGAAAACGGTGTTTTGCAAAGCAAAAAAAAATGGTGGAAAATTTCTTACACATTTTCATATAGAGCAACTGTATCCTCATGCTCAAGAGAAGGCAGCTTAACACTTTTCTCTTTGTATAATTTATTTTTTAATTAGAATGTACTCCATATGAATGATAAGGTAGTATTTGGATTACTAAAAAACCCCAACAGTCTGTCTACTGGTGCATCTTGTGAAACTTGTGGTTGTAATGAGTCAAAATGGTAAAAGAAGGGCACAGGAAAAACACATTTCTGTGTAGATTTTACAGTACTTTCCTGTTCTCTGAAAAATTTGGATGACATTTTCCCTTGGCACACCTATTTTTGCATCTTGCTTAGGATCACAGCTCTATTTTTGCTGCAAGTCTCCTGATTGCTCCTGTTTACTGTGCCTTGGTAATCACTGAAGGGTGTCCTTGGGCTCTTGCTCTCTGTCCCTCCTTGCCCATCCTATCTGTCCGTGCAGTGGCTGCATTCACAGCCAGGGAAACGTAGCCAGGACATCCTTGTTTCTTGAAACCTTGAGCTGAACAGGAACCTTGGAATACAGGAGAATACATGACTGCTCTCTGCCTTCTCATCAGAGAGCCCAGAGGATTTAGAACTACTTAAGGACCCGTACACCACTAAGCAGTACTAGTTGCACCCAGCATCTGGGTGAAATCTGGTTTAAACAATGAAATACCAAAGAGATTTTCCATAGTTTCTGAGTTATGGCTCACTATGTGGTGACTCTTTTTAATATCATGTGTTACTGATCCATTGGTTCCACTGTCACACAGAAAAAATCCCAAAAGTTTTACCTATGGCAATTTGTTTGCATAAAGTATGAGGAAACGAAATTGACTGTTCTTTGCTTGGACATCTTGTTATTCTAAATATTTCTTCACCCTTGTCAATGTACCAGCAAAATAATTTTAAGTAATCTGTTGAAAATAATAATAAAACCCCCATTTAATTGTTAAAGTATAAACAAATCAAACACATTACAGACTCTCTTGTTATGGTTCTAAAATCATTTGGGCTTGAAATTAAGATTGGCAGGCCATGACTACATTTAGTGAAGAGAAAATGAAGTATTAATTGTTCTATTTTTCGGTATCCAGTCTGCAATTTGAATATCTAATCAGTTTCTCTGTAACCTCTAAGTGATATAAGACTAAGACTTTATTGTGTTGGAATTGTTCAAATGGGGTTCCAAATACACTCTAGTTCTTATGCTTTGGGTGGTTTTTTGTTGTTATTGTTGTTGGATTTTTTTTGTTGTTGTTGTTTGGTTTGGTTTGGTTTTGGTTTGGTTTTTTTTTTTTAAATTGGCATTGAATATTCCAGTTTCTTTTTCAACTCTGCTGCTCCTGTCATTGGACAGAGAAATAATACCAATAATCTGAAACTTTCAGTATTTCACTTCCTTTGAAGTTCTGAATAACTGATATTTTGAGAGAAGTTGCTATTCAGGGACTTTGAAAAATGAAATGTGGTAAGACATAAATAAGGCTTTGTGTTTACTGGCCTACTTCTGAGATATAAGGTTTGATGCTGCTCATTGTGTGAGCAGTAGGAGAGTTAAATTTGCTGGTATTCCAATATGACAGTATACCACTCTAAGTGGTAGAAACTTAGAGTTTTCCTTCAGATAAAGTATCTTCTGCCTTGCTTAAAGCTTTATTTACTACTTGTCAAATTATGAATGTTACTGTAAAAAGTCTATTGAGGCTTGTAACTACACCTTTGTTCCATATGCCTGTTGTTTAAACAGATGTCTCACACTTCTTAAGTCTGAATGGAAATAAATTAAAAGCAATAAAGTCAACCCTGATCTATTTTGTGCCTACTCAGTGGCTTTCCTAGTTAAAGTCACTAGGCAAAAAGGCGAAATGTAGGCTTTCCTCGTTAATAGATTCAGGCATCTGCATCACCAAGTACTTAAATATAAACCTGTTATCTGTAGTGATTCATTAATTAATGATCTGCCCAAGCAGACATAAGGAAGAAGAAAACATGGGTAGAACTCTTGGAAATGGAATTAATATTCAAATACTATAGACTGTTTTCAAGAGGGCAGCCAAGTGACTCAAATGAATAATGAAGTGTGTCTTAAAATTGCATAGAAACTGATGAACCTGTGGATAAGTGCATCAGGTCAGTTTCATTTCATGGAAATGAAAGAATGTCTCTGTGGGAGGGAGGGGGAAGGAAACATTCTTCTTGATGTATTCGCTACATGTTATTACCTTTTTCCTCTATTTCCATAGCCTTACATCTACAGTATTTTTAAGACACAATGTGATAACAATTAATCTAGTGAAAAAGTGTTTTGAGACATACTTTCCTAAAAATGTGGGGTGACCCAAGTGTAAGAAATGACAGCCCGGAACATTAATGGAGAGAAGGGATGTTCTTGATGTTAAAGCACCAGCAAAGGGGATTTTGGAGGTCTGGTTTCACCTCTCAAAGCTATTGAGTGCTGTATGTGATGTTGAGCAAGTCATTCAAGCATGGGCTCTTTCCTCAGAATCTGGAGTTGTTTAACCCCTTGGGAGCTTTTGAAAATGGCTTCTCATAAACTGTCAGCAGTACTTTTGTGTTTTTCAGTTTCCCCTTATACTTTTAAGTTTCATCTCTATCACAACAGCGATGACTGTCTCCTGGTTGCATTGTAGAGCACCTAGTGAATGGAGGTCCTTCATGTGAGTTTCTAGGCACTCTGTGATGGTGAATGTGTATTTCCACATCCTGGAAGACCAAACCATTATATAATGATAACTTGAACTTGAAGAGTGCTGTGGCTTCTTAAATTAGAAAAATAATTCCTATACTTATACTAGTAGTTTAGGCTTATTAGTTTTTATTATACTCTTCCTTGAGTGAATGCTGAGGATTGTGTTGAGGCATCAGATTTATACATCAGTACTCTGGTCAATCAGGAGAATACAGTATATTTTTTTGGAATTGATCTGGAGAGCTGTAAAGTTTTCCAGTCTTGTATTACGCTATCTCAATGTTTTATATGCACCTCTTGGTGAAACTTATACCCGAAACCGATAGGAAACTCTTCTGAGACTTGAATTTATAACTTCATGTAATAGGAATTTAGGTGTTGCTTTCTCCAGGAACACAGATGTTCTATAAGTGGTAGAGACTGCATTCTCAAGACTATTACTATTATTATACTATTATATACTATATTGTACTATCAGAAGCAAAACTTGGAGACCATTAGAAGTGAAGAAATTGTTCTTCTAAGGCAAACAGAAACATTTCAATTCTTTGGGCTTGTGTAAAGGCAGTGTGAGAATTCTGAAAAAGAGTAGAAAATAAAATGTGTTGTAAAAACCAAAGGATTTAACTTTTACTGATGGGTGCCTAATGGGATCAAAACCTTGACTTTCGGTCTTGCTCCCTACAGGATGCATGGAGACAGGCACCAAAGGTTAGAATCAGTATAATACCCTTTTGGCTCTAGGCATCTAGAGCACACTTCAGGTTATGTGCAACAATGGGCTGCTGCATGAGGGCTTATCTGGTAGACAGTGATCAAGAGAAGGTACTCCTTTTATATATCTGATAAAGTGCAGGTCTGTGCACCTGTGTGAGGGTGCATCCTACAATTTTTTGAAACCTTATACAAGCATCCCGCTCTTAAGGGTTTCCACAGCTGTAGGGCTTGCGTATTTCTGTATTGGCTATCCTGATTTTCCTTGCCATAAAGAATGTTAGGGGTTTGTTTATGAAACTTAGAAGTAGGCGACAATGTTAGACATATGACAGAAAATAAATACACACCCTATTTCAGAAGTAAGAGCTCTTTCTGTTCTGTTAATCTCTGAGAAGCATGTTCTTAGTACTCAGGATGCATTTACACAAGATGCATTTTTATTGGGACGGGTATATTGGCACAGGTCATACCATAAATATAAGTGGGTTTCATTCAGACTTAAGTCTTAGTTCTGAATTCCAGAAAGGTAATTTATGTTGATCCTTTTACCTTGGCCTTTGACAAATCCTTATGACTCACTGTCTCAGTTTTGAGCATGCTTTCAGCAAATTGCTGTCCACCCTGTAAGACAGATCTCTTTCCTTCCCCTGGAAGCCATTCACAAGTTGTGATGTCTTGATATTAATTGACTTATACAGAAATATGGCTTATACGAATACTTGTAAATGTTGACCCAAAGCTTTTGCCTGAGATCAGATATGCTGTATGTTACAGTACACTGTGGAGAAAGGGCCAATAGAACACTTAACACAAATTATTTTGAGTAGTATGTCAGTAAAAATAAGTCTGTGCAATAAACCAATAAGTTGTGCTAATATGAAATATATATATATATATTAGAAATTTTCTACTGTGACTGTGGTGAGACAGTAGAAAAGATTGACTGGAGAAGTTGTGGGTGCCCCATCTCTGCAAGAGTTCAAGGTCAGGTTGGAGGAGGCTTTGAGCACCCTGGTCTAGTGTCTCTGCCCATGGCCAGGGGATTGGAACTAGACGTTCCTTCCAATCCACACCATGTTTTTATTCTATAACTTAGTCTTGCTACTCTTTGAAGCTCTTGTTCTTAAATCTGCCTGTAAGGAAATACATGCTTTTGTATGGAAGTATGAAATGACTGTCACCAGGGCATGGCCTGAATTCTTTGAGGCAAAATTTTCATGTGAGCTTTTCAAGCAAAGTTTTCTGTGGAGCTGGTTTGCTGTGATGTGATGATTCTGGCCAAAGGGTTACTTCGTGTGCCTACTGCTCACTTCTGCCTGACACCAGCATTTAGTCTGTCGCTTGGTTTGGCAAAACACTCCACAGAGCCTGGCTTTCTACAGGAACCTGCTCTGTCTAATAATAACCACCCTTAGGGACCAAGGTCTACAGATGGCTTAGATGTTGAATGTTAAGACTATATAAAAAACCAGTGCTGCCTCTAGACATATTGAACTATGCAGGCTGGCATTAAAAGATTTAAACTTTTATACAGGAATTAACATGGGTTTTCTTTACACTCTAACTTTAGGAACTGGATGTCTTCATGGTTTAAAGCTTTTTCTAGAGAATGGTCTAAGTTTTTTCATGTTACTTCTTGAATCACATCCCACCCTCTTAGTAATATGTCTTTTTTTTTCTATATATAGAATACTAAGGACAGTTCATAAAGGCTGTCTCTATGGCTTTGTTTTATGCAGTCCAAATAATTCAAATAGACAAATTTGATGTTATAATACTAAAGTTGTGTTTCTGACACCACGATCCAATAGCAGAGGAATGATTATGTTGTCAAAAGACTGGCATTATGTTCCTCATGATCAAATACTGAGAGTAAAGGCTGAACTAAATGTGAGAAAAATAAATAAACTTTTTTAAACATGCACTTGTATAATAGGACTATCAAATCTTTATTGTCAGAGGTTGGGACAGAAAATGAAAACAGAATTTCTGATTTGAATGGTTTGGCGAGACTGGTTTAGTATTAAGTCTTGCCTAACCATTCTTGTTGAATTGTCTTTATTTTCTCAATAGAATAAGATAATATATCACTTCTCTTGTGTTCTGCCTCTTTTAATCCATAGGATGAAAAAGTGAGAGAAAAAAATTGGTTTTGCAATATCACTGACTGTTATTCTGAATTCTTTTTTTAATTCTGAAATAGAGAGCCAATGATAATAATTCCTTTCACATTCTCTTGCCTCTTTTCCCATCAGAGTAAAATAAAAAATCATGTCTTGAAAGTCTTACACTCTCATGAAAAAGTTAAATTACTAAATTATATCTATTTTTGCTCTGTGGGGAAAAAAGCCAAGATGAGTTCTCAGCAAATTATATCGCTCTCGAGCAGATTTTCTTACTAAACTTTTTGTCTATTTAATATTAAAAAAAAAAGAAGAGGAAGACAACAATCCATACCCTATTAAAATTTAGTGCAAGGGAAGAGTTATGAATATTCATAATAATAGAATAATTTCAGCTGCTGACTTGTGAATGTCATTGCAGTTACCCATCTTTGCCCTACCACCTGTATGTGGGCATTTTTTTGAATGTGTGGTAACTCAAGAAACAACTGAATCTGCTGCCTAGTTTCATGGTTTACTTGACAGGCTGGTGATTGGTCGAAGGTTGGACTGATGATTGTGAAGGTCTATTCCAACCTATAGGATTCTGTGGTACAAGAATTGGCTAGAAAAGATGTACATGCAGTCTAGCATCATCTGCAAACACAGTGGCTTTAATGTCTGGGAAGAGAGGACTTTCCTTCTGGCTTGGGTAGACTTCTGTGGAGCTGCTCCTGAGCAGGTGCAGATTGGAGCCCTATTTAACCTATTCACAAGGGACAGAACTTCTAAAGTTCCCCAAAACTCGTGGTTATATAGAAATATCTTAAATATGTTCACCACATAATGAAGGAGATTGTATTTTCCCCTCCCTGTATTTTTTGTGGGTACTTGGGAATTGTAAAGATGAAAGTGTGTGTGCACTGCTTTAAACAACACTGTTTTGGTAAGATGCTATTAGTGAAATGGATATGGATCTGTTAGATGTATCACAAGTCTCAGGGAAACAAAGTGGCAGCTGTTATACTGGAGTTTTTCTACTTTCTGCTCCTGTATCTCCCATATTTTGAGAGCTATTTTAACAAAGATTAGAAATTCCCTTTCATTTTAGAATTTACAGTTCATTACCTAGAATCTGACCTTATGGCCAAATCTCTGTAGCGTCTTTCCATAAGCAACATATAGGAACGTTTTTCTTGTAGCAACTTTTGTGAGTTAGGAATGTGGGTGTATCCCTTGCACAGCTACATGTCAGAGCAGCCAATGTCACTGCATCTGCACCTTTCTTACCGCCTGGAGAGGTAAGGAAACCTCTGTCTTTTATGGAGTCAAAGGACGAATATTATCCAGGTTATCTTGCTCTTTGAGGATAACTTTTTAAGATTTAATTAAACAGCTCTGAAGTGGAAAGGGAAAAAGGAATTTCTCAAAAATCAGTAGGTTTGTGAAATCCAAGGCAATTTAACATAAGAGTGAGCAATGACTTAGGATAATGAAAGTCATAGAATCTCATTGAACCATACTGCGACTACTTGCATCCTTTAAGAGAAACTGTATTACAAATCCTTGACATTCTACTGTGGTCTGCAGTATTAATAAAAAATCCTTGCCTGATTCTATTTCTAATTTGCAAAGATTAGTCTCTAGGACATGCAAAAAATGTGTAAACCTAGGCAGTATAATTTTACATTTGGAACAGAAAGAAATATGCTTAAGAAGTAAGATGTGTTATTGGAGACTGCTTTTTCTGCAACTTTCTCATAATTTAAGATCTTTTAAGGGAAAGAGAGGAATAACATATTTATCTAAACCTACTGTTAAGTAAGTTAAGAAATATAGTAATCAGTTATCAGAGCGATGTAAGTGAGATTGACTTTCCTTTTTTCCCAAGAGAATTGTGCTATGATCCATGATTCTTGGATAACCCCTGTTTATGTTTCACTGCCTCCAGGCATTAAATATGAGTTAATAGAGCTTGTGGTAGGCAGAATGACTAATTACTTAAGCTTCTGACCTTGTTCTGCTCTGGAAAGATTAGGTACCTATTGACATGGGTGCACCCACCCCTGTGTTTTGACTATTGATCATCCTTTGGCAGCCACTGGCTGATGCAGGCACTACTGTAATGGGAAAAATTATGCAAGTTTGTGTTCTGAAATTATGCATCAGTGAAGACCTGAACTAAATGCATATCTTTCAAAGAGTCTTGGGTGGGATGCAAGTTTGTCCTTCATTTGGGCTACAATTCTACATATAGAATGCTAATATTACCCAAGGCAATCTTCCCCATTTGTCAAACAATCAGGACAGGTATAGTCCTCCTCTCCCCTCTTGCCCCACCTTTAGATTTCTCTTCTTTTTTGAAGAGAAATGAAGGGTTTTGAAGAGTTTTGAAGGGTTTGTCTTTTGTCATGAGTCTCATCCATCTGAGATGTCAGCAAACAGAGTGAAATGAAGACCATCTGTAGATTTTTAATAAGTTTTGGAAAAAAACCTGTCTTATTGCACTTCTTTTAAGGAAAAAAGAGCCCCACCTACTTTAAAAATTAAAACTTTCTATATATTTTTAAAAAAAAGAGATGTCTTTATTTCTTTGCATTGCTACTTTACTGTCAGCATCAAACTAGCCATGCCAGGTTGTTGCTGTAGGGTTGTCCATGACTAGCAGATTGTGTGGAACAGTGTATTACAGGAATTTTTGAAAGTTCTGGTAAGTTTACAAAAAGGCGTTTCATTGTTTCAATGCAAAAAATGTTCAAGGAGATGAATAATTTTACTCCTATGTCTGTCTCCTTGACTTGTGGGGGTTTTTTTTTGGTTTTTTTTTTTTTGGTCAGAAAAAGGTCAAGTGGAAAAGAGGAAAACTTCATGTCAGGTAAGACACATGTGTTTTGGAGGAAAGTATGCTGTCTCTCTTACAGTATATGAAGGATGGTCTTTGACATTGTTTTCAATAAGGGGTTGCTACAATTCCCCAAGGAGTAACTGAATACACTGTGCATGCTTCCTGAACATTACTAGACCCTTCAAAAACAAAAAAAATGCATGGAGCAAAAGTTTTGCAAATCCTCTTTTAATGAAGTCAGAGACAAATGGAATAATGTTTTGTCCCTTCGTGAGCCTTGAAGGAGCATTCCACAAAATAAATGGATCACTGGCAATGTGTCATTCTTTTTTTTCTTTGTGGTTTTTTTTTTCCCCCTAATTGATGTACTTTCACACATTTTGGATAGCACTTGCATAATAAATCCTGAGTATGATCCTTCTGTAATTGTTACGGGTGATTGTATTTTATATTCTAGAGGTCAGGTCTGCCATTCGTATAGAGCCAGACAGGCTGGAAGAATGGGCTGTCAGGAGCTTGTGAGATTCATCAAGGTCGAGGATAAAGTCCTGTATCTGGGAAGAAATAATCACTTACACCAGTGCAGGCTAGAGACTGTCCGGCTGAGGAGCAGCTGAAGAGGACCTGGGAATCTGGGTACACAGTGAGCTGCACAGCTTGGTAGGTAATGAGAGACACCATACCAGGGGAGGATAAGATTTCAGTCCATACATTGGAACAAGGGAGATTTTGTCTGGATATAAATAAAATCTTTTTTGATATGAAGAAAGTGACATATTGAAAGAAACTGCCCAGACTCTCTATTCTCGCCATCGTTGGAGGTTTTCAAGGCCAAACTGGATAAAACCTTGAATAACATGGTCTAATCTCATAGCTGACCCTGCTATCAGCAGGAAGTTGGGCTTGAGACTTCAGCAGTTTCTTCCAAGCTGAGTTATCCTATGATTCTATTTTAAATATCATTAAGTTCCTGGATGTTAATGTACTGGATAATATACCCTTTGTTTTCACTTTTGCTATTAACTTTCTTATTCTGTTAGATAAAATGTATTGCAAAAAACAATACTATCACTTTTCTGTTGAGTGTCTAGCAATTACTCAAGATAGGCAGTGAACAGTTCATGAGGGACCTTATGGTCTTTGGATAGTTTTGCAAAGCTTTGTGTATTCTTACCTAGCAAGAAGAATAAAAAAAGTTGTTAAAAGTCTTTACCTTTTGCTAGTATTTTAAGAACTTAAATATGTTTCAGTTTTCTTGAAGACATATATCTGAAGATTTGGTGCTTGGTTTATAGTCTTGTAAAGACTTTATTGATGCATTTCACACAGTGAAAAATAGAAGCAAGAAAGCATAACTTGCAAGTAACAATTTAAAATTAATAGAATAAAATGGAAGACTGGTCTCTTCTGTAATCCAGTATTTATGCATAGATTTCAAACACGGAGAATTTTTTTCTGCTCTTTATGTATTTACTCTTTTCAGCACTTATTTCACTATATTTGGCACTTCTCCTTTGCTCTCACATGCTTTTATTTCATATTTTGCTAAGGAGTTCAGATGAAAGGAATGGCCTCAGTGTCTGATGTGAATATCGGCCAAAAAATACTTTTCCAGTAGTCCAAAGTCAGTGGCTTCTACTGGGCAGAACACATAAGTAATTTTAATTAAAAAAATCTTTGCTTTAATAGTTTCATTTCAAACAAGTTTCAGAAGTATGCATGGACAAATTTATTTTAAAATTATACAGAAATTTATAAGACAATTTCTTAATGCAAAAGACATTTCAAAATCATAGAATCATAGAACAGTTTGTAGTTGGAAGGGACCTTAAAGATCTTTTATTTCCAGATCTGCTGTCATGAGCAGGGACACTGGCCTTGAACACTTCCAGGGATGCGGCATCCACTTCTCTGAGCAACCCGTCTCACCACCCTCACAGTAAAGAACTTAGTCCTCATATCTGACCTAAACTTATCCTCTTGCAGTTTAAAACCATTACCCCTTGTCCTATCAGTTCTAGAACTGTCTACAATTTAGTCCAGCAAATAATGTCACTCTAGTGAAGTACAAGTTTTATCCCTTTACTTTAGATTTGTAATTGAAGAAAAGTCAGAAATATGTCCTTCAGACATTACTTCTGCCAGTATAGAAAATGGTCATTGGAAGAACATCTGAATTTAAGGCAATCTGTTTGAAGATTATCTGGAGTCATTTAGCAGTGTGAGTAGGACTTTTTATTAAAAATTAAAGTTCACTGGAATTTTTTGTGTTATGATGCGAGTAATCTTTAATAGGTTGACATCTGTCCACTTCCTGATTTAGCAGGTTCTACTTCTTAGCAGTGTTCTTAAAGCTGAAATAATGATGAAGTTGTCCTTCCGGTTTTTTCCCCTTGTTACACCTGTTATTTTTGTTACATCTCTGTTCTTTTCGTTTATATATATGTATGTACACTAAGAGTTTTGCCTAACAGAGTCAGCAGTAATTTCTTACTTTTTCTTCTGGGTTTTGTAGCAGGCTTTTAGGGCCAAGAGTCTTTATAAGTCAGATGTTCAAGCTCTGAAAATTAAGTTTCTTTTAGCATACTAAATATACTTAGTGAAAGGGAATCTTATAATGAAACAGAAACAGTTTCAAGGGATTTGGTTTGGGGATCTCAGAGGAAGGACAGAGATTCTGACTAGTTAGGTGAAATAGTTTGTTATTTCCAAAACAATTTACTTATATTTCATTATTTCCATAGTATAGAAAAAAAAAACTTTTCTAAGAAAACTAGTTTAGTTAAGGAATGGTCTATTAATTTCCTTTAACTTCCAAACAGATATGTTGATTGAGATACTTAATTTCTCTTAATTCCTACTAAAATATTTCTGTTGAATAAAATATTCATATTAGTTCCTCTTGAATTACAATCCCTGTTTTAATGAAAGATTGGTCTAAGAATGCTGAAGGCCTGGGAGGCTCTGCACCATTTACTTAGGTTCTTTGCTGTAGCAGGAGGCACAAAAAATGTCCATCTCGAAAGGATTCGTGGAACTATTTCAAAAGGCCCAAGACTTTCCCATAAACTTTTGACTTTTACTATCACCCTGCCCTAAGGCACAGGTATTGTAAGTGTTAGGAAAAAACCAGGGAGTCCTCACAGAAAGTATTTTGGCTCCCTCGAAGCTATTTTTTTACCGAAAACCCCAGAGTACCCAAGGGAGCAAGCTGTATGTTATTTTATGGTATTTAAGAATGTCACATGAGTGAAATATTTCTGCCAGATGCTGAGTGATGTTATTTTAAAGTCATACCTGAGTAAAAAAAATCTCAACTTTGTTTCCTAGAAGTTAAAGTTACTGAGCCTCCCAGCAAGCATTTTGTCCTCTGGCATTCATTCACAGACTGGCAGAAAATTAAAAACTATGCAGATCAGCAGTAATCCAGAGATAAATAGGCATTAAGAGAATTAAATGTCCCTTTTTGTTCTTCCTGGGGTGTTAGCAGAAGCTTGAGGTATAGGATTAATTCAATGTTTAACTTTTAGTGCTAGCAGTTATTGACTGAATGGTCTGTTTTCCCTGTTTACATAGTATCACAATCCAAAAATTTCTAACACAGACTTGATTTATATTTCTCATGTCATTTCTTTGCTCTCATAGTTCAATGTTGGAAAGATTAGTTTCTCCTTGGAACAGAGCAAATTGAGATTTACCTCTTGTTAAAAGCAAGTGACTAGTATCCACAGTACAGGGATATTTATGAAGGAAGGACTTAGCATGGTAGTTGAATTGTTGAAAAGTACTTCTTGTGTGTTAATAACCCATACTTTCCCAAAATATGAGTTTTTTGTTAATGCTTCTGACATTTTGATCTTACTTCCAGCCTATGTCCCACATTCATCCTTTCTCTCTCTTTTAAGTTTTCCAAACTTTGTGTCCCTTTTTCTACTCCTCTTTTATTTTAATCAGGTCTCAGCTGTTTCTTCATGCTGTCAGTTCTGAAATGTACACCCACCTTTATCTGATGCTGCTCTTTATAGATGTTTTCAGCCTTATCATCTGTGCCTGATAAGGCAGTGAACAATAACTAATTCCTCCTGCCGTGTAAGCTCTCTTGCAGGTATTATTTCTGGGATCTTCAGACATATTATGGAAGGGAAAATTAGACCTTGGCTCTCCCTTTCATATTTAATAATATATTTCAAAAAGTGATTGTTAGAATGAATGTAAAATTTCAACGGCATTAATGAAAAAGAAATGGCACTTACTAAAAAGTATTACTCCCAGTGAAGAATGGGACCTAAGGTCCTCTGAGTCTTTACCAAGTAAATCTTCCATCAAAATGAAATTTTTAAGAAATGAAGGGTGTTGCATATTCTTATTCTTGTTATTATTAAAATAAGATAGTATTTTTTGCAAGTTACTAAACCACTGTATATCCCCACATTTATCATCATTAAAGATATTGTAGTTTGCTTGGGCTTGCTACACTTAATTTAATTAAGGTAGCCCAGTTTTTCTCTTTGCTTCAGAGACATTAATAACCTGTATAAATTTGCTCTTTATCTAAATATTTTTCAGAACTCAGGGGTTGGAAGTATCAGCATTTGGCTTTATACTTGTAAAAATCCTCAGAATCAAAGAGAGGTGAAAAGCCCTCGACAAACCAAACATATGTGATATGTTTGGTGATGAGCTCCTTGTGAAAACCAGGTTGTGAGTAGCCAAAGAGATAGAATTTTTTTTTTTATCTTGAGAGTCTAGTACTGTGGGTCAAACTGGAAAGTGTTAATGATGCATTTTTGGAAGGCTCTGTTACCATCATCTCTTTCTTACCCTTGCTGTGCCAAGGCTCCAGGAGCTGTCAGATTAGCCACTTTCATAAGCAGTAAAATTAATACATGCCACTGTAAATATAATATGAAGAATAGCAACACTCCTCTCAGACAGTGTGCATGGTGAGCTACATCAACAGTTTAAATATAGGTGCTGCAATAAATACAAAAGGTTTAATAAACTTCTGTAAAGAATTTTTTTTGATAGTGCTGTCTGTAGAAAGCAAAGTCATACCAAAATTCTAACTGAAAGCTTATGGCAAGGGACTTATAAGCATTAGTAAAAAATAGCTTTAAGTGCGTAAATTTGTGTCTGACAGAACTCAACAGTGCTGAGTCAGAAATGATTTCACCTCGATGTAGGTGTTTGGCTTTGGTGCTGTAATTCCAAAGAAGGGCTTGTAAGTCTTCATTAAGCGTATTGGGCAAAAGGGGTTCCAGAGGATGTGATTGCAGAGCTTGTTGCCTTTGACAGAGGCCAGCCCAAGAAGCTCCTTCCCCAGTGCCTGCTTCAATCACAACTCCATGCAGAGCTGCGTGGCTACCTTGGCTTACAGCATTGCTGGAGCACCAAGCAGGCCCTTGAGGCGGGAGCTTAATCAGCTAACTGTGCCACCAAAACAAACCAAACTCTTGCTGAGTGGAGTTAATGCCTCCATCTGGGAGTTGTGAAAGACAAAAAGGAGTCCAAGGTGAACTACTTCAGTTATTACCCTGGAAATACAATTAATGGTAGTATTAAATCCCACCATGTTCCAAGCCTGAAGAGTTTGTGTTGACCTGAGGGGAGAGGGTCAACTCTCCCTCACCTTGGGTGTCTTGGGTGAGGGCTCTGGGCATGAGCGCATAGGCAAGGTCTGAGCCAAGCACGTCGTCAGTGTTGCATTAGATACCAAGGAAAGCTTTTCAATCAAGCAGATGCTGAAAGTTTAGGAGACTCTGCTGATCTCATTGGAAATTTGAATCAGTCTCTGATTGAAAAGAGAAGGTGTTCACAGATGCTATACTGTGGTACGCTGAATATTTGGTAAAGTGCTGGTGAGGGCTGCTCCTTCCTTCAAATATGCTCACAAAACCTGGGCAGCTGTGACATCACTGTCTGCTCTGACTAGGGAACAGAGTTTAAGTTCACCTTTTCACGTTTTTTTGTCTAGAATTTTTATTTATCGAGTAAGTGTTTTAGTGTATTTGTTCTTCTTTTTTTCCATGAGGGACAGGGTGTCCTGGAGTTCCCAGGGGCAGGGTCACTTTTACAGACATTTAATGTGCCTTCCATCTGGACTAGCAAATAAGATATTTCAGCTACTTCTGGAGAAAAAAAGAGTGATAAAAAATGGAGAGTTGGAATTGATTTTTTTTTTTTAAGTCCATAGAAAACTCCAAAGTATTTGTCAAGCAAATCCATTTTGTAGAATTGCTCTTCTTTTTTTTAAATTCAAATTTAATCCAGTATGATAATATTCCTGTTAAGGCAGCCAGGCCTATGCACAAAGATTTGTCGTCACCCAGGGGATTTTCCTGCCTTGTGTAAAACTGAACCCTCCCTTTACTGTTTTTTTTTTCCTGTCACTTGATATGGAATTAATTCGAAACTCATCTCTATTAGTTTCAAAATCTGCTTCTTTCCACTTCCCTGAATTTTATTCTGATTGTATTCAATGATTTGATGTACATTTTACTTTTGTACAGAAATATGCCATGACTCAAAACCTGGTATTTCTTGAAGTGACTCATCCTCTTGTGTAACTTCTCTATTGATAGTTTCACTGAATGCTTTTGTGTTTTTCAGAGAATGTTTTGTGGACTTAAATGCCAATGATTTCCCAAAAAATCACATCTCTGAACTTCATATATTCTTCAAAAATTTATTGTGGTTCCTGATGGAAAAGAGACTGCAAAGATAACACCTGTTTAATAAATCCTTTTTACAAAAACCATACGGCTTGGATTTGTCTAATTGTTCTTTAATGACAAAATCAACATGAACCATAATAAAACATGATAATGGTTATTATGGTCAAAATTCCAAATTAAATTTGTGTGAAAGCATTCAGAGTTTTTGTGGTCAGACTTACTTAAAATATTTCAAAGTTAAATCAATCATATTGAGTTTTCTTACTAACATGCTCTGATTTTTCCGTTTTACTCACACTCTTTATTCAGAATTAATTTTTAAGAGATAGTGTTTTGTCCCACCACAAAACTTCTGAGTCGCTTTGTTGAAACAAGCAAGAAAGATAAAGATCCTTTGAACCCATCCCAGAGAGCTTTTCACTATGTTTGCTCTATGTATGTCTTGACACGGTGTGGCAACTGTGCAATAAATTCAGTAGTCATGAATATTTGTTTTACTTGTCTGCACTGTAATCCCTAATTAATCTATGACGTGATCTCTTCACAAATGCACCACCAAAATGCTATAAAAATATTGTCTCTCTTCTGAATCAGAGGTAAGCTGATAAAAACATGGAGGTCATTCAGCCATGTGCATCTCTAGAGGTCAAAAGTGGCAAAAATAGAAATGAATCAGGTGTTTGTTTGTGTGAATGGTAAAGCTGTGCTCCTTTGAATCATGAATTAATGAACTATTTTTCCATAATATTGTCTAGAGACCTTGCTTTGCTTAGATAAGCAATTAGATAAGCACTGTAACCTCCAGAATAATGAAGTTACCTGTCATGACCACAAATAGATGCATGTGGTTCTTTAAATATACCTTATGTCTCCTTGAGTCATTTCAATTTAGGTATGTCCCTGTTCTTAGGATTTATTGAAAGCAAGTTACTCTACCATAGAACTTGCAGGTAAAATTCTAATGTCTGCAGCAGAGGGAATGAGCACAAGTGATAGAGCAGAAAAATGAAGAGTTCTGTGGATGACAGTGGAGAGGTCAGTCTGGATTTCACTGACAGAATGAGGTCATGAGATTTCCACAGCATGCCAGGTGTTTTCTACCTGTCTTTACCAGCACTGTAATTAAACGTATGTTCAGGTGAGCAAATCCTAGGTACTTTCACTGGGAACAATACTAAACTTGATTCACTTCCTTCTGACTGATCTGAACACAAAACAGGTGAGTTTTTTAATATGAGGCTACACTGATAATGTATCAGCTGCTTTTCTCTTTTTTTCCTATTAACTTTTGTGGAGCTTTCACTAAGCTTTCAGGGCATTTGTTTTGTTGTTTTATTTATTTTGAAGACTTTTTTCCTTTACAAATTTTTTGTTTGTGTGTTTGTTTTTTTTGGTTTTGGTTTTAGTGTTTTTGAGGGAGGGGGTTGGGTTTTTTTTAGCTTTTACAGTTCTTCATGTAACACCTTAAGAGATTGCTGTACTCTATTTAATCGGAGTGACAAACAATAGAAAGTTAATTAACAAAAAAAATTCCACTGGAGGGCAAGTTAGTAGAATGGTAAAGAAGCCATGATTTACAGTATTTGCACAACTTTCTTTATAAAGCAATTGCTCTTCATTATAATAATGCCAGGAGACCAAATAGAAAAAAAAATGTGTTGCATTAGCAAACAATTAATGAGCATTTGTAGCTGAATGGAACCCACTTTTATGTATTATTTCATTAAAAGTTTACAGGATCCGTGAAACCAGACAATAAATAAAGGTAATGATTTCAAGGTAATGGTCTCCTAGGGGGCATGAATATTGAACAAATATGTTAGTCTTGCCTACTTACTTAAGCCTTAAAACCAGGGACTTTTTATACCTTAATTTTTCTACTCTTTCATTGAAAGATCAAAGTGTGCTATTAGATAAAAGAGAAATGGGCACAGGTATTTCAAATTTATCATTAGTGCTATATTCTTTATTGAGGCTTAACAAGAGCTCGCTTTTTCTGTTAAATCCCCCACAATTTAAATCCTTTTTTCCATTGTGAAGGATGGCTCTTTGTGTCCTTGAAGAAAGTAGCAAGTCTTTTGTAGAAGTTGACAACTTCTGAAACAGTGATCAGCGTTTTCATGGCTGTGTATCAAACTACACTTTTTATTTGGCAGTTTTCCATCAAGGCTGCACCTCCAGTCTTGGTGCTTGCATGCACACTTAGGTGACAGGAAGGCTTTTCACCCTCTTCATCATTGTTTCACATACTTTGCATTTGTAGGCAGACCTAGTTAGCAGCTTCTTCATTTCAGCTGCCAGAAAGGTTTGATAATGTTGATAGTTTAAACACAATACTGCTTTTTTGTTCCTTATGTCATGAAAATATCATGTAACTAATGGGTACAGAGATTGTCTGAAAGGATAGCTGGAGCTTGCGTTAAGAAAAGTTCATATGAGGATCTTTTCAATTTCAGGGTGCTCCTTGAATTCAACAGTCTACATACATACAGAAGCAGCCACTGATGCTCGTTTTCTTGTTGTGTCCTTTTATTCCTGGTTGTCTGCCTGTATTCATCTGTTAGTTCTTGTGTCATATTTAGATTCTAAAAGTTTTGGGAATAAAACTGCCTCAGTCGTGTGTTGCTGTGGGGTCTAGTACAAAGGAGTGCCTGTTCTTGGCTGAGCTTCTTGGAAACAAGAACTATGAGAAAATAATTGTCAGGTTTCTAGTAAACCTCTGCCACTGCTTTACCATTCCTATTTCTAAGAACATCCACCATGGTCTTAGATTTTTTTTTTTTTAAATAGGCTATAAACTGTCCCTTGCTTTATTACTTTTATCAAATTTTCACTAGAATTTGAGAAAAATAGTTTTAATCGGTGTGTGTGGTGAAAACAAGAGTTAAGGTAGAGTACTCTGAACATATGAGTGTTATTTGTGGCCTTACCACCCAGGTGTTTGAACAAGGGATATGGAAGGTCTGGACAGTCCTTTGAATACTCAGAATGGATGTGCCAGTGATGATTGAAAGTTAATTCAAATCTAAGCCAAACTTCTGGGTTAATTAAATTGAGCTGGAGGCTTTGTGTGGCTTTTTTATCGAGACAGGTCCTTCTGAAGAAGATTTAATACATTAAAAACATAAAAGGAAACTAATAGGAAGGTGATGAACTTCCCAAAACCACAAAGACAGTCTTTAATATTATTTTGAATTGGGGAATCACCTTATACATACTGATTCATTCTATATGATCTGATTTGCATTTTATTTTAGTACTTGGATGAATTTGAATGGACAACTCTTTCCCAGCTCTCTGATAAATCTATATTTGTATCCAAAGAAAATGAATGCAAATTGTTTCTGATTTTATGAAAAAATTAGTTCTTGAGAGAAGCTGTAGACAAACGCTGTTCATCTGAATGTTGGAATCTTGCCAAAATATAGCTTTAATTTTACAGAGCGTAGGAGATATTTTGTTTGTGTTTAGGCAGAGAGATGGAGTTCCTTGTGGAGAGGCAGTATTCCTTCACAGACTTTTCTATCTGATTACTTTTCCCTACTGGAAGTGGGACTAGCTTGCTACCTGGAAGAAAGAGTAAAGGAATTGGAAAGGCATGAACATGTTAAAGTATCTTTTTTTTATCTGAAATTGAAGCCCCTGGATATTTCCTGATGAAGCATATGAAACCATAAAGTAAATTAAAACAGAGACCAACTTGGACAAGTATCAGACATGAAGCATTTGCTACTCCTTCTTAATGAGGAGTGTCAGCTCTTTCTTCTCTTTTTTTATCCAATTCATCTGGGCAAACCAGCCCACATATCTTTGCAGTAACATACAAAACAATTTCTAAGCCCAAAGACTGTGTTGGCTCAAACAGCACTTTTACAAGCACAGTGACAATCTATTGCACTTCTTTAGAGAGTTCATTTTTGGTGTCAGTTATAGCATCATAATGTGCACTGTATTATTGTTCTACTTAGTGAATTGCTGATGTGTATAATGATGCACCTGTTAGTCAAGAAATCCCTCAGAAGCCAAATGGTGCTACTAAATTGACATATTCACACAGAGCCAGAACTGTCAGGATGCTTCCTCTGCATTATGCAATATTTTCTGCTTTATGGCCATTAAAGACAATAATAAAACAGCTGTCGCTGAGTGTACATTGTCAAATATCAGTGAAAAGCACTGAGATGATGATAGCAATGTGATGCACAGTGCAATAGCTAAGGATGGGTCAGTGTTTTTTATTATCAGCCCTGGATTTTTCCTATGTGTCTATATCTTTGCCCTAGGCAGGAACTTTCCAGTCAGCAGATAAGCCCTGGAGCAATGACCAACTTTTGCACTTGCAAAATTTTCAATAAATATAACCATATGACTTGACTTATTTTCTGTAAATAAAGCTTAGTGACAAACTGCCAATGAATTTTACAGCTTTGTAGGTCTGCCACTGGTGCTGAAAAATGTTCTGACTTCTTTGTCTCTCTTATTGTTCAATTGGACTGCCTTTATTACCATGGAGAAAAGGTTAAGAGAGAAGGTAGACAGACATTCAGTATATCTTGAGTTGCAACATCATAAAGAAATTATTTAATACATATTAGAACATCCAAGAACACTCAAACACTAGGGAACTTTGGAGCCTTTGTCCAAACTCCTGCATATCTCTTGGCCACCTAAGTTTGGGATGAGGCTGCCTGCCATTCTAAGAAAGATATCAGGATCTCTGCCAGCTGTCTGGCTCTGTTTGGAAACTTTTCCACTGATAGGGCAAAGGGAATAAATGATCATCTGAGACCTGTTCACTGCACAGGTCGCAAGTATGATGGAGGGTGTCCTTCAAGCACCAGAGGTGTGAAAGCCTGGTCTCCACAGATGGCCCAGGAACACTCCTATGGAGAAGAAACATCAGTAGGAAATATCATGACCTTGAATGCCATTCTATGGAGTCATGTAGTGTTTATCACCAGCATAAACTGAGGATTACAAATATTATTTTAAGATAACCCAAAGAGATATAAACATATTTCTGTACTTGAGTACTGATAGTAACATATTTTTTTGTGTAGCAAACACACAAAAAAGTACTATATTAGTACGCCGGTGTGCTGGCTGGGCCAGGAGAGCTGCAGCTTGTCCAGAGGTGCCCAACACGAGAGGAGGACACTCTGTGGCACTTGTGTGCCTCGCTGGCAGCTCCCTCGCCCGTGCGGTGGAAGGCACGGAGCCACACGCGCCCGGGGTTTAAGGATTGCCCAAGCGTAGCCAGAGATCAATGAGCGAGGCGGCCCCTGGTCGGTATTCCAAGGGTTTATTGTAGAAACTCCCTCGAAGGGGACCGGACACGAAGAGGGAAGGGACTTCCAGCCAGGGTGCACTTAAAAGGGGTACAGAGAAGGAGGCGGGGATGACATAGCAATGGGCTATAGGAAGAAGGGAAGGGCAGGACAGTTTTGGCTACCTTTTCTTAGGAGATACAAGGGGTGTCTGTCAACTGTCAATCAGACAGACCGAGCCTACATCAGGTCACAGGAATTCAATGGGAGAAGCCATTCTCACAGAGGGGCATTTAACCTTTGGAGCCAGCCCACTAAACCTCTTTATCTGGGCTATGTGGCCCCCTGGGCATTACTGTGGCTGGCTCAGTCACCACAACAAAGTACTGCCTGTCAGAAATGTTTCAGTACTTTCTCCTGCCCTTACAGATATGTCATACAGATACATAGTGTATTACAAAAGATAGATGGAAACCAGTTATGCTAAGTTCCACTTCAGGGCTCTAGAACAGGACCATGCCTCTCTCTTTAGATGATGAGTCAGCATCTTGATTGGTTTAACGATCACTTCTGAAGATAAATAGGTTATAACTGGAATAAGACCAGACAACAAAGATGAACAAAGGATTACATTTTTTTTACATAATATGGCTTCCACTTGCTTTAAAAATACAAACCAGAGAGCAAAAAACTGAACTAAATTGACATGAAAACCCTTTGGAGAGATTTTCTAGCTAAACAAAACCAAGGTCTATTACCACAACTATTTCATCTGGCTTCAGATTAGAAAAAAAAAGGTTTCTGAAATACACAAGAGCCTGCATATGGTCTCATTTGCACCTTGATTTGGGCAGAGGCATCTCTTGTCATCAGACCATAACAGATATAATGGCAAACATGACTAATTCACCTGGCCGACAGTATCTGTGACAAACTAATCCATGACACATAATCCAGATGATATTTTAATATTTACAAGGAAAAGTGGGGAAGAGCACAACATGAGTTACATTATGTATCAGAAAACATGGTGATGATGGGAGATGTGCTCTGTTGTGATTTGTGAAGTTAGCTGAGATGATTGGTGAAGCTGAGAAGCCACTGTGATGAGCCCCTCTCCTGAACTATATGTCACAGCTCAGGTGTATAAAACACAGTTTGAAATTAGATTTAATGTTTCAGGGCAAATATTAGAAAGATACCATTTCAGTGATGGCATTGAACATACTGTAAAATAAGGAAAGGGTGCTTAACTTCCAGGGAAAAGAAATTCAGTGTAAATTATTTCAGTTCAACTATACTTTGCATAATGAAGCAGCCAGTTCTATATTATGCTGAATCTTCTCCTGACTTCCATCTCCAAAATAAGTTAGGCACTCACTGGAAATATGAGTTAACATTTGTATAAATATTGGGTTGGCCCCTAAATGAGTTGTCAGTGGTGAATAATCTGATTAAATGGTTAGACAGGTTTTTGCAGGAATTTTGTGTTAAAATACATATATTAGACTGTCTTTTCTGATTGCCTCAATTTTGCAGCTTTAGATTTCTGAAAACTTCAAGTAGATAATCTTACATTTTCCAGCTCTAATCTCTGCCTGAAGGGAAATGGATAAAATTTATTATTAGGGGCATATTGATAGTTACAGAAAAACCACCCCAATCCTAAAGTCTTCTTATAAACCTTTACCCGAGCATTTATTAGAGAAAACAGTCTTGAATATCACAAACTCAAGAAAATCCTGAAGGCAGAATAAGATTCAAGGAGATACTCTGAAGCAGTTGGTGATTCAAGAGATGATGCCCTGAGCAGTGACAGCTGGGCATTTGTAGAAGTTAAGTGTCATCATGACAGGTAGGCAATTTATTTGGTCATCTCTGACCCAGGTTCTGTATTTTTCCAGTAAATTAAGACTTATCCTTCATATGCATATTTTGCAATATTTGGTGCAGAGGGTGATATTCTTCAATGACAGAGAATTCTTCTTCTATTTTTGCTTTCATTCTAATACTTGTAAATGGATGAAGTTGCTGAATGCACCCTCCTTGCTGTCAACCTTTAATTAAGTGTGAAATCATCATCTTACAGAGCAAGCTTTCTTTGCCCTTAGAGGCTTGCTTCCTTTCACTTTGAAGTACCTCTAGGAAGACATGTTCCTTTCAATAGCTTCTGTTCTCATCTGACTCTCTCAAAATGCCTGGCAACATAATTTTTGCATCCTCACAGTGTGATATTGCCTTTATATTCCTTTTCAACCTACAGTGAAATATTTGTTTTTCAACAAACTGTTTTCCAAATTTGTAGATACTGTTCAATTCCATGTATTGTGTTCAATAAGAATGAAACTCTTGCTTGGAAGTGTAATTAATAGCCTGTGATGTCTAGGAGTAAAAAGGCGAAAAATAAATAAAGTAGTGTGTAGTTTAACTGGTTTATATATCTTGTTAAGCTACATTAATCACGTACCATAACAACAGGACAGCAACAGCTGAGCTGATGCCAGAAATGTGGACAAAAGTAAACCTCAGCTTCCTTTCAGCCCTGCAACGTAGACCTGGCTTTAGGCTGGGATGACATCCAGTCCATCTCCCAGCCTCCCTAAGTTCACCATCTAAAAGCTATAGGGGCAATAAATACTTACCTCCAGAAGCTCTATTAACCTCTCCATTTAGGGTATGATACAAGCATGGCAAAGTATAGACACAGGAAAGATCTAAATTAGAGAAAAGTACCACTGTACTGGTACTGGTAAATATTATCACATCTTGAAATAGTATAAAAGGACTGGTTTTTATGGCAAGAAATATGGTTACAGTTTAGGGAAGTGCTTCCCACTGTGCCTAAATATAAAAATTTGGTATTTGCATCTGTAATAGAATTAGACACACTCTGGCAGGGTCTAGCCTGTGGGCTCCTCCTAAGAGGAAACTTTCCAAGATGAAACTATCCCACTGGTTACTGAGAAATCAGGATGCTCCTTATCAGTGGAGGCAAGATTAATTGAATCTTTGCACCTGTGTAAGAAAAAGTGCTAAAGTCTGAAAAGAATGTAGAAAAATGGGACCCCAAAATGAGTTTTGCTGCTCCACCTGTGGTCATTTAGCACTCTCTGAAATAAATTTCCTGAGCATGCAAGACACATACATTCTAACTAAATCAGGTAGGAGAAATGGTGAAATGAAGACAATATCAGCCTATTAGGGGAATAATGTGTCATTGCAGAGAATATGTAAACCACAAAATTACTGAGGCTGTTTATCTATGCCAAGAGTGCATTTTTTAAAATACTACAAAGAATCATGACTCATTTTAAAAATACCTTTTACCATTTAGCACAGTATCAATATTTTCATTCTTTCTGGTCTTGCATGTGTTTCATACTTGTTCTTGAATTAGAAACAATGTGTGCGTACACCTCCAGAGGGATAGAACAGTGACGGAGTTGTGGTTATTGACTTTGATTTATGATGGTGATTTGCAAATGCTAGTTAAATTTTATGTAATACAATTTGGGAACCTAGGGTTTAATAAGAGAAAATATTTTGAGGAACTGTTCTTAGGAAGATAATCATGGCGTGAGAATCATAATGTGAAGTCCAAAGTCTTGTCTCAGATTATAGAGAGAGTCAGTCTGGTAAGGGTGAGAGATCTTCAGAGATATTACAATAGATGAGATTATAACATGCTGGAGTTTAGTGAATCGTGTGGTATTTAATTTAAAATCTGAACTGCCACTTTATTTTTATTTTATGTTAACTTCACTGGGATTTCAGTAGGTCTTGTAGAAAGTTTTTGCAACTCCATATTATTAATTTTAAAATAGCTTTCTAAAAGCTTAAAACAAGCGCTAGCCGAATCAAAGTTTTCCAGAGAATTACCAGTTTACTGATTTACTGCTGCTAGATGAAGTGGGTAATGGGTCTTGATACAGACACATTCCTGTTGATTTCCAGTCTTTTCTAAAGAGAAGTGAATGGTTCATTTGATTGATATTATTTGAAAAATCAGAGTTATTAATAGAAAATAGACCTGTTGCTTTAATATCTAGGCAGGTTTAGTGCCCATTAAGAGAAGAGTTAAAGCCAGGTACATGGTCAAAAGAGTAGTGTTCACAGTAGTGGTTCTGCTGTTTCATGCCAGGGGAAGATGACTTCACTTCTGGGCATTGCCTCACCTTTGAGGAAAGGCCATGTGGCAGATGAGATAATCTGGGGTCCTTCCTCACATAGCTGGAGAAATGTGAGGAATCTTGTTGCTTCAAGTCCAGCCTGAGCCAGGCTCGTGGTAGCTCTGAGAGCGGACAGTTTCTTCTCTTACCAGCTGAGTATCATTTCCCTTTAGATCTCTCAACAGTTATAAACAAGAAAACCAAATGCTGGAGGGTAAACTCTGTTCAAGAGAGTTGAAATGATGGATGCAGCCAAAAGCAGAATGACTAACTGAATGCATATGCTGTTCTATCCTGTTTCTATGCTGATTATATGCTTGATCTGTGTTTCCAGTTTGAACTTCCAAAGCAGTTTATTTCTTTCCTTCTGCTTTAAATTTTGTCACATCTTTATCTTTTCCAATTGCAGATCAAAACCTGAACCGTGATTGGGAGATTACAGACTCATCTCAAGTTCCTATCAACCACCAGAAGCTTAGTATTAACAAGACATGTTTAAGCAAGATTTATATTCAAATTTCATTTCTTACATAGCAACCTTCTTGTTTGTCACTTAAGAATGATGTTAGGCAGGAGAATTCTTATAAAACTGGCTTGCTGACCTTTTATAAGTAATGGTGTTGGGAAATACATCACAGACCTTTGTGAACAGTTCTCCAACTGGTGCTCAGTTGTGCAGTCCTTTGAAAGCTAGAGTTGGCAAGACCTGATAGATCAATTTCTTAAGTGCTTTAATGAATTGTGACTCCCTCTTATTGCTGATAGCAAAATACAGATGCCAAATAAGAAAGTTTTCTTCTGAAGAAATCATTCCGTGAAAAAGGTGTCAATGGCTCATATACAACAAAAAATGATTACCCTGTAGGCAGCTCCAGAGTTGCTAGTTAAGACCTGGGTTTGCTTTATACAATGATGCCATTAAAACAAACAATGTGAGCAAGATGTATACAGCAGTATGTGTTAAGCTTCTGGAAAATGAGCTAATGAAAAGAAGACGTGTCCATAAGGGACAAAGGTAGACAAGCAGAAGGGTGTGCAGTGTCCTTATGCTCCTAATAGGGAGCTACAGAGGGTCTAATGTAACATCCTGCTGCATGAGATCTGTAAAATACTGCTGTTCCATTTGGCTTCTTATGTACTTCTGAACAGAGATAATATGGGATGTTCCAAAAGGCATTTGACTAAACTGAGCCCAGGCTCTGATCCTGACTGTGCCTTGGGTTATTTTTTGTGTAGCTGACTGTCTTCTGCCTGGAAATTTGACCATGAAAGAGCCCAGAAAGAGGCTAGGAATAAAGGAGAAAGGCTCAAATGTCTCCGTGTGTCGTGATGTGGTGTGTTTAGCTCATGTTTGATTCTGGGGACTGCGAATTTGATGTGAGTGGGAGTCAGCTAGATGTTGTCAAGATGTAACCTGGAAATTATGAAAAACTAGGAATTAGGAAATTGTATCAGAAAGAAGAATGGGAGTCTGAAATACTTTCATTATTTTATTGGCGATTATATAAATCATAAGCCTGAGATAGTTTTTTGCGTACTCTGATTAGCACTGAAATTGGGAGAGAGTCTAAACTTTTCTCCTTGTTGCTCATGTTGAAGTGCTGCCTAAATATGCAGATCCATATCTGGGTTTTTAAAAGCAGAGATTAGATATACAGGTTTTTTTTTTAAAAAAAAAGTTAGATTCTGATTACTAAACTTAAATTATAAAAAAGTTCCAGAGCTTGAATTCCATTCAGGTGGTACTTAAAAACACATTCAGCAAATACAGTAAAGATTTAGCTTATTATTTTACAAGAAAAATGTGACAAAATATTGAGCAGAACATGCAGGACTAAACCTTGCAAGTTAAAGTACTGACCCAACACACCTATACCTACTTTGATAATGGTTTGTTTATCATGCTGTAAAGACAGTGACTAGTTGACCTCATGGCTTGTGCTTTCCTGGCCACAATGTTTGCTGCCAGAATGATTTAGCCCTTTATTATAAGCCATTTTCTTGCTATTTATCAAATGCAGAGTGCAAATCTTAATCTCCATATGGGTAATTTATAATTCTTCCTGCTTAATAATGAAAAATGTGTTTTTTTAAGAAGGAAATTTACTTGGAACAAGTCAGAAGTTGAGAAATACCCCAGTTTTAACCCTTTCAGCATCTAGAAATACACACCCAGCAGATAAATTCATAGACCTCTAAATTACACGAGGAACTGATCCATATGTATAAAATATACGATCCATCCATTTAAAATATACCCTAGCAATTTATATGTCTAGAATGGACTTATATGTTACTTAGTTTAGAAAAAGTGAATCTTTGTAAAGTGCTGGATCACCCCTTCCAAATGTCAATTTTTTCCCCACATATACTACTTCAAAATTGGTTATAAATACATCTTATTTTTGTGGCTCCTAAGTATAGACATGACTTCCATAAGTTAGAAATCTCCAGCAGGGAAACTGGCTCTGTCTTTGAAAAAAAGTCTTTATAATTATTTTCAGTGAGAACCCATTTCAAAAGTCTGTAGCACCAATTAGAAAGAATTTTGGCCAGAATGGATTTAGCAGTGGAGTGCCAAAGCCTGTTCTTGTGAGGTTGCCCTGAAGGGCTGTCTGATGCTTTCAGTACAGATACAGAACTCTTGCAAGTCTAAGGATTGGAGTTCAGGAGTCTAAGGCACCTCCTTGTCTCCTGGTGGGGTCGTGTAATGGGGAAAATTTACCTCGTCCTGATCCGTGTATCATGGGCATGTCCCTGTCAAAGGTCATGTCACACACACAAGTCCACAATTAGAGACAATAATTTCTCATACAGTCAGTGGCCTGGAAGCCATTCTCTGGCTGTTGAGTCCGTCCCACAGAGGAAAGAATTGGAAAAGAGCCAGTGATGTGGAAAACACGGCTTCCAGCACTATTTCAGGGATATGGAAAGGCTGAGAAAGAAGAAGGACTAACAAGAAATTTAAGGGAAGTCTTTCCCTTACTGCAGAGCCTAGTAAATCTATGCAGGACATACCTGCCTATATATATACTTATATATAACTATATAACTATAAATATATATAGAATTAAATATATCTTCAATACAAAATTATTAACAGCTGTCTTTATAATCGCGATGTGTATACTGCGTAGTCACTGCATTTTATTCCATTCCTGAGACCGTTTTCTTCTTGCTGACTGCCAGCTTCAGGACTCTGATTGCTTTATAGCAGTTGCACACCAACTGCTTTTGTAATAAAAGTACTACACCGACAAAACCAAAGTTTTTATAATTTCTTCTTAGCAGGGTCAGGTTCAGATATGCTGGTATGCAAGGTTAGAGGTATGCATGTATTAAGTGGGAAATCTTACCCTTCCTTGTGCTAATGACCAACATATTAATCTGTAATAAATGGAAAATTATTCCTATTGTTAACCTTAAATATTAAAAAAATCATAAATTAGAAAATAAATGTTAGAGTAGCTTAAATCAGAGTACAGTTACTTCTGGTACTTTTTTAAGAGAAAAGGTCAAGCACTCTTTTTGAGGTTTTACAATACATACAAATTACATTTTTAACATGCTACTGAATGCTGTAAGTTAAATTTTGTTCCTTAAAAATGGTGTCTGAAGGATTCAGCTAAAGTGGCACTACAGAAAATGTTGGAAATTTCTGTATTTTGCAGAGAAATTTACATGACTTATTAAATTTGCCTATTCTTTTGCACTTTTCTACCCAGTTCTTTCTACAGTTATAGCATGGGGTAAGAAATGAGTAATTGGCACATCTGTTTATCAACAGCATTTATTTATAATGGGTGAGCATTAAAATAATTGATCAAATAAATCTGGGCAATGGCACTGTTAGAGAGGGTGCCCAGACATCAGATCAGGTTGCTCTGTAGATCTGCTCTATATATCTGCAGATGACTGAAGTTTGGAGAACTTAGTGAAGACCAGAAGTTCTGGAAGGATAAAAGCAGGAATTGGGAAAAGGAGAAGTATTGTAGTGCTAAAATGTTGAGAAACTTAGGTGAACTGGGGACAGTGGAGACAAACAGTGGTTTTCCTTGTGTGCAGAGTATTTTTTCTAAAAGCTTGGTAAAAAAAAGGTATCATAGACAGTGAAACATTAAATTCAAGATTTCTTTAATGATTTGTGTATTTTCTGCTAACATTTTATTTTAAAAGTGTATTCAGAAACTTGGCAAAGCCTTCTTCTAGCCTATCAGTTGTGAGACTGTGAACCTGAAGATCATTCACATGAGAAGAGACCTGGCTTCCACTCATGCTATGTCCCACAGTGCCGGTGGTCCAGTGCCAGGGTTTCCTGAAAGCAGCCGAGTTAGTGGATCTGTCTTGTTCTGCTCCAGTAATACATCTCAAGATTGAAGATAAAACTGTAAGCGTTGACAAGCATATAGTTTTATCTTTCTGTTGCTTCATGCAATTTGATAAAGAAACTTGGCAAGTCACTTCTCATTCTTCTTAGCTTGGCTTACTGACTCTTATCTTTGTCAGGCAACTGTAGTAGTACTTAGTCTCTGAAAGTGGAAAGGATTGGAAATGGATTATTTTACTAGTTGTTTACTTGTTTTGTTTTTATGCAAATCTTTTATTCTCACTAGCACTTACAAAGCCCAGGAAAGATTTATTCCCATTTTGGAGCTCACTGGTCATATCTGATCACGTCTGCACAAGGTATGTGTGACAACTTTAAAAACTTTTAAAATGTACTTCGGTGAAGTATGTCAGTAATATTTTTACCTTGTTTAGGTTTTGCTGCTAGCAGCAAGTTAGATCAGAGTCGCTACTGCCGGGGGGACAACTATTGAGTGAATTTTTCATTTCAGCATAATCTTTATGGTTTGTCTGCTCAAGTAAACATGGCTATTTTTGCTCTTGGGCAACTGAAAACATTCATAAGGTCAAATTTATTGTAAACAAAAACCTGTATCCTGAAGCACAGAAAAAACAAACAACATTTTTTCAACGCGTTTTGACTTCTGATTTTTTTTCATAGCTTTATATGGTCTATATAGGAAAGCCTCATACTACTGTTGCTATTCTTGCTGTCAAGTGCAATTTTAAGCTCCTTTTCCTCACAGGGCTTGCTATTTAGGAGAAAAAGTTGGTGCAATGGAGTTCAATAGCTGCCCTTTCCTTCAGACAACTGCGCTTTCTCTGTTGACAAGTGTGCTGGGAACACTTTGACCTAATCTTTCACATTCCCTGTTGCACAAATGACACTGAGTTGTGACCTCCACGCATAACACGGTGGCTGACTTCACCAGTTGCTGAGGCTTCCATTATGCCTTTGCAAAGGCAAAACCAAAAAGCACTGTTACTTGGAATCCTGAAAATTACAAATTTGATTTTCAGCTGTAAAGGCTGGCACAGCTTTGCTAATTGAGATTCTCAACCTACAGGGGAAGAAAGGAATTTAGAGCTTTAAAATCCATCTTAGACATTAAAATATAATTAAGGATAACATAATATAATCTAGTTTGTCTTAGAGAAGGACTCTGACAGAATGTAAATTCTATGTTGATGAGATTCAAAAAATGCTCTGTGTTTTTCCTTCTTTTTCTATGTTCAGGCCATAGCACATCTGTTGTGTTTGTGCTATTGAACAGATAGAAAGACTTGCAACAGATCTAGTTTTAATTTAAGCCATATTTTGGGGAAGGATTATTTTTCAGTGATCTGCACCAGTTGCATCTTCGTTTTGAATGCAATTGTATTTCCAGATGAAAAATATTTTAGCCTTGTTGCTACAATATTGTACTTTTGTAGCTTTTCAGCTACTCCTGAGATAAGTAAGTGTTTTTGAGGTTATATGATCTAGCAGGCTTTGCATTCTAGTGAAAATTAGAGTGTGGAATTTCTGTTTTCCCCCAGAATTCCACAGAAAAGGAACCTTGAAATAGCTATTAGCCTTGTGAGGTGGGCAGTAGTCTGATCTGTAAGAAACTGCTCTCCTAATACTTAGGTGCAGGTCCTAATGACCTCCTTTTAGTAGTGCCAAGCATCTAAAAGACTTTGAGCCAGAAGGCAAGAGCCTTGGTCTGTAGATTGCCCAAATTCCGCCACAGGGGCCTAGCAGTGTCTAATTAAATCTCTAATTCTGCTGCTTTATAGAGGCATTCCAATTGCATAGAGAATACATGCCTTTCAGTCCGATTCTCTTCATCCCAAAACTGACATCTTTCTATATCTATATTCTATTTCACAACTTCTGCAAAGTGTTTCTTCTCAGGAATGCACATGTGTCTATGTCTTGGGTGTATCAATATCACTGTAATGACTGTCTGATTTTCTCATCAGTTAGAGCATCAAAAAATAATGCAGTGTAAGAAGATTAATAGGACAGCTAACCCTGAGCTGCTTCCTGTATGGGATGAAAGGAAGTCGGCGTGTATACTTCGGATGGTGCATTGAACCTGAAAACAATGCTGTGCTACAACTGGCTTTTGTGTGATGGATGTTAATACAGGTAAAGATGAAACCTTGGATCACCATGGGGTCAAGTTGCTGTCGCTGTCAGTGTCAGAGGCACCTGGAGTAAGGAATTTGATTAATGTGCTCTTCTAAGGTAAAAGTAACAGGAAAAAGAAGTGTATTTGAGCATGTTGCAGCCATAGCTCTTTAGAAACTCCTCCGTGCTACATTCAGAAACTGCCATTGCCCAAATGTGTCACTAGACAATGAAGCTTCATAGAGTTGGGTTACTTCCTGCTGAAAGCAAGACTAAAATGAGTAGGCAGAAATAGAGAGGGGATGAGAAACACTGTCAGAGAAAACTGCTAGAGCTCTTTGTTCAGTTACTTGCCTGCTATGATGGTTGTCTATGAGAAATGGCAAACTCCTAATTTACAGTCTACTTTTTGCTTGCAACACCTTTAGAGTTAGCCTGCAATAAGTTGCTAGGGAGCACTGAAAGGAAAAAAAAATAATTGCCTATAGAAAACCAGTACTGTGCCGAGTTAATGAAGACCATTCTGACCACAGAGTGAAAATTATTCTAATTGAAGGAAGAAATAAAACTATTCATGTCCTTTTGAAAGACTAGGATCTAGAATAACAGTGAAAGTGAAGAGGCTGAGCACTACACCAGCCTAAAAAGGTGAGGGGTAACCAGAAGCTGAAGATACTAATGGCTGAAAAGGTAAGGGATAACCTCCAATAAGCAGAATTCCTTATGATGTTTCTAATGTTCTGTCTCAGTTCCCAATAATCACTAGGACTATCGTTGTATGATTCCTGCAAATCTTAAAACAATATGTCTGTTAAGAATTTATTCTCTTTTGCAGGGCTTTTATTTAAGCATGTAAACTACTTTGAAAACCAGAGCATTGTCCAAAATATAAGAGGAAATAAGAAAGAAAAGACCCACAGACAAAGGATGAAAACAGTAGAGAGCTGATGATGAAAGTTCCAACTGTATCTCACTGGAGAGGTTCATTTGGGTTATTTCCAAAGGCTCTCTCTCCAAAGAAGCAGGTTGTGGTAATTTTCTTACAGTCTGGCTTTGATGGCATTCAGGTACTGCAGTCCCACACTTGGCAAATTTCCTGTGAACTTAAATAGGGCAGGCCAGCAGAGGGGGGAAGAATATCTCTGTCAGAAGGCAAATTGTGTTACTTAGTTCATCACTGTAATTAACTTCGTTTCAGTGGTACACAGCTGTCTCAACGAAGCATATGTGAGCTGCCCTTCAGCTAGATACTATATGAACAACTCTATTCTGAAGACACGTGGTATGCAATTATGTAATATTTTAGAACCAACTTAAGAAGGTTTTGGACATTTAGATGCTTTGGAAATCACTAGGAATTCCAGTCTGTGTTTTTACTAGGGCCTAGAAATAAATGAAAGGTTTTCATATTTGTTCGCTGATTTTCAAAGTATCAAAGTGAGTGGACATTAGAAGTTTGAGGGCTCTGTCATTTGATGGGTTTGATCAATTGTTCTGCTGCTTTGAATCCTTTTATCTTTTTGATAATGAGCAGCTGTCTCACAACTGTCACTCGCTTCTAGGGGCATCATCCACACTTGCATATAGGTTTCCAGTGTTTGCCTGGTGTCTGAGATTTGGACACCTTTTATCTCAGGAATGAAATATCCATTTAACTTTGAAGATAACCCCCAACCCTTCGATGGGGATTGACATTTCTGCATGCTTATGACCTTAGACAGTAAGTGAAATACAATTCCTACTGGACTGTTTTGACTTTTTTCTCAATTTCTCTTTTTCAAGTGTTGAGGTATTCCATGTTGTTTATTGATTTTTTTAATAGAAACTATTACTGTGGACTTTTCCATGATTTCCAGCACTCTGCTTTTCAGGCTAAGCCACCCAAGGCTTGAGCCATCTAAAAAAAATCTTCTGACTTTGTGATTTCATGGACTATTTATTTACTTGAGTAGTGGTTCTCAATCTTTGCTTTCAGTTTTATGAGTGATTAGACGTCTAGACAAGGGAACAAAATGAGGTCTAAGGCTTGCAGGAAAAAGAAGGGAAGTCAGGAAGGTAAGGCCTGTGGTTTATAAGAGCCTTTTTCTACATACATAAACTTTTATTTAAAGCTACCTATTTAGAGAGGAATAGTTTTTCTTTGATTTTTGAATGTTTAATTACAGAAACCCTGTGATTTGGACAACTGTTTTCTCATCAGGATCTTGGCTTTGATGCACGTTACTGACATTTATATTAAACCCTACTACATCAGTATATCATTTTTTTGGCAAAGCAGCAGGTGGACTATTTGAACATCTGCCCATCAGCAATGGAATCACACTTCATTTATTGAGAGAACTTGCCCCATTAATTTGGGCTTGTCCTTTTATACATTGTGTTGGGACTTGATTTAAGTCTTCTATTTATCAAAATTTGCACCACTGAACACTTTTACAGTGCAGCTTTCACTAACCTGGTTTTATAAATGTCACTATGTTAGGAAATTCATTCAATGCCTTGACTTGGAAAATTAGTTTTGAACACCAGGTGCATATAATGAGTACCAAACTGAGTACTGTTATGCAACTTTATTGATTAACTGCTACTGTTACTGAGCAACTACAAGTATAAAAGTGGTGTTGAGTATGACTAATTAATATGACTAATGACTTAAGTTTTATGAAACCAGCAAACATGAACTATAGAAACTAGGATGAGTAGAAAGGGTGAAGAACTGGTTTTGTTTCAACAAGAGAAAGATATGTATACTTCATCGAATAGTTCTGGCTGACTCCTGAATCCCAAGCATGCTCTAGAAACCAGATCTCCTGATTAAAGGTGTGTTTTCTGATCTATTGTGAACCTACATCTTTGGGGAAGAGTGTTTGTTGAAGGGCAAATTATTGTAGTGTTTTGGAGGAGAGGTTCTGTGGAGAAGAACAAGAGCAAAAGGTGAGCATTGCAAACTGCCAAGATTCTCGTGACAGTGTATTTGTGTTGAAATGATCAAATAATCTGTTGAAAGAGTTCTACTTTTCAGCAGAAGTATTTTAGGGTTTTCCTTTTTTGCTTAAAATTTTTACTGAAACTGAAACTTTTTGTATAAAAATTATTTTAGTGTAGGCCATTTCTACAGCTATGGTAAAAGTCAGATACATGGGAGCACTGACATGTAGTTACTGAGTGTGACAAAATGCAGAGACCATAGTTCTGTAATACACCGGCTGTTGCAGTTGTGGGGTAAGGAACCAGATTAATTTCACTCTGCAATTCATCTGACATTAATGAAAAGGTGTGTAAAAATGGGTTGTTTATGAGTACCTTGGCTTCTGTAACTTAAAGGGACCCTGAGTACACTCAAAGACCTAAGTTGCCAGTTCCTTGAGTGTTGGCGGTAATAAAAATAGGCTGCAAAGATATTCATGGTGTACGCACTCTGTTCCAGGTCCACAAAGCAGAGTGAAGCCGGAGCTCAGCCCTGCACTGTGTGGCTGAATTTACCTACTGTTGTCTGCAAGTCAGCAAGCCCGGATTACCCAGTTCTTGGCCAGACTTCTTAGCTGGAGCACAGCTCCCAGTGAGCATCCCTAGATTTCTCACAGGACTGTGATGGCTTGTGTCCACCTGTCTCAGGTGTCTCTGCTCCCTGCTTGCCCACACTCCTTGGTCTGGAGTTAGAGCTGACAGAGCCGGATTAGGTCTCATATATGTTTGGCAGCAGTAAAAATACCTTGTCCTTTGCCTGCCCTTCTTTCTTCACTGGTGTCGTCCCAGGACTGGTGCCCAAAGGGACCTCTCATTACTGTTCTATTTTGGTCCCTTGTGTAGGTTCTGTGGATAAAAGAGTACAGTGAAAAACTTTAGCAAAAGCTTGCTAGTTTTGCTATAGAGAAGTGTCCTTCCAGATCCTTAGCCAAGACTATGGCTTCACAGCAAATCAAATGACCTGCAGTACAGGCAGCAAAATGATTGTGCTTTAACATGCTTTCAGAAATGTGAAGGTCTAAAAAAAGTACTACCTCTGCAAACCTTAAGAAAGTTTAAAGGAATATTAACAATATTCACAAAAACTGCTTGCTTGGTTTTATACATTTCTGTGTTCTTTTAGTGTTTTAAGGGGTAGTGAGAAGTGTATTTACAATATAACTATGGATTCTTCACTTGTGAATAATGCTGCATATACTTGTCATTTGAGATGAAGTTGTGCTGTATGCTGAATGTGGCATCTCTAAAATAGGGAGAGCTAAAATGTTCAGTATAGAAAATACCAATGCTCTTTACTTGCAGACATAAAGCAATATTATATTACAGGCTTCAAATATAAGACTTTAATAGAAATGTAGGAACTCAGGTAAATAAACATTTAAAATTCTAGTTAAAGTTTGGAAAGCAAGTAGGCTATCCCTATGTAGATACAAATAAAAATAGAATAGAATTAAGGGGTAATAGTAAATTTAGCACGCTGCATAGAGATCTTTAATATTTTCCTTAGTAATAATATAATGCTGTGAAGTAAATCCATATAAAAAGACATATAAAAAAATTAAAGTAACAAACTATTGCATCAGTATCTTTTCAAATCTTACTGGGTTTCCTCAAAAATTTTTCCAGTTTGGGGGTATCCTTCTTGCCCCACTCCTTTCAAAATTGCTTTTTCTGTTTCTTTTGGATCCTCACACCAGTAGATCAGATTACAAGGCAATTCACACACTCATCCTCATCTTATGCAACAGAGTTCAGGGAAGGCGAAAAAGACATCTTCTACATGTAGATTGTGAAGGTGATTCAAATGCAAAAAGGAAAATGTGACATCTTGTCTTTTGCTGAGTCTGGTTAACATCTTACTGTTTCCCAGCCTCAATTAGTGCCCTTGGGTATCATTTCAGGATCATTCCCCATAAAAAGAGCTGGATAGAAACAATTGCAACCACTGCAAAACAGAAGTTGGATTCTGGACTTGATGATATGCTATCCCTTTGAGTGTTGAAGCAACACCTCTAACCCTGCTATTTCATGGACACTCACAGCACAATCGATGCAGAGACATGCAAAGTCGGTGCCAGTGATAGTCCCACACTGTTTTTGTAGTCAGGGTTAGTAGGGAGGAGCAGGTGCACAGAGGCGTGTATGCTCCCTTCTCGTAAGTGCAAATGTGGATGTGATTTTTCTGGCTCCCCAGCGTGTGCCTGTTTGAGATGCAGCAGCTGGAAGCCCAGTACTTAACCGAGAGGCCCCAGCCATAAGCAGGGATCATTGTTCCTCCTCCTTTGTGAACACTGCATGAATTTGCATGATTGCAAGTACCCTTGCTGTGGGCTTGGCATGCTGTGAGATTTTAATGCTTCACTAAAATTAGAACATTAACTCTGATAGTGTTCTGATGCTTTTAAATTATTCTCTTCTGAACTAATAACATGTAACTCTATCAATCTGTAATTTGAAACTATTTTGAATCAAATAGTTTCAAATTTGCTTTAAATTTTGAAGTAAAATTTGGCATCAGAACTTTCCTGTTTCCTATATTTTAGGGCCAAAAATCTGCATTAGATTACAGACCTTATATTCTCTGTGCTCTTACCTTTGTACAGAGTTCAGCAATGACTTGTGCCTGACTAAACTATCTTTTTGTAAAGAGTATCTGATCTTGATTACAACAAAGAAGATGAAGAATCCATACCTATATTTGGTAGTCTGTTACAGTGATCATTCATTTTTGCTGGTAAAAATACAAGCCCAGTTTAAAATGAGAAATTGTCTGGCTTCAGCTTCTATCTCTTAAAATTTATCCTGTGTTTCTCCAGTAAATTACTAAGGTCACTAATCACTTTATATATTTGTGAAGGAAAAAAATGTACTTCCATACTAAGAACAAAGTACTCTTTTAAACTAAGACACTGGTAACCTGTTGCATGTAATGTCACAGAGTTGTAACATCTGTGACTTAACTGGCAAAGTAAATCTCTGCATTGCTGGTGGAACACTGTGAAAAAACACCCAACAGATTTGCCAGATTCAATATGAGTGACTTGGACACCTCCTTTGTCATCTCTTAAAAGTCCATTGGTTCAAGTTATTTGGACCTGCTGGATATAATAAAGATGGTTGCTTTTATACGGAAAACTTTTCACCCAAACCTTTGAGAGCAGGAAAACCTCAAACGTCTTTCCAAACACAGTAGCAGTTAAAAACCTGACATCACATTAGCAGTTACACTCTTCATCTTCTAATGAGACTGCATGGCTGCCTTTTGTTCTTTGTTTTTCATATTATTTTTTTAGAAGATTTTTATTAATAATGCCATCCATAAGTCCTCTAATTCCCTCAGGTTTCTCTGCCAACTGCAGGCACATTGAAAATCTAGCTGATTGATTACTGACCTCTTTTTCCCAACGTGCATTTTTTGTTGCATATTTTGCTTTCCCTTCCCACTTTTTTTTTTTTCGGTTGTTTATTTTTGTGGTGCTATTCACTTTGCCACAAAACCAAGATGCGATTTTTATCCACAAACCGAAGTGTTCTTTTTCAATCTTGTTGTAAATGAATGTTGTTTTAGCTTTCTAATGAATTCTTTTCATACAACTTCTCTTAAAAATATCACATTTTCCTACCTAGTCTTTTCTGACAAAGTATTTTGGCTGAAGTTTTACTTCAGCTTTGGGGAAATTTAAGTAATCCAGTAAAAAACTTTTCTTACTTCTTCTATCTCTTCAAAATAGTCTTGCATATATAAGATTTTAAAAAGTGCTTTTCATAGACACTTCTATCAGTTCCCACTCATACTTATTAGCACCATAACTGGTTGTGTTTTCTGAGATTTTATCTGGTTTTTCTCTTGACTTTAACTTAACTTGAAGGGACCCTTACTTAAAGATGCAATTTTTTACTAAATAAGGAACAATAACAATAACCTGCATTTTAAAGGATGTGTATATATATATATCTACACATATGCATAGAAGACAATAAGAAATATGTAATACAATACCAAGTTTGCAAATGGAAGTAATTCTCCGATTTGAAACATAAGATTCTCTGCAGCTGCAGGTTTGATTGTCAGCTGCAAGAGCAACCAGAATGGAAATTCACTGTCATTATGGAATCTGAAACAAAAGCACTAAAAAAAAATTAACTTTAAATTTTATTCAAAGAAGCCAAGGAGAATGTTGCAATAAATTAAACAATCCATGTTCCGTGGGGTTCAATCATGCCTGCTAATGAAAACTGGAATAGACCTGCTACAGTGCATGACCTGGGCCAACTCTTCCTCTACTCAAGGTTGCCCCTCAGTCTATTTACTAACACTTTGACTAATAAGTTTTCAAGTAAATCCCTACTGGGACTTCTGTATCTTCTTCTAGGAACCTAACACTTGCCATCTTTAACCTCCTTCCTTTGCTTAAGTTATTCTCTCTACTCCATTTCTCTTGCTTCCACACAACTTACAAAATTTATTCTTTCCCTTAAATATTCATGTCCTAAAGTTCTACATGCAGTGTCTTCATCACACAGATTCATTGACAGCAATTTTCTCAGAAAAAAATTGGGATTTTTTTTAAACTGAAATTTCTGGCTCTGTAGATATGTGTTGGCCAATATTGATACAATTTACACCCAGCCTTTATTTATTTATTTTTACACTCAGTTTTGAAGAACTCAGTTAATATTTATTCATTTGCTTGTGTTTCTCACATTTATGTCAAGTTATAATCTCCAACAGGCAGCACTGATCTCTCTCATTATTTATTGTTTTGATGCAGAGAGCAATTAAATATAATTAACTGGCTGATTATCATTTGCTGGTAGAATTTGCTAAGAATGCATATGCTCCTGCAGGGAGTTGCTTGCTATTTCCTGCACCACTGATCTGATGCTGTTTGGAGAGAACCTCTTTTTCCCCTCTCTATTTACTGCTTCACTGATCTGGGGAAGGAAGAAAGTGTTTGAAAATAAGTATGCCCTAGCTTGTGAATAGCTATCTCATGGAGAGCTAAGGGATAGAGTTTCACATTGGCTTTGTTGCAGTGCTGAGATGAAGGAGCACTAAAATATTCGTAATTGGACCATGAAAAAAAGGTAACGATGCAAGCTTTTTCACTGCCCATGTGATGCTGGGGGACGCACTTAAGCCAAAAGGTTGTCGGTTATTTTTGATTTATTTTCCAATATGTCTTTTAAGATACGAGATTCTATGTCAGTAAAATGTTTTTGTGTGTAGAACTGATAAATTTCCCACATTAGGAAAGAAAGTCATTGTTTTTCACAAAGCCAGTCTGGTTAGCATGCCACTAAACCTTTACTTAAGCCTTAAGACATTCTGTGCATGAATTTAAGTGATGGTTAGCTGGGAAATAGGTATTCAGCACCGTAGTTTTGTGAAACTGATCCCTCAAAACTGAAGTTAATATACTGTTGTTTGCTGTCACTGAAGGTGGTAATTTGAGCTGCTGATCTTGAGATATTCAGCAGCTCATCTCATCTGAAGGTAAAATTCCTTTCATTAACTTGCCACTTGGTCCTGTTGGAATTCCCTGTTGGGATTAACAACTGGGTCCCATTTAACACTTAATGATTTGCCTTATTATTCAAGTGTTATAAAGCATTTTCTGTGCAGTTAAGCTGTGGCCTGATAAAAAAAGAAGTATTTTTAGCCAAACTTTGTTTAGATAAGTAATGAATTAAGGGTCCTTTTTATTGTATTACAGAAATGCTTTCAGTTAATTTTGGTTTACATTTAGGACTTTGAAGAACTGATGTTCTACCAAGTTTTTGCTTGTTAGATTGGCATTTCCTTTAAACAATAAACCTTTTTCTCTCCGTGTGTTAGAAGCCCATTCATTTCTCTTAGTGCACTGCTTCAGTGAGATTTCTCTGATTGAGTCTTATATTTATGTAATGCAAAGTACTTGTAAAATATATTTCCCACCTTTGCTTTTGAGAATGTCCAACCCCTTTCTTACAAACTTTGAGGACTTTTTAAACTTCTGTGTTTCTGTTCCTTTATGTTGAACAATGTTATTTAAAAATCTCTTTGGACATGCTGGCAAGCACCAGACTTAGAAAGAGCTTTGAGATGACTGTGCAAATGTTAGCTAATTATGTCTGCTGTCATTCTGTGAGATAGGCTAGTTTTATCATCTGCATTTGCACAGATGGGAAATTCAAACTGAGATTTTCAAGTCATCTGCCCTCAACCAAGCCAGATGAAACAGTCCCAATGCTGAAAATGGAGCCTGGGAATTGTTGCCTCCCACAACCCAGAGCAATTCACCAAGGTCTGAATAAATATATCTGTTGAAAGTGCAGCAGCTTCATACAAAATATTCTGTATTTCTGGCAGCAGCAACAGCAACAGCAATCCTGAGAAGAACTTGAGATGCAGTTATCTTCATGCCGTAAGGGCTATGATAACCAAACTGCTGTGTAACGTAGCCTATGCATTTCACCCAAATTATGCATGGCCCCCAAACATGGAAGTTGAGTCACAGTTCAAAATGGACATTTTTTGGCATAGAAGTTTTATGGGGTTATTTACAATCCTCTCTCTGTCTTATTTATGTCAATATGCAAATAAACACACACTTAGTAGTTTTTTTAAGGAAAAGTTGGAAAGGAATTTTCTCACTACCTCTTTTCTGTAGTTTCAGTAACTATAGGTACACAACATTATATCTGTATATTATATGTAGTCAAAGTATATATGTAAAGAATTCTAATAGTCATTAATTCATGTTGCAGATCTGAGAGAGCAGGGAAGTACCATGTCAGTATACGAAGAGAAGGCTCAGGGCCTTATATCAGGATTCCAGCACTTAAAGGCTGGCTTCAAAGAGGATGGAGGCTCTCTCTCCACAAGGAACCACACAAGAGGACAGGTGGCAGTGACTACCAGTTGTACTGGAGGAGGTCTTATCTTGATTACAAGAAAGATATTTTTACAATGAGAGCAACCATTCACTGGAACAACCTCCCTAGAGACGTGGTAGAGGCCCCATCAGCAGAGGTTTTCAGAATGCCATTAGAGAGGATGTTAGATAATCTCATCTAAACTCCCATGAATGGGATCTTTAGAGGTCTCTTCAAACCTGCGTTATTGTGGATAAAGAATCAAAATTTCATGGGGAAGTGTACCAATGTACAAAGGCCGAGTTTTACCACATTTGTTGCCCAGACACAATATTTAAATGGCCCAGATAAGCCAGTCAGCTCTTGTTGAGTTCCTTCAGAGACATTTTCAGCAGCACTTCACAAAAAGTTGCTTAAAGTCTTTTATTCATCAAAAAGTTAACACTTAAAACTAAGTTTTTACATGTGCTAAAACCTTTATATCAAAAGATTAACCAGTATTTTGGTATATTTTGCCCAGAGAAATTGAGGATGCCCCATCTCTGGCAGCATTTAAAGGCCAGGCTGCATGGGGCATTGAGAAATTTGGTTTAGTGGGAGGTGTCCCTGCTCATGGCAGAGGGATTGAAACTAGACAATCTTTAAAGTCACTTCCAAACCAAACAATTCTATGATTCTATAACTTCTAGTGGTTCCACTCTGTTTCTCAAGAATAACTTGGATCAGACAATGATCAAAATCAAAATCAAGACTAGGACTTAAAATTATTTTATTAACATACTTGGAGCAGAACTGCATCAGAAAAATACCAAGAGCAGACATGATATGCATAGAGTCTACTTTTTGGAAGGTAATCAGATTTTCATCTGTGTTTGTTTTATTTTGCAGGGTTTTCTAGATCTGAATTCCCAGATCACTCTGGCAGGCTGTGAGAAGCCAAATCTGATCTGGGTGAAAGAACTTGAAGGTTACTTGTTCACCAGTTTCATGAAACTGCTCAATTATTGTCTCCATAGCCAACATAAACAAATTATCTGCCAATGCAACTGCTATTTTAGACATATAGCCAGCTAAAACGAATGCTTTTCTCTATTTATTTTTTCCAGCTGACATCTCTGTTATTCTTTTATCACTTTTTGCTGCTTCACATTGTCCGTCCTTCTGACCATATCTTACTCTCTGTAACTCCTCCATATTAATAGTGTGACAAAAGAGGTAAGCAGAAGTACATCTATTATCTGTAAGATGATAAGCCAACTGTCCACTTGCTGACCTCAAAAATATTTAATTTTCCATTTTTTCCTCATAGCATCCTGATATTTATCTTGGAAGGTGTATTCATACTTTGTAATGAAAAATACACTTTCAGTTCAAGCAGTTGAAGAAAGCAGTTTGTTCTCATTACTTGAGGGGATGAATCAAATTCAAGTTTGAGATATCCCTGTCAATGCCTTCATGAGGGATCTGCTATTCTAAGGGGAAATATTCAGTAAACCTGTAATCGAGTCCTCTGGTTTCTTAGAGTTACACTTATAAAAGACCCACAAAGACTATGTTCCTTACATTTAAACACTCCTTATCTGCTTATAAATTTGATGTTGGACATCTTTAGATGGACTAGCTCCATGGGCAACAATTTAATAAAATTTTACCCATTTGTTGTGGTTTAACCCCAGCCAGCAGCCAAACCCCACAGAGCTGCTCACTCCCGCAGCAGAACTGGAGAGAGAATTGGAAGGACAAAAGCTGGAAAACTCATGAGCTGAGGTAAAGACAATTTAATAGGGAAAGCAAAAGCCGTGCACACAGGCTAAGCAAAATAAGGAATTAATTCACTACTTCCCATAGACAGGTGGGTGTTCAGCCATCTCCAGGAGAGCAGGGCCCCATCACTGGTAACAGTGACTTGGGAAGACAAACTCCATCACTCCAAACATGTCCTCTCTTCCTCCTTCTTCCACCCACTGTATGTTCTCAGCATGATGCCACATGGTCTGGAATATCCCTTTGGTCACTTTGGGTCACCTGTTCCCTCTCAACCTCCCATGCAAACCCCAACTTCCTTGTCAGTGTGTTAATAGGAAAAACAGAAAATGCCTTGGCTCTGTGTAAGCCCTGCTCTGCAATAACAAAAACGTCTCTTTATTATCAATCCCATGGTCAGCACAAATCCAAAACACAGCCCCATACCAGCCACTGTGAAGAAAGTTTACTCTACCCCAACCAAAATCAACATACCATTTGAATCTTATTTTGACTGTGAGAATTATTCCTTCTTTCTCTCTGTTATCTTTCCTTGCCCTTTTCTGCTTTGACAGATAAGTTGTGAAACCTTAGAGACAGTCTCTGAAAAGGACCTACTGGAAGCCTGGCTCCTGTAGACGGTACTCAGAGCAGACATATAGCTTAACCCTAGAAAAATTTTTCTTCAAAGATTACATGCTGAGATAGGAATGGTGCACATTCTCAGTCCATCAAAATAAGTTTTGAAAAACATTCCTATGCTGAATTACCATGAAATGTTGTAATTTATTAATAAAAAGAAAATCACTCCTATACAGAATAATATTTTTGTTCAGAGAAGTGTACAGGTTTTATTAAAAATTAAAATTATAGCTTTCTTGTTTGAAAGTGTCAGGTAGAATCTTGACAAGCACTTTGAGACTGTACTCCAAAAGATGATTGATTAAATTTGAACTTCAAAGAACGTACAAAAACTTAAAACAGTGTTTTCAACTGAAAAACATATTTTCATGACACGTTTCCAGACCAGTTATATTCCATACAGTGTTCAACCCTCTGTTTCCTTATGCAATATAGAGTAATGTGGTAGTCTAATTTTTTAATAATTAAACTGTGAAAGAACAGTAAGAAAGAAAATTTGAGAGAAAAAGTGCAAAAGAAAGTGAGGGGGTAGTAGTGTAGTGATATTAGTCATGCTTATCCTGGGAGGAGCTCCCAGGTACCACTTTAGTTGCTATAACCATGAAAAAATATTTTACTTCTACATTATTAAGCATACATTTGTAAGGCCTCCATTATGTAGAGTATCTGTCAGCTCTGGTGAAATATATTACCATTATCTTTATAACTTATTTTTCACTTATATGTGCACAGTCTTTGATCTAGAAGAACTGCATTATTGCAAGAGAATATTCTAGCTGTATATTTCAATTTTTCACATTTATAAACCAATCTAAATATAAAGATAGAATATGTAATCCATATGTGACTCCAAATCTTTCCAGAAAGTATTGGACTTGGAAAAATGACAGCTTTTCAGATCTCAGGTACATTTCATTAGTAGTATTTGAAAGTTTCAAATACTACTCAGTGTTTTTCATGTCTGTCAGACCTGCAACAATTTCTATATATCTCATTCCAATTTCTGTTCTGTCATTTTTGGATAATGGGCTTTGAACTTTCAGACATAATCAATCAGAGCATTATTTCAAACTACTGCATTAGCTGCTTTAGTGAAAGGAGTCAGATCTGGATCTTAATGCCATCCACTGGTTAGAAGGATGATGTTTTGAATAAGCCTCCTTCACTGGCCAGAGTTGCAATTGAGAATTTTCAGTATCCATACTGAAACCTAAAAAACTGCAGGAGGCAAAATACCTTGTGTGGGATAGCTATTTTCATGTGTTGTTTTACTAACAACCATTACACACCTATCACTTTTTTTTTTTTAAATTCATAGATGTTCTTATATCTTCTAGTAATTTTTAGTACTGTGTTGATTATGATACTAGTCAGGCAAAATTAAATTCCCTAGCTGACGATGACGCTGCAGCCATTTTTCATCTATGCAGTAAGCTGTTGCCTGACTACTGAATGTACTTTCCTTCTCTGTTTTGTGAATGTATTTCTGTCTACTTCATTTACAGCTCTGTACTTCTGTATACTCTTACTTCTCTGTATGTTCTCTGTCGACATAAATCCTTTTCTATGCTTTTTCAATACATTTGTTATGTCAGCACATGCTTATTTCTTAGGGTGATATCTTTGTGAAAAAACAAAATCTTCTCTCCCATCTGTGAATACCTGACAAAAAGCACAGTGAATTGTTTACTGCTTTTTTAAAGACAAGATCTTACTTGACTCCACTATTCCCTTTCTAGCTCTCGGTTCACTGTGTTTTCTCTCCATGTTTGCTATGCAGTTTTCAAGGTATTTTTGGCAGTTAGAATAATAAATGTCAGAATAATCACAGTTAAACACTGAAAAGAAATAAAACTTTACTGAATTTTTGTCAGATTATTCAGAAAAATATTACCGAGTTCTCTTCATTGCTTGTCAAATCTTAATCCCTGTCCAAAGGGGAAGGCTTATCAAATCTAAGCATGTCCAAGGTTAAGTAACAAACTTAGAGAAGTTGCAGCCCAGAAGCAGGAAAGAGCATAATTACAAATGTGCTTCATAAAATTAGTGGGAGGCCTTGCTATTCCAATATTATTTATGACCTCTACAAACAGCTTACCAAAAGGATTGAAAATGAAGAATGACCTTTTAGCAAAGAATGTGCTTCTTCCATTTAGCCTGTCTGATGATCACAGGATCTTAATTGAGATAGTTTTCAATGTTCAAATAAGCAGAAAGTAATCACCGAGTTGAAGGTCAGCTATGTGTAATGAACATGATAAAGCTTCTGATTGCACATGATAAATTAGTTCTGCATAGAACCCAATAGTTTAGAAAGACTGTCTGGAAAGGGAGAGAAGAAGAAAATAGGGGAAGAAAGGTACCTATCAAACAGGGTCAAGGAGCAATTTGTATTAGTATGTGGCCTCTCCTGCTGTTACATAGAAAATACTCAAAACTTGCCTAACAGGAGCTTTTCTGGTTTCTAGCAGACATAGAGTTAATATGATGTATTCTGCAGTGGTTTACAGTGGAGTTACACCTTAGGTGGCACAGTATGTCACTGTGCTCTGAAGACGTGTGTTAAGCTGGCAGAGCTATTTTAAGTTCCAGCTAGTGTCTAGTGCTTTAAGTGGACTAAAAGCACTCTCGAGTAGCAGAGCAAGCCAGCTTATTTCCAGCAGCCGTCCATTGGTTCAGCCAGGGCCCCTGCTTGCCCAGAGCACTGATTACAGGTGCCTCCAGGGCTGTTCTGGACTGGCGTGCAGAATTTGCTCTTGGATGGACACCGTGGCAGTCCACACTTGTGAATAATGGGGCAAGCACTGACCTACCTTTGCATGCAGTTGATTTCTTACCCAGGAAACAAAAAGCTGTGAGGGAATAAAGAACTCCTGTGTAGTGCCTCATTAGTTTACTTTCCCTTCCCCTTTTGCACAGTGATTTCCCACTGATTCTTGGAGTCCCGTTATGTTTGTAGCTTTTAGAGCAGGAGTTACATCTCTTTAAACATCAGAAACTCCCAACTGGGAAAATATATGCTCACTTCTCAAACCATCTGTACTCATATGTGAATAGAGATAGATTCAAGAGATTTGTAACACATTCATGCATAAAAATGGAGAACAGCTAATTCTGATGTGCTAGAGGAAACTGCTGCAGGATTATTACATTTATAAGAAAAATTATCACATTTGTGCAGTCTGTTTTAAACATTTACGAATATAACGGAGATGGAACATTTGATCATCTGGCAGTGGACCAAAAGCACTCTCTCCAGACCTGTGAGGTGAGTATCTCGAGGACAATAAAAATAAATTAGAAGCTTTCAGGAGGGATTACAGTTAATGAAATTACATGGACATATGAAGTGGACTCTGTTTACAAACACATTAATAAAAGGCATAAGAAAGCATAACAATTGAGGAAAACTGACTGGTGTATTTTTAGATAGCCCAGTTGGAATGAAATTATGAGACTGTTGTAAATAATAAAAATCCAGACGCAAAAAAGCTCCCTGGCATATGTTTTAGTAGGTAGGCAAGATTTGCAAGTAACCATGAATTTGTTTGGAGAAGATTAACAAAAAGTGGTCTGTGTGATGGGTGGGGAACTGACTGACAGGCAGCACCTGGAGAGGAGAAGTAGCTCCTTTCCAAACTGGCAACCGGTCATGTGAGGGTTCCCTAGTTATTGATATGAGGTCAAACGCTGTTCAATATTTTAATAAGCAATTTGGGTGGTGTGATCAAGTGTATGCTAACAAAGTTTGTCAATGGGCCCAAACTCGGTGGGGAAACGGACATTTCAGAAGTGAGAGTCACCCTGTGGGAAGACCTGGATAGGCTGGAAGAGTGGGCTAACAAGAACCTTAAGAAGTTCAACAATGACAAATGTAAGGTAAAATACCTGGGAAAACATAATAAAGGATTATTTATTTGGGAGGTCCTGGCGAGCAAGCAGCTCAGTATGACAGAGCACCATGCTGCTGTGACAAAGAGAACCAAGGGCATGCTAGGCTGCATCAACAACAGCATCACCAGCAGATGATGGTCATCAAAGATGTCATTATGACCCTCTACTTCATGCTTCTCACGCCACAGCTGGAATAGTGTGTTCAGTTTTGGTCCCCACTATACAGAAAATCTGTGCACAGGCTGGAAAGAGTCCAGAGAAGGGCTGCAAGATAGATCTGAGGACTGGGAAGCTGGAGGAAAGTCTGAGAGAACTGGATTTCTTCAGCCTTGAGAAAAGAAGGCTTAGACAAGACATTATCACCATGCTTCTGTATTTAAAGGGTGACTATAAAGAAGATGGAGACTCCCTTTTCACAAGGAGTCACATGCAAACGGTGAGGGGTAATGGGCTCCTCTTACTCCCGGGGAGATTCCAATTGAACACAGGAGGAAACATTTTCACAATGAGAGCAATCAGCCATTGGAATAATCTTCCCATTGGTTGATTCCCCAGTTTTGGACACCTTTAAGATCCAGAAAGACAGGGTGCTTTGTCAAGACCAAAAAAGGTTGGATCAGATGATCTTTGAGGTCCCTTTCAACGTGGTATTCTAAGATCACAGCATTAAAAGTCAAGGACATACAAAAAGTGTCAGATAGCAATGCAAAAACTCTGTGGAATGAGAGACATGCAGAAGGCACTATGTTTATAGATAATAAAAGAATGAGTGAAATAAAGAGCTTTATATTGGGATTCAATTGATTCAGCCTGATTTATACAGTAAGATGTATTTGTGACAGCAAGAATAAAATTATGTGTACAGTTGTTCATAAAAAACCCTTAATACAGCATTTATTCCAAGATATATTTGACAATTAATTTTGCATAACATTTTCCATTTTAATTATTGTTTTTCCTTATATTCTGACTGTAGCCTAATGACTTGTAGGCTAATGAAAACTGCCAGGAGGAACAAAAATAAAGCCTGCAAAGGAGCTGGCTGCATGTCTTTATCTCCAGCAACTCTGACAAAATTTGCATATAATTGTACTTCTGGAAAATACAGAGACTCTTTGGTGGCAGTCTGAAGAGCAACCTGAAAGATGGTTAATCACTGGTTGTTTTAGAATGACGGGATTAATAGGAAAGAGTTTCAGTGATAGCAAAGCCTACCTTTTGTCCTTGTCTTCCAGTACACCAGTGGTTTTTCCCTTTTCCAGTTTATGATGGTATTTAGGGTCTTTGATTGGCTCGCTCAGAGTGAATACAGGAGAGTGGACAAGGCAATGTGGAAGGTGAGTTCTGAGAAACAGACCAAGAAAGCAGCCATGCATTCATGCATATCTATGGCTAGCACTGAGGATTGGGGCACTTAGAGCCATTTCAGCAGTTCAGCATTGAATTTGCCAGATGTATTCTCTCTTCTGTGTCAGACTTCCCTCTATTTGTTATGTTAGCATCTAAGAAAGAAAAAGAAAAAAAGAAAGGATTCAGCAATTGTTTCGTCTTGCTACAGTTTAGGTAGGATTTTAAAAATTGACAAAGTGTATTGTTAGTCATAATCAAGTCCTATTTGAGAAACAGCATATGCCAAAGCAATTAAAGCCATTAAAAGCACTCAAGACATTTTCAAAATTGGCCTTTGACATGCACCTCACTCAAGGTCAACTGGTCCTGTGATGGCAGCTCTTAGAGGTTCACTCTCTTCTGTGCCCTGAAGCTCTTGCTTTGTTTTTAAGCTACTTTCCAGGAATTAATTCATGCAGTGGAGTAAAGAGAATGTTCTGCCATGCCTTTTCACTTCTGTGGCTGACTGTGCTTGATTTGTCCTTTAATGTTTTCTTAATGGCATCTGTAGATTTGCCTTTGCGACAATTGGGTTGTGGGTCTAAATAGATCAACTCTGTCCATAATAAATTTAGAGTATCTCAAAAGATTTAATGACTAGAAATTGATGTCAATGGCATCTTTTTCTAATAAGAGTATTGATTTCACTCTGCTTTAATGATAAATCTCCCAAAATTTCAAAGGCCAAGCAAACTGCAACCTAGAAATCTGTGTGTTAAAAATACGTGTATCATATGCAAGTGCTTTGTGCTTCAGATTGCAAGATTAAAATGAAAAATTCCATCCTTTATAGCATTTATCTTATTGTAAACCACAGATTTATTTGATCTTTCCAACCCTTTGTACAGGATAAGGCAACAATAGCATTTAATTTATGGCATGAAAAGTTATAATTGAAAATTACAGTGCATAAATATTTCTAATCAAGAAGTGAAAACTTCTAGCACAGTACATGGTACATAGTACATAGTACAAAAATACAGATGTGCAAGCAAAGCTGCAAATTAAACAGTGATGGTTTTATGTTTTCTTGTGAATGACCATTTGGACTGAAAGCCACATACTAGCCCAAACTGATGAGTTTAACAGACTGAACAAAAAGATAGGAAGGGCAATGTTTACATAGATATGTCAGTGCGTGATCCAGCTGAACAGAGCACGACTTTGTAGAGCATTTATAATTTCACCAAAAATCCTTCTACTTTACTTTGAAAGAGGAGGAAAAAAATGTTTTCTGGGATAGTTCTTTAAAAAGGAAATTTTCTGTATGTCTGTAACAGGAGATGTTATAAATTTGGTCTAGGATCAAGACATATGTATCTTTAGTCTCTTTGCTTTGTGTTCTGCCCGTGTAGTCCAGCCATACACACCTGGGGAGGCCTAGGGGATGCCCTACCTCTTGTGGGATGAAGTCCCAGTCTGTTGAATGTGGATCAGGTTGAGGTCATGCAGACGGCATAGAGGGAAAGATACAGTTGAATGACTTCTTTGTTTGATTTGAGACATGCTCGTGGTGCCTTCTGCGTGAAAAATATCTTTTCTGGTTTCACGATTTCTTTCTCCCATTAATTTCCTTTAATTCCAAGGCAATCACTTGTGGCCCCCTCAAAGGGCCTTTTTGATATTCAAAACAGTGTTATTCTGACAGCTACAGTAAAACAGAAGGAAGGAGAATTTAAACACTTTTCTGATACTACTTCATCTCACTTAGTATTTTCTGTTTATGCAGCCAGATATCCACATATGTCGAATTGATTCATTATGGCCATATCAGTTGAAATTAAATGACAATTAATATTTATAGGGAGATATAAAACATCATGATTTATCATCATGGAAAAGTATTATGGCAATTCCATGATTTCTTGTAATAAAGCAACATCTGTATTTTGTTCTGGTAAGTCCAAGAAGTTTGTTCTGTCTGTGCTGTTGACCAGCTCACACAAAGTTGGCTCTTAACCAGCAGAACACACTCACCAATAAGAGACGTTGGGATTAAACAGCAGGTAATAATGTTTCTTGAGTCTGAGGTATTTGTTTAATCAAAATTCAGACTAAAATGTGTGAGGTCCAATGATTGAACAGAAGTAAATAACTCATTTCTGAGACCATGCCCTGCTTGCCAAAAGCTGGGAGCCTAAAACTGCAAAAAAGTCAGATAGCTCTGTAAGGCATAACATGAGCTCCTTGTCTCCTTGTCACCTGTGGACTAGTCTACCTTATGGTAGTGTGACTGTACCTTCCCAAATCTAATGGTGGGCCTATGAGAACCTAATAAAGTCCAAGAAGTCCAAGTCCAAGTACACCTGGGTCAGGGCAATCCCAAACAAGGATACAGGCTGGCAGAAGAACTCATGGAGAGCGGTCCTGTGGAGAAGTATCTTGGGATTCAGGAGGATGAAAAGCTGACAGTGTGCATTTGCAGCCCACGAAGTCAATTGAATCCTGGGCTGCATCAAAAGCAGTGTGACCAGCAGGGTGAGGGAGGTCACTCACCCCCTCTACCCTGCTCTCTGATGAGACCCCAGTGGGAGTGCTGCTTCCAGACATGGTGTCCCTGCATAAGAAGGATATGGACCTGTTGGAGAGAGTCTAGAGAGAGTAACAAGAATTATCAGAGGGCTGAAGCACCTCTCCTATGAAGATAGGCTGAGAGAGCTGGGGTTGTTCAGCATGGAGAAGATTCCAGGGAAAGCTCTTTGCAGCATTCCAGTACTTAAAGGGGGCTTATAAAAAGAGGGACAGTGACATTTATCATGAGTGGATAGTGGTAGGACAAAGAGGAATACTTTTAAAGTAAGATGAGAGAGATTTAGATTATATGTTAGGAAGATATTCTTTACTGTGAAGGTGATGAGGCACTAGAACAGGTTGTCCAGAGAAGTTGTGGATGCCCCATGTCTGGAAGTCTTCCAGGCCAGGCTGGATGGGACCCTGAGCAACCTGAATTTAGTGGGTGGCAGCCCTCCCATAGCAGAGGGGTTGGAAGTAGATGATCTTTAAGGTCCCTTCCAACCCAAACCATTCTATGATTCTATGAGTTTATGAGTCTATGATTTATGATTCTATGATTCTATGATAAGTTCATCATTAACTCAATGAAAATGAGGCTTCCACTGTTATGAAGTGTGTAAATTGCTTAAAATGCATACTTGAGTTGCTAAAGCTAATTTACATTAAAACAAGACTGACAAATTTGATCAGATGCCTCAGTATTTTTCCTTCAGTTTCCATTGGTACTAGGTAGAGTCATAAATAATATATAATTATTAAAATATGCTGTCAAGAGCTTTCAGGAGAGTGGACCACCAAAGATTTATATATGCACATCTGCCAGTTTATTTTGGTTCAGGGTGCATAAATAAAGGTGCATAAATGTGCAAAGGGATATAACATGAGTAAATGAAAAGAAGGATTCTCATAGGTAAAGCCTCCCTTGATCCTGCAGTGTTCTGTGCATCTCCTCTGGGCTTTATATAACAGTCTTACATAGGCTTCTCATGTGGAATCATACCAAATGAGGCCTTCAGAGGGAAAAGCTTTTCCCAGAGAAGAAAATTCCACAACAAATTGTTATTCTGCAATGAATGGTTTTCAGCTATCTGCATTGTTGAATGAGCACACTTTATCAGGGGTATTAAAATATTAATATCTATGAAAATCAACACCTAACTAAAACTGGAAACTTCTCTTTATGTTTATCTCATAATTTCCATCTAAGGGAATACTCAGGATTGCACCATGCTGGTAACAAATCTAATAAAGATGCTAGCAGTGGATGACTTCTGGGTAGGTAAATGTCAAAGGCTTTGAAAGCAGTAGACTTAAGTTACTTCTTTCTCGTGTGATATTTAGTGAGACAACTAAAATAGCAAAATACTTATTACAAATCAGAGAAAAGTATTTTCACTTGTGCACATTTAAGGATGGACTTGTAATTACTGATAAAATACAGTTCACACAATCCTAATTTTACTGCAAGTGTGAGTAATGAGTAAAACTCAAATGCAGTTATTTGGTTTGGTTTGCTTTGCTTTGCCTTGTCTTGCTTTGCTTTAATAACGAAACATGTAAGTTCTGATATTTGGCTCATTAACTATTCAGATTTTCTATTGAAAAGGGAGATGAAGCACTATGCAGTTCAAATTTTGAAGCTGTTATTCTCCTGTTGTACATTTTTAGTCTCCTCCTTAGTTCATCCTTCTCCTTCCAGAGCTATCAGGAGTTAAGACAAACCTGTGTGAATACTTGTAGCTGAATACAGATGATTCAAGGTCAGATTATCTTGGAGGGGGGGGGGAGAGCAGGGAGAAATACAGCAACTGAATAAATCACTTCTGTGAAATATTTTTGCTAATTTTATTTTTAGTGTTTTCAATACTAAATAAAAGTTGCCCAACTAAATTAGTAAATGGACTTGGTGGAAAACAATGTCTACTTCTATGAGTTACATCTATGCTGTTGTCTAGAGCTTTATGAGGGAAGTTATTTCTGTTCTGGGTGCTGCAGTATGATGTGAAACACCTAAGCTTGCTTGGGTCTAGCTAGGGTGATGTTAGAAGCCAACTAGGCACAGCAACTCACAGCTCAGTGAAAGCGCTTTCAAATTGCACAAATCTGGCTATGTAAATGTTTCCCAGGTCTTGATCAGAATATATCTTTACATTGTAAGGAAAGAATATGAAAATACTGCAGATATTGAGAGAGTGGGTGGAGACTGTCTTCATCAGAAACATAGGTTCATCAGTGTTAGCTAGAGCCCGTTTTTTTTTTTTTTTTTTGGGACACCATAGTACCCAGTGTAAAATACCTCAGTTAAAACAAAGGTCTCAGACAGTCAAAAATGGCAAAAGATTTGAGGTAACAAAGGAAATCTTTAAAGGCCTTTATTTTAAAAATGTCATTTATCCATCCTCTGTAGCTGCCAAAATTTTTACAGAGAAGCCTCTCCTTTCCTTTTTACCATTTTAAAGTGTTTTAATGATGGCAATGGCTATTCTTTTTGGAGGAAAACAAAAAAGGTTCGTTTTAGAGGGCTAGAAGAGTCTCTTGTTTTCACATTTGACTAACTTTAACAGGACTCCATTTTCCCGAAGAAAGAAGGCAAGTGTAAAAACAGTTTTAGAAGGTAACTTAAAAAGATTAAAACAACAGCTTCTGTCTCTCTCAGTTACTTTTTCCAAATTTTACTGTTAAGGTGTCACAGGTATAAAGCATGACTTTTTCGTTCAGTCTGAAATGTGGCAAACCTGGGCTCAGCAAAGTTATTTAAGAGGCTTTCATTTGGCACAGGTTTTTGACAGGAAAGCTGCAGGAGATACAATGCTGGTCAGTTCACTCAAATCTTTATTAAAGTGCTGTGGAAACTGAAGACAGAGACATGAAGGTATAGCAAGACAGTCAGAAAGTCAGTGTCAGGGAGAAAAGGCTCCAGATTTACTTGCTTAGCAGAGGATTTAGTCAAAACTTGGACTGGTGGTGAGGTCATTTAAGCCTGACTCCTTTGTCTCGTCTGCCCAGGCCATCATGAGGGTGATAAAAGTTCACCAATATTACAGTGGCTTGTGAGGTCTCAGAGGAAGTTTGCTGACAGCTGTCACAGAGGAGCTAGTTTCTTTCAGCCTCTTTCTGGTAACAGTGTAAGAATATTATATCTCCTTGGATGGTTTAACTAAGGAGCCTACCAAGTAGCTGTGGGTGGAATCACATATTTTGTCTTTTTTTCCATGTTTAAGTGACATCCCCTTGCACTTGTTGCTTATGTGTTTAACTGGAAAATATCTTGAAAAATTTCTTCTCCATATAGTTATGAGATTTTGGAGCTTATTTACTGGTTTCCAAATACTGAAGGAATATAAATTCAATCTGGCTAGCAAGAGAAAAGTGTTTGCACCTTGGCACATACTTGGATGTCATGAAGCATACTATTAGTATTCTTTGAAACTAGAGAAGGAGATTTTATAATTTTTATTCTAGATAAAAATGAACTTAGCAAAACTCAAATGAACAGAGAATGACATACTAAAGAGATTACAAGCAGAGTGCTAGATCAGAACCTTAAATTAATTTAACAAAACTCAGTAAGGTGAATTAAGAGGACTACCAATATCAAATCAACATAAAAAGAAAGTGGTTTTATAATGCGTTTCATGGTATACTCTTTAATATGTGATAACCATATTGGAAATTCATTAGTATGCAGAAAACCAAGAGAAGCATATGGAAATACATCCTTCAAAGGACTAGCACACAATAAATATTACAAAAGGCACAAAATATCTTTAGGATGAGTGATCACTATGAAAGTAATGTGCACTAAAATTGTAGGAGTGGTATTCACTCATTAGTTGTATGAAGCCATTAACTGAACAAAATCATTCTATTTTGCATAACCATTTGTCATATAAAATCATTAGCTCCCTCCTAAAATTGTTAGAAATGTGAAACGATTTTTCAAAAAAAACATTAGTTACAGGGTATTACACTATAAAAATCAGTGGCATATTACTTCATCATTTTCTGCATAAAAATGTCTCGGTTATGCAAAATCATTTATGTTGATAAATAACTTTTTAAGTAGCCTTATTGTTCGATAGTCAGGCTGTTAGCTGTTCAGTTTCAATAGTAATTTTTATGGCCAAGACATTTATTAGTTATGAAAAACTCTGAAATGAACTAGAACAAACATTACTTTCTACCCTGCTAAAATTGACAGTTTTAGAAAGCAATCTTGTTTGCCATAAATGTGCTCTTAGAGTTTTAAATAGTGGCAGCTGTTCCCATTTATTTACCATCATTTTTTCGCTGTTTGAATTCTATTCACTACGGCTTTCAGTTTCTCATTCTCACATTCTAAACTAAAATCAGGGAAAAGCTTTCATAGCAGGGTTTTTGATCATATCACAGATAGTTTTATATAGTTGTACTAGGAAGAGTAATTTACACATCAAAATGGAACACATTGTCCTGCTCTCTCGCACAGGAATCAGAAAACTTTTAACCACATCAGGATCAGTTCATTTCTGGAAGTGAAATATTTGCAAATTCAAATTCGTGCTCTAGCAGGAAGGGGTCCCTGTGAGAAACACGTGAAGATGCCCAGTGTTGCAAAGGAACACTCACAGATTTCTAACTCATTAGACCTCTGTTGAGGAAAGGAGCCTTCTTGAGCAAGGTGTGCTAAAGGCCAGTTATTTTTACTGTTGTATTATCCAGTTATATCTTCAAACATCATTGTGCACAGTTCTATAGAAGCAAGAAAACTGTTTTTATTCCAAGGAGTCCTTAGGCAAAGCCTTGCCTACTGTTGCCAACCTAAGTATAAGGGACAAGAAAGAAACAGGTAACATAATGTAAACTGACCTCTCTGTTACAGAAGCAATCTATGTCTTGTCAAAACCACTGACATTCCTTGAGTATCACTTGTGGTGTGTTTACCCTGGTCAGAAACCTGGCAGCCACCCAGCTGCTTGTTCATTCCCTTCTTCATTGGGGTGGGGAAGAAAATCAGATGCTCAAAAGTGAGAAACAACTCACGGGTTGAGATAAAGACCGGTTAATTAATGAAAGAAAGAGAGGAGAAGAGTGATAAAAAGGCAGTCATTTGTCATGCCCCACAAGCAAGACCAATGCCCAGATTCTGTCTGAGCAATGACTACTTTGGACAAGCTACATCCACAGCTTCCGTTACTGAGCATAACATTACATGGTAACAGTACCCCTTTGGTCAGTTTGGGTCAGGTGTTCCGGCTTCTGGTTGTCCCTTCCCAAACCCTTGTCCCAAACTTCCTGCCTACTCACTGAGGGGTCAGAGTAACAAACTTGGTCAGAGAAAGGCTTGTCCTAGTGTAAGCACTGCTCAGCAATAGCTAAAATATTTGTATGTCATCAACACTTTTATCCACAAGTCCAAAATACACCAACATATGGGCTGCTATGAAATAAGCTAACGCCATCCCAGCCAGCCAGAGTGCATCACTACATCAGCTATCTAGCAAAACTGTGTTTAAAGAGACAGCACACAAACCAACAAAGAAATAAAACACTCATCAAACCCAGGATAACCTGCCCCAAATCCCCACCCCAAAGCTATGTTGCAGTATTTTCAGGAGGCATGGCCGTTGACTCAGTAATATATTCTATTTATGGTAAAAATGAAGAGCTTAAGACAATAGTTTGCTCCATATCATTTGGTGTAGGGTTTAAAATAGAAAATAGTTATGTCAGCTGAAATTCTGTCTTCCAGAAATGCTTGAAGTGAACACAGAAGTGCTGGTAGTTTGCTCTAAGTGGATAAATTCTGATTAAGGCCTAGGATGTGGGTTGGCTTTAGTTTCTAAGGTTAAGAAAACAGGAATTTAATTGGAGTGATGAGCTAAAGTGATTATTAAACTGATCAGAAGAACATTTTCTTTCAAAATCATGATATGTTTTAAGAGAACATATCAGTATATGTTCTCTTCCATCCCTGTTTCTGTCAACAAATTTGATGTTCTCTTTAGGTCTATCAATTCTCTTGGATTTCTGGATTAGTGGAGTTGGTCTCAAGAGCCAAAAGGGTAATACAATATCACTTCATTGAGATCATCTATGTACAAAAAAGTGGAGCAGAGATGGCCTCTAGACCTTCATACCTGTCTGTCTAGGTGTCTTTTCACTTTGGCATGCTCTTTTGTGAGTTATTTTGTCCTAAGTCGCCTGGCCCTGAATTGCTGATTCTGTGGACAATCCACCCATGTATTGTGAAGGCACTGAGATACCTGTCACAGCATGACTGTGGTCTTTCCAGCTGTGCAAATTCTTGGTAACAAAAAAAGTCTGTCCCTAAAAAGCAATCCCAAGGCAAAGCTTTCTTCTTATGACAGCAACTAACTGGAACTTATGTTTTCTTTTTATTACTACAATTATTTCTGGTGTAAGAAGGATTTCAGTCACATTCAGACATGTGCAACCCTGCTTACACAATTGCTTCAGAAAGTGAAGAGGAAAAAACACGGGAGAGAGCAGGAGAGTGAGAGAGAAGGGGACAGAAAGCATGGGAGTAGGCAGGCAGCTCCTCAGAGGCTCTCAACAATTCGTCCTGAACAGGTAAATGACTCTGGTGTGCAGAGCAGCTGAGCAACTCAAAGTAGAAAGCATAAAAATCAATATGCCTTCCACAAGCTATTAAAAGCACTGCAGTTATCCCCCTCTATGTAGCAAACAGGAACCACATTTTTCAGTAAGAAACCTGTAATACCAAACAAACACGTTCCCTTATTTCAGTGCTTGGAAAAATCTCTTGCTTTTTTAACTTGAGTGGTATGTGTCTAGCCAAACTCCTGGCTCTTGGAATAAACAGGTATGTTACTACATTCTCCAGATGACCTCATCTTTTTCACCTTGGTAGTGGTCTTGGTGATATATTTCACAATTTTTATTGTCTTTTTCAGCCTTATTCCAGAGGTCTATGTCTTTAAAGAGTCTTTCAAGTGACACTAATAATTGCAGTTTTTCTCCTCCAAGTGTCATCTATACTGCTTGCAATCTATTCCACAATAAATTATTTTCCTCACTAAAACCTGAGTGATTTGATCTCTATTAGTTCTTCACCCTTTCCTGAATTTTTGCACTTAGTAACTTTTCCGGGTTATAATTTATGTAGTTTCGGATAGGCTGTAACAATGTCCATAAGGACAGAAAATACTTTGAAAGAATACTTGAAACATGTTCCTCAGAACTACCAAATTATAAATAGTACAGAACAATCTCAATTGTGATTTCATAAAGAAAACAGGATTACAAAAGATTTTGAAAGGACATTATAATCTATTCACCACTATTGCTGATAGATGTTTGTCTACATTTTTCCTAACACAAAAAGTTTCTCCACAGAAAGTGTTGCAAGCATTGGAACAGGATGACCAGGCAAGTGCTTCAGTTACAATCCCTGGAGGTATTTGAAAGAAGTGTAGACGTGGCAGCGGGGGATGTGTTTTAGTGATGCATGTGGCAGCGCTAGGTTAATGATCTGACATGAAGTTATTAGGGGTCTTTTCCTAAATCATTCTGTGATTGTAACATTATAACAACCTCTCTTCCTTTCTGATGGTTATTCTGTAACGTTCTTCAGACATATTCCCAGTGTTTGAATCTTTAATATTACTAAATTCCCCCTTTTTGTGCAATTTAAGCTTGTCATTTCTTGCCTTCTCATAAATGATCCATAGTCTCTCTCTGTTCTTACCCTTTTGTCGTAGAAAGTAACTGTCCCATGTGGGTCTACAGAGTAAGGGAACAACAATTTCAGATTCTGAAATTTCACATTTCAATTCTTTCTTGCTATTTTTCCCCCTTCACATTTTCTGATGCTTATCACAAGGTAATTGCAACTCAGCTAGATAAGGCTGCTTGCAGCGGAGTGGCTGCTCTAGGCTGGCTCTCCTTTGAAGGAGAGATTGAAGTTCATGACCTTTGGAAGTGCTATCCAAAATTATCCTTTGTTTTTTAGAGGAGCAGCACATCCCTGCTGTATATGGCAGCCACAAGTCAAATTCAAAGATCTTGCTACAAAACACGAGTATTGAAGTTTTTCAAAGTATTTATGTCTTTGAGCCATGAACAAATTGTTATCTGGGGCTTTTTGCCTTTAAAAGATTCTCTCTAAAAAGATAAATATATATTGTTTAAAAACAAAAACTAGAAAACAAAACATTATAATTTCAATCTTAAACAGGTACTCAGCATGAAAATTTCAGCTCAAATTCTCACAGGCTGGGAAAATTACAGGAAGCTAAATACTGATGCCTATGAAAAGAAAGTGATGTACAACTTCAGTAAAAAATAAAAAATCCCCACTACTAGTATGAACACATTATTTTAATGAAGAAGTTTTTCTAAATCAGAAGAAAACCAAATATCTGTCTTCCCCTTCCAACCAATAAAATAATCAGAACATGTAACATCATATTTTAAATGTATTCTTCCATGTCATGTGCAGGTTATCAGTTGAGTCCTGCATTATTCCCAGTAGGAATTATTCACAGTAAGAATCCAAGGTCGAACTTAGTGATTGTGTAATATTGCTATGTTTGAATGCCCTGGTGTCATTTCTATGCATGTGGTAGAAGCAGTGATGAACAAGTTATATTTTTATTGTCCGATGTGTCAATGTTCTACGTGTATTTTTTATGGTGGAAGAGGGTTCTCCAATGAGTCTGGAGTGTAAAACCTAGCTCTGCTGGGTTTCCCATCCCGCCCAGAGGACAGGCCCATCAATCACATCTGATAGAATTGTGTCAGTAGCTCATGGCTTATATATTGTTAATATCCTAAGAGTTATATTCAAAAATAAATGCCAAGAACTTTTCAGTCACTTTTATTGTGGGAATTGGACGGTGTTTATAATTAGCCTAGTATGCAACACGACCTTTATTTAAAATGCTCTGTCATCCTGTAGTAAGGCACCGATTGATGATTAATTTAGGTGAAATGCAAACCCTCCCCCAAAATCCAGGATTTGTTAAATTAACTGTGTTTTCATGGGAAAACCAGACACAGACCTGTGGGCCAAGATCAGTACACCATTCTTCAATACACTTAGATTTTCTCTAATTCGTAGGCTGTAGATATGGTCACATGCATTACAGGGATTTTAAGGAACCTGTAGACCATGACTATATGTATGTTCTACAGATTTTTCTACAGCCTTTCTCTGGTTAAGCTTCAGCTTTTTATTCCATCAATCCTGGATCTATACTGCCCAAAACCAGAAAACTGAAACTATTCTTTTATATTTCCTAATGCCATTGATCTACAAAGTACAGAGGCATGAACAGCATCTTTATAATGAAGAAATTTTATCCTTATGGGCTTTAAAGGGATTTCATCCCTTGCTATGGTAGCCTAACATTTGTTTCTTAATGTTAGTTGAGCTAGGTTAATACCACTTAGCTAGGGATTTGGTTGTTATTATTCATGAGCGGAACAAAAGGTTTTGCCATACCTTAGGCATCCATATCAAAGAATGAGTCCAATGACTGTTCTCGTAAGCTATAATTCTTGTAATTCTTTCCTCATGCTGAAGTAGATGATGATGAAATCACTGTGAAAAGACATGAGAAGCTCCCTGACACGAGAAGCTCCCTGTAAAATCAAGTTTCCTGGGGCAATACTATTGGTTATAAGTCCTCAGTTGCAGGTCTCACGTAAGTTTCTTGTATTTATGTAATGATGCTGTGTACATTTATTTTCTAGGGGTCAGTGTCCCAGGTTCTTGAGATATTGAGGGCTTTTACTGACATCAGATGCAAAGCATTAAAATAGATTTCCATTCATTTAAAGTTCATTCTCATCGCAAGTTAACTTGACACTTTTTAGGTAATATATTTTGAAGGTAGTGAAGGTCAGTCTGGTAGAGAGCAGAAGTGGCATGTTTGAGAAAGATAAGCAGTACTATTCATGAGACAGTCGATTAAAATATTAAGAAAGGGAAGGTCAATGAAGGTTTCAATGAGACTCAAAGTTTTGCTTCTGGTTCAGTATGTGAGAGATGTGCATATTTACATTTTTTGGCTCAGTTGCACACAGATAGCAATTTAGATGTTTTTTTTCAGAATGTGTAGTCTCCCTTCAGTGAACAACTTGGACATCATTGTGCTTATACAGGTGGCATTGAAAAGTTTAGAGTTTTTAGCAAATGATGGTGTACTTAAAAAAAATAGTACTTTAGATCTCCATGTTATATATTCAAACTCTAATCCAGCCTGTAGTCTGATGGGAGGCTGTGACGTTAGTCATGTAATTTGGATCCTGGGACCTGCTTGGTTACTTTTAAGTCCAAGTGGGTTAAGGACAGTCAGCAAAAGACAAAGGCCATGAATGCCTCTTCCACATATTTCAGTTACTTATCTCTGCTTTCCTTCTAAAGCAGATGTGTATTTCCCTGACATGATTAAGCTTCTTAACTTGCAAACTATGTCCTACAAGAGCTGACTATTTGTCTGCAGACAGTTCCAGTGTGGTCAAATGCAGATGCTGATATTTGGTTTGGAGATGTGAGCACATTTAACAGCTAGTAGTGTCAACACGCAGTCATGGATAACAGCTCTGTTGTCATGCAAATCAAGGGCTGCCAAATGCCCCACTTTGGCCTATGTGAGTTGACTGCCAGGAAGATATGACAATTATCTCAGCAAAAGTTCTTTAGACTTAATAAGAAGAGATTTTAGACATTTATTAGAAATTAATGAATCTGGGGTCCCTACTCAGCAATTAAGGTTACTTTTGTTCCTAGTGTAAAGCAGGAAGCCCATAGGAAACGTCCTTAAATAATTTTTTGAAAAAGTACATCTGCTGCCAGAGATGAAGCTTTAGGAGTACATTAGCTCCTGTCAGCGTATTTCAAAGTGTGCAAAATAAATATCCTTGCTCCAGGGCAGTAAGGCTTAATGGTATGAACAATATGTTTCAGATTTGGAAGCACATACTTGCCTCATATGTGCCTTTAACATACACTAAATATATATGATGTCACTGTATATAATTGCAGAAAGAATCTGCAAAACTTACACACCATTTTAATTTTAAGTATGAATATTGGTCGCTGTGTTTTGTTTATGAGTGCATAGCGTCAGCAATTAGTTTAATACCCCCGATGCTTAGCCTTTCTCTGTCATGGGATTCTTGACTCACACAGTAAAAACCTGCCACTTCAAGATCTATGAGCTCCATTTGGGACCAGAATGCTGGATAATAATATTTGTTCTTAGTGTTTGTCACTGTTTGTGAGCCTGCTCGAGCAATTTCTCCGGGAATACAAATCATATCGGTTGTGCAGTTTGCCAGCAGCATCCTGTGCATGGTAATGATATGCAAAAAAGTTAGTAGAAGCACAAACCAAAGATGTACATGGCCCATGTTATATGACTCCTGTTTGCGAAACACATTCTCTGTACCAGGGCACTAGCAGTCCTATGTGTACCAACCATGGCATGCATTTTCTAGCCTTCTCCGTGTAGTGCAAAACACACTATTTTATTCACAGAAATAATCTTTTGGATAAAACAGTGTTTTCTTAAATAAAAACTTCACAGAATTTGGATACAAATACATAATTACATAGGAAGCAATATATTAACACGTTGTCAAATGGCTAGTGGGAGGACAATGCTTTTCTTGGTGACATTAACAAAGAGAAGAACCAGTACCTAAAAACAATAAAAAAGAAAAATTTAAACATTGCTGGTTTGTGAGCTTCAATAGCACTAAATGTTGAGAAGGCAATGTTCATTCTAACAATGGGTATATACAGTGAAGAGACAAGGGCACTGTGGATAGGTGGTGATTCCAGCTTCTTCCAGCTCTTTCTTACCTTATATTCCATTTTTCACAGAAGACGGGTTCAAAACCTGCTGCTGAATGGTCTCAAGAGGAATAGAATAGGATAGCAAGATTCCCAGAGGTTTAGACAAGAGTCAATACCATGACAGGATATTGCAACTTTACTAATTATGATTTTCTTCCTTTAAAAGAGTAATTGAATTCCATTACCCCTGTTCACAACAACATATGCTGACTGTTTAGCTCAGTACCACTTTTCAAGTCCATATTAATGGCATATTATGTAGCTGGTTTAGACAATTGTCAGAGGTTAACTTTAAGTGATACAATCTCTGCAGTTAATGATGGTGATCAAAGTGTTTTCATCTGCAGCTTGGACTATGAGGTTCATTACCAGAAATATTTTTCTAGTTTACTTAGATGCTATAAGCTATATCCATAGCTATAAGCTATGGATAAGCATTTGGATATAGTTTATGTCCTCACTCCATTAACAGATTTATCCTGCGACTGTGTGCTGTGACCATGTTTTATTCCAGCTGGCAAGGGAAATTGCAAGAATTGAGGGACTGGTGATGAAAATTATTAGCGACTGGAAATACTTCTGCATGAGGAAATTGAAAATTTTGGCACTCCTCCTTAAGAAAATAAATGAGAGAGTATAGAAAGCAATAAATTGAAAGGTGCATTGCTATTTCTCATGGGGAACTCCCATTATCTCAGCAGATTAGCCCACCACACTACTGGGCTATGGAGGTGAGAGTCTTAGAGGTGATTTCAACCAACATTTCTATGAATTAAAGTAGTGCATGTACAGATTTCCAGTGTAATTTCCAGAGAAACTGCCTGGTTTTATCCCTGTGCACTTCCATACTCTTTCACTGTAAGGCATGTGCATAGCTAATGAGCATGATGAGAATGGTTTGCATGTACAGTTTTATACTTGTGTACCTACTGTACTGAATCAGAACTGCCACCAGCTGGACTTTCATAAAGATCTGAATCTGACAATCAGGCAGTGGGAATTTTTGCCTATGTATTTCACAACATTCACTTGATTACCTTGTACAAAGGAAAGAGTTATAGGATTCTGCTATTCACACAGAAATGTAATGCAGTCTTTTCATTGCTTCCTGAATCCCACTTTTCATGCTTTTCCCTACTATTCTTTCCTTTACATTGACCAAACTTGATGATTCCTGCCTGCCTTACTCATCTTTTGTAGCTCAGTGGAAAAGGCTCCAGTGCTACCAGTGGTTGATGAAAGGGAGGGTTGGTCGTGGCCATACCTGGAAACTGTGACATTCCTGCAGGTCAGGTGGCAAATCTCCACCCAAGAATAAATCTCACTTTATGGCAGCACAAAATGGGCTGGAGGCAAGGGAGCTCAAAACATATATAATTTCAGATAGAATATATTTGAGTATAATAGTTACATTCAATTAATCATAGAGAATTTTCCAAGTCTTTTTTATCTTGAATTTTCTATTGAAATTTTTCAAAAGGAATTAGTGTATTAAATACTTTAAATACTTGTTAAATAAAATGTGATCAGATCTTCCTGTAACACATTTCTGCTGTTTGTATAAATCCAAATTACCTGTTCCCAAGCAGCTGAATGTCCTTGCTGTGTTACTGTCTTTTCTACTTATTATTTGCTAATTAAGCTTAAAGTTTTCCCAGTGTCTGAATGGACCATTACTGTGATGCCTTGTAGTGTCTGGAAGAGCCCACCTAAGAGGGAAGGCAGGGAAGAACAAGAGGCTGGACAAAGGCTGTCAGAAGACAAAGGAGCCCTGGCCAGCTTTCAGCTCTACCTGTTGAGTCTCTCCAGAATTAAACAGCATGTGAGCCAATTCCTGGCAGTGTGGATGACTGAAATTCAACCCCCAGATTAACAGGATGATAAATACATACAATCCTCAGTGCTCATTTTTCATATTTTTCAGCCTGTTAGTGAAACACTTCTTTTACATATTGGAGGAAAAAGAAAAAAGTGAAGGAGGCTACCATGTCTGTCTTAAAATGAAAAACATTTACTAACTACTTTGGAAACAAAAACCATAGTAAATGTTAAGTTGCAGTTCTGTTTCTCTTTTCCGATGAAATGCTAATGACTATTCCCTTCATTTGTTGCTTCCCCTCTTGGAGTCTCCTGCCTTCTTCTCATTTCCCTCTTCTGCTCTCCAACTATTCCTGCCTCCTTCTCTCATCTTTCTATGAATCATGTTCTTTCAGCTGATTAGGGTCAGTATTTTCTGTCTCTGAGACATTGATTTTGTAGGTAAAATACAGGTATGAAGTCCACAGCTGTTCTTGAATCCTTCCATTCTCTTTTTAACTCAGCCATATTTATCTTCAGCCTCAGACTCAAACATGCCTAGGTAAACTAAAAAATTCTAAAAGTAACAAACTTTCAAATGACAAACCCAAGCAAATTTGCATTAGTAGCAAACAACTTGTGCCCCAGAATAAAAAACCAACCAACTAAGAAAGGAAATTCTAATAACAAACAAGTTAATCAAACAGATCAAGAAAGGGAAAAATACGTGGAAATAATGATCAGTTTTTGAAGAGCTTTGATCCCTCTGTCTCCATCTGCAGCTTGCAACATAAACAGTCTTCATGTTTATAAACATGATGCATCAAAGGCAAAACCCTCACCTAGATGTATTGAGCTGCTTTTTCAGTGGTCCAAAATGCCAAGATACTCTCTCCTCTACATAGGTCACAACATCTGTGGACTTCAAAAAGTTTTTAAATATCTTTTAAATTTTGTGATGCCTAGGGTTTTGGTTTTTTTTTTAAAGTTTTTCCTTGAGATTAAATCAGCTGCTCGAGAGTTTTTTATGTTTGTTTAGGAATTTACTAGACTGTATTTAAAAAGCTAAGTAAAAAGCTTTAAGGCTGTTCTTAGTCACAGATACTCCAAGAAAAGACATCAATGGTTTTGAAATATTTTACATTCTAGAATACTGTATTATTTACAGCAAACTCATGCCTTACAGCAGAAATATATGAAAAAAAAGGACATGAAATATTTTATGAAAATCAGCTGAACTCAGGGATCCTGACAGGAATCTCAAATGAAGGATAATAACAGAACTGATATTTATGAATTCATTACATATTTGAACATAAATATTGTGTAAGTAGCCATTTATTTTAGGCACTTACTAGTCTGGGATATTAATAAGGATGAATGAATCTGCATACTAAATTTTAACCCTGTCTGTGTTATATTGCCTCAGTAGCATAAAAATTATCTTTGGCTGCCTTACCAAGCAGGGGAGCATCTCTTAACACCCCACATCCTGTTTCCCTGGTGGAAATATAGACAAAATGAACAGTTCTAAGGTCTGGGTTGAACCTGAAAGATTTTGGATCTGGAACTTTAGTTCTGCGGGTCATGGAGACTGTCGGTAAACCAGCCCTCATAAGCTGAGCTCTCTCCAAACCCTGCAGAGCAGCAGGATAGCTGCACCAAAAGCTCCTGTTATGAAGAAAAATTTTAAGTTAGTTTAATCTCTAAAAGAGAAAAAAATTATTAATAACATGATTTTGATTTTATTTTTTAATACAATTTACTCATACAATCAGTGCAGAAGCAGCAAGTTTAATTTAAAACAAAGACAAGTAACCTGTTCTCTTAGGCATTTAGTTTAAGAGATAATGACTGCTGTTAGTGGTTTGCAAGCTAAATAAACAGAACAGAATAAGGGAGGCTGAAAGGACTGAAGTATCCTGATTTTTATTGATGGGAAGTATACAGACATGAAAGTATTTGCCTAAGGAGATATTAGGAAAGGATGATCGTTAGTTTAATGAATGCTTTTGCTTTTGTGTAACTCAGTCTCTTTATACTTCTGTCTGCTTTGATCAGTGGATATCAACATTACTTTTTAAGACATTTGAAAATAACTCTCACAGGAGATTTTCAGAGAACATCAGGCAGGCCTGATGGAGGAACACAAAAGTCCTGACCTGAAGTGTGTCAGAGTCCACAGTACTAAGAATAACCTCTTGAGCTTTTTTCCCTTTACCTTGAACTATGGTAATCATTAGTGTGATGCCTTGGAAGACGAGTGGATTTTGTATTGATGTATTTTGGCTCCTAGTCAATCTAAACAATAACTCTTAGCAGATATTTCCTACACAGCTTGTTCTGTTCAGCCTGGAGAAAGGGAGACTGAGGGGACACCTCACTGCAGTTACAAATTCCTCATGAGGAGAAGAGGAGGGGCAGGCACTGATCTCTGCTCCATGGTGCCCAGTGACCGGACCTGAGGGAATGGCCTGAAGTTGTGTCAAGGGAGGATAGGCTGGATATTAGGAAAAGGTTCTTCACCCAGCAGGTGGTTGGGCACTGGAAAGGACTCCTCAGGGCAGTGGTCACAGCACCAGCCTGCCAGAGTTCAAGAAGTGTTTGAACAATGATCTCAGGCACAGGATGTGACTCTTGGGGGTGTTCTGTGCAGGACAAAGTGTTGGACTCAATGATTCTGATGGATCTCTTCCAACTGAGCGTATTCTGGGATTCTGTAATTTTGTGTTCAAAAAGAACAGGGATTAAGTCCTCAGGTATTTCTTTAACATTTTTTGGCACAGGAGAACATGGAAAGGAAAAGAAGCCAGACCTGCAGCAGCTAGGGGTAAGGCAGAGGTGGTTTCTTTGAGGTTTGGCTTCGTATGATGTAAACACACCATGAGGGCATATATTGTCCTGTCCCAGCAAGGACCTCATGAATTTACCTTCTCCCTGGGAATCTGTGCCTACCTCTTACTGTCTTCATGCTGTCCCATGCTGCCCATAAAATATGATGTCTGTTTCTTTTACAGATTCTACTAAAGCTGCTCTTCTTTTCTTCTCATAATCTCTTCCCCATTACTGCAACACCTGAAGAGTGGCTTTTGAAGGGAAGAAAAAAATGGACTTAATTTTCAAATAACCAATTGTTCACACATGGCAAATATTCAGGGATTCCGATGCTGCGCATGTGCAGCTGTGATCTGTTGCAGAGTGATAACTGCACAAAATTAATTTGGAAATGTATGTCATCTTACAAAAGAATCTGTTGACTGTCAGCTGCAGATGATTTTTTCCAGTTTTACAACTTTCCATCCCTGATTTTGTAATCATGTGATTTGACAGGACTGCAATGGCCAGATACGTCAGGTGCTCAGAAGAGTAAGTTGTGATTTGAAGAATGTTAGACTCATGGAAGGGGCAGATGTAGACAGTCATAACCTAACCAGGAGCCTAGTTGACTCATGAGCCTTCTGTACTATCTGTACACATTTTTACATAGAAAAATTTTCCTTTAAATACTATGTTTCCTGACAGAAAAGGAGAAAAAGCAAACCAGACGGATCATCAGTGACCACAAGACATTAGTTGCAGCTGATGTAGAATATGCTGCTATGTTCTCCTGAAGGAAAAGAAGGAAAATTCAGAATTCCTGAAATGTTCCTTTTCCACCTCTGTGAATAGAAAAAAATAGTAGTTCAAAATGCTTGTTAAAAGATCCTCCTCTTCTCTGCACATTTCATAAGGAGATATGTTTGCTGAAAGGAATTGCAGTTTTCTGCTTTGTCGTAGTTTGCAGGAAGCAAGATTGCAGTGAAGGGACTTCGTGTTTCCAGTGGATTTCAAGACACAAAGAAGCCAATAAATTTGGGCTTTTTTTGGAGGCTAGTCAGCTATTTCCACACAGATAGTAGTCTAGAAACCCAAAATAATTTTTTGAGCTTACTGTAGAAGTTATTTGAAGAGCTTACATCTGTCAGCTGGAAATATTCAGCCCTTAGAAGATCATGGGAATATATTCTTGTTTTGCACTAGAAATAGCTAGCTTTGGAAATGCCTCACCAACAGGAATTTGTGAACAGTTTGACAATATTGATACTGATTTCTCGGGTCAAACACAAGAAAAAAGAATTTTCAAGGAGTAGTCCAAACTTTAAAAATTCACTTCCATTTTAGAAGCAAAAGCATAGCAGAGAGCTACAAAGAAGAAACATCTCAAAAAGCTTACCAGACCTCTAACAGCCTCAGGCAGTTCAACTCCAGCAGCTTGTGAACTTGTCTTATTAGTCAGTGGCAAATGATGGCATTTCTGCTCTAGGTCTAGTGTCAAACTGTCAGCAGGTTGACATCTTAACTTCATGACAAAAATAAATATAAAGGTAAAAAAAACATTCCCACTTTTTCCTGTAGATTTTACAGACTTAAAGGTTGTGGAACTGACTGAAGATAAAATGAAGGAAATGACTACAAAACCCCAGTATTCAATCAAATTGATATAGGCCCATAACAAAACAAGTGGAAAGCATTATTTTAAATGAGAGGTTTTGTAAGGCTATCAGTGACATTACGTGGGTAAGAACAATGTACAGTAAATAAGACAGCTGTGTTTTGTGCATTTCAGTTTGTTATGTAAGTGTTTTTGACTAAGAATGCTGATGAGAAAGCAAAGCAGAGGCTGATCTACATTTGGAGATAGTTAACAGACATAAACACCAGAAGTGGAGAGCAATTGTCTAGACTGGCAGAAGTGATCTAATAAGCACAGTACATTGAATTTGACAGGGAAAAGTGAAACCTGGGTCGCAATATCTAGCAGTCAATGAGGTAAGGCTGTGAACGAGAATGGCTTTTATTTGTTTGTTTCTCTGGGGTTTTTTTTGAGGAACTGGAGGTATAACTTAGGACATCAGAGACCCATATCCAGCTCTTTAGCAAATTTTCTTGGAAAAGAACCACGTTTCATCAGGATATGGTCTCCTCTCTCTGTTGAGTTTTTGCACTTATCTCTTAACCAGAAAAGCAATCTTTTGTAATGCATGTCCCTAAAAAGTCCATAAACCTCCTTTTATTTATCCTGCTGTTTTTATTTATCTTGAAACACAAGTAATAATAATAAGCATTGTGTCAAAACTTTGTTTTTGTAGAAGTTTTGGGAAGTGTCATTGTTTGGTCTGTGAAAATTAGGTTTTAACACCCAAGGCAGAGTAAGAAATAATTACCTCCTCTTGTCTTTTATGTCTTTCCCTGTAGCTTTAGACTCACAAATTTCAGACTTTCTCTTCTGAATTGTAGCAAGTGTATCAGGTTTTTATCTGTCACACTAAATGACCTATTGCTTAAAAAATTTTATTGTTTTGAACAAAGCAGACTGAACCAAGGACATGCATAGCATAGAGGTGCATTGTGATCTAATAAATATTCAGACATATTTAAATAGTACACATGAGGGTCTTGTTGAAAGTCTATCAAGTCTAAATCTTTATTTAATCAAAATATCCTCTTTTGCAATATAATGGGGAAAATGGCTTGTACCAATAGTACTGATTCCAATCTCATTTGTAATTGTTAGGTTGATCTAAAATGCCATTAATTTTTCAGATTTATGCTAATAAAAAGAGAGCAGAAGTGAGATGAGAACTAGCCCCAGCTGGTGGTGCTCAGTACCTCCCAGCAATAGTATTTTAATTTATAAGTGCATTTGTAACTTTCATATTATTCTTTCTCTACAAAAGGGATATTTTAAATTACCTGCTTATGTTTGTTCATATAGAGATTACTCCTCTACCCAACCATACAGAAACACGGTGGGGGGAAAAAAAACCTACCACAATTAACAGAATTGCAGAGTCATGGAACAGACCATGTCTAAACTGCTTTTGAATATCTGCAGAGAGGGATACTCTGCAACATCTCCTGAAAACCTTTGCCTGTGCTCCTTATGTTCAGACAGCTTTCTGTCTTTCAGTTTGCCCCTTCTCCTGTCACTGGAAACTGGAAAGAATGCGACTCCATCTTCCTTGCACCTTCCCTTAGGTAGGTGCACATCGATTTGATCCCCCTGAGCCCTTCTCATCTCTAGGCTGAAGAGTTCTTGCTGTCTCAGCTGCTCCTGATGTAAAATATGGTCCAGTGCCTTAAGCATCTTAGTGGCCCTTATCTTTAGGTCTCTTATGAACTTACAAAATATCAATACTTTAACTCTTTAAGCATTGAGTTCAACTGTCCTCTGAGATAGAACAATGTTTTGTTTTGATATATTTGATCAATTGGGGAGAAAAAAATAGTCATAATTTGGGATATGTTTTACAGTGATGAAGTCTAACATTCTGAGAAAATAACATTGCTTTTTAAATATACCATCCAGTGCAACAAAAGGAATCTCAGAGGTATATGGCAAATGTTTATTATTATTAGCAATAATAATATATATGTTATATATTTTGTAATAATAATAGTAATAACAATAATAATATTAATAATAGTAATAACTATCTTATTACATCCATTACTTTTCACCATAATTGTATTATGTTGACCCTCACCTTACAGATTTTTGGGATAAATCATCATTACAAAATATGGAGACGTATTTGAGTGTCTGCATCCAGATAGTACTGTGGGAAGGATAAGGAATGTGTAAGGGTAGGTTTCTCAGTAGTGGGAAGGATAAAAAAGTTTTCTTATACATGTGAACTAAGTGCCCAGATTTCTAGAAGACAGCCTGCTCTGAAAGCTGCTGCTTTGTTTATAGTCCTGACTAGCTATTTATCCTTATCCCCTCAACAGTGGGAATAGGGAAGTCTACCCAGTGTCCATTGTCACCCAAACCTGGGAAATAAACTCTCCAGCCAATTTACTAGATCAGAAAACCAAAATTACTTTTTTAGCAGTGCTGGATGCATGGGGAATTCTCCTCATGCATGCCCAGTATCCCAACAGACCAGATTATATTCCTGAAATTAATAAATATTCACCACATTTCCTGAATGCATGCATATTTGCTAATTATTTCCAGGGATTTATTTGGATATGGTTCTAGATCTTCTGATAAATCTTTTCTCCTTGACAGTATTTCAAATATGCCATCAGGTCATAGTGTAGTTCTCTTATGGTTCTTTGTTCTGACACATGATCCTTGTTCTCAAAACTAGGATCTCTGCTAGTACGTATTAATCACTGACAGAAATAAATAGGGAAGGAAATAAATAGGGAAGCATTAGCTGGCACAAGACCTATTAGTCACAGATGTAGGGCGTTAACACAAGGCTACATTAAACCCTGGTATCTGTACTAAGCACTGTAGGGTACAAAACTAAGCATTAACCACAAATATAGGGCTCATACACTATTGCACTAAGGTTAAAAGAGTTTTCCAACATTTTTCCCCCACTTCTGCATAGACTTCTTACAGAGATATGATTTTTTCAGTAACACCATCATCAGACTCTGGTTTAAGTAGTAGGCCATGCTACTTCTCAGGACTGAATTGACATCAGATACTATAAAGGAATATTGAGGGCAGGAGAAGCCAATGGTAGAATCTTCTCTTGTACTTTTTTTGGTAATAGACATGTTGCAGTTACCATTCTCTTCCATTCTGATATCCTCCATCAGCACTGAAGTTACCTGTTCCAAAAATTTCATGGCCAGAGTATGAGCAGCAGTGTGGTTATTATGAATTCTTTCAATGAGAAGAACTGAGAATAAAAACAAGCTTTAATATACTAAGTATTTCTTCCTAAATGTTTCACATTGTTGTAAAACATCACTGAATTTTAAAAACACTCTAATTACCTTAAATATAAACACCATGTGAAGCTGTGATATTAACTGTCTCTTTAAATATGTCAAACTAGATTTCCATTAGCAAACTGAAACTCGATTGCAGCAGTAGTGAACAATCAGTATTTCTGACTTATAAATAAAAGAGTGCAATTCATTCTTATTTTTTATAGGAATCATTATGGAAGATATGGAAGAAAAGGTTTTAAAATTAACAAAATGTAAACTGAAAGTTGTATAAACATGTAAGTGACACATTAGTATTGTTAAATGAATACATGAATAAATCTAACAAATTCATAAGGGAGATGTGAAAGGATGATATGTTGCCATTTCTTTCTGCAATGATCATTAAGAAAGATGATTGTCTTTCACAGTTCAGAGAAAGGATACCAATTCAGAGGCCAATTTAAATTATAAATCAAATCTCTGTCCTACAGTTTCAGTGTAAAGCAGTCAAAACACTCATTGAGTAAGTACTTAAGAGTAGTGAAGCAGAATTCTGGAAGGAGAACTTCATTGTATTAGAAATACATTGCTAAACAACAGGTTTCTTTTGCAACCCATTAACAAAAATGAAAATAAAAATAAATGTTCAACCTGAGGCTACAAAGAAAAAGCAGTCTCCACATGAAAACAAAACAATACCTAATACACAGTACACAACAGGGAATTCAGAAATGTTCAGTGTTACCTAAGCCTGCCATCCCTGAAGGGTATGGGTGGTCCTCGTTTTAGAGCTTCTGGCTCAATTTGTGCAGGTTTGGTTTCTTTACAAAGCCTTAAGTTACTTGCTTTTAAAAGTGAAGAACATGTTTTAAGCCAAGATAAAAACTGTTGCATGTGGGCAGACTGAACCAAAAAGACTTTTACCACACACTAAGAACCTACCAGGAGGGTGGGTAGTTTTCTGCGAGTCCAAGGATCTTTTTTTTCGCTTTCTTCAGTTACTCTTAAAAACCTGTGTACTCCTAAGCCTTTTCTTGTACTCTTTCCATGAGACACACTGATACAGAAAGGTAGAAGAAGAGGACAGCTCTTAGGTCTAGTGTCCTAGTAAGATTTTAGTGTTCCATAAAATCTTATAAGAACCGTATAAACCACAGCCAGTGTCTATTGTAAGCCTTGTAGCAAGGGACAGTCCCTTTCTTTTGAAAAGACTTTGTGTTGTATTTTTATTGAAGAATTTGAATTAAACTTTGTCTTTAAAAGTAAATGAAAACTTCACTTGACATCATTCAATCCTATGGCTTTTGAGGCTGTAATTCAGGCAAATGTACTGCATCAGCTTCAGACATTAAAAAAAACAAAATTGGTGGGGGTGTGTGTTTTTGTTGTTCGATTGGGATTTTTTCTTTGGGATTTTTTTTTGTTTGTTTGGTTTTGGTTTTTTGTTTTTGTTTTTGTTTTTCCTCGTCTTTTGCCTTTTATATAGCAGTTGGAGGTTGAGGGCTACAACAAGGCTTCTCTGAAATTCCTTAAATATTCACCAATAATATGGCTCATTATCACAAATGGCAGATAAGAACATATTCCAATTTTCTCACTCAGGATTTTATGTTTTATTCTATTATTTATTTATGGAAACTGGTCAATCTTAGAACAAGCTCACTGTGCTGTGAAGACATCTAGGTTTTATGTTATTTGGCAAAATTAGTGTTGGGTTACCAGTTTCTAGAGAAAAAACACAGTTGTAAGAGAAAGTGCTTTGTTTGTTCAATATTGCTAGTCTGAAATTTAGTCAAAGTTTAAGATTTAGGCTAGAATTCTGGGCCAGTATTTCTGTCTTGTATAACATACTGGTTTGTTTTTTCATTAGTGAATTGCTGCTTTCTCTGGTGTCCTGAGAAGCAGATGTCTCATTAGCACCTGAGCTATGCCAGCTTCTGTGGAAGGCTCCAAACTGATTAAACACATGCTCCATTTTTATCTCTTTATGAGTCATTACTTAAAGGTTTTATCACCAGATTGCCACACTTAATTACATGTAGCCATAATTAAATATGAATATCTGCAGATCTGGATTGTTATTTTTGCTATAACTTCAATAAAATATTTTCCTCTTTGCTAATTAAATGCTATAGAGAAGGAGAGAAATAAAAAGGGAAAAAAGAACCCAGCCAGAATTATCAAGTATATTTAAAATATCTATCAAATATCCTTGTGAATTACTTAGAAAAGATACTTTTTCTAAACAAGGATGACATCGTTGTGATAAAGATATAAGGCAAAAAGCATTGTTTTGATATTTAAAAGTGTCATCTGTTATCCACTAGATTTACTCATTCAGAAATCACTCCAGTCCTTGCAAAATTCACAGACTGAGTTCTTTAGGAACATGGTTTTGGGTACATGAAAAAGAAGTCTTTGGGAACTGCCAGGGTATATTTCTCAAGGATAAAAAATGCTTAACAAATATCTTTATCGTCTATGATAAAATGACTTGGTGGATGGGTAGAGAGCAATTTACCTTGACTTCTGGAAGATTTTGATGCTATCTTCCCCAATATTCTCATGTTCAAGTTGAGATGGTATGATTTGACTGAGTAGACAAATCACTGAGCAAAAAATACATGATTTGGGTTAGGGATTTAATTGGTCACACTGAACCTGGTTGTGTGTGACAAATGGAGTACCAGAATCTGGGACTGTCCTGGGACCTGTTCCATTCGACGTCTTAATCAGGGACATGGGGGAAGTAACGAAATGTTTGTTCACGAAGTTTTCAAATGACAGCAAACTGGGGACAGTCAGTACATCCCAGGATGGGGCTGCCATCCAGAGATACGTGTGTGGGTTGCATGAAAGGGGTCAGCAGGAATCAAGGACATGCACAAGATTGTGTATAAAGTCAGTTGTGCAATTTAGCAGGAGGCAATCCTTGCAGCCCTATAGGCTGGGAAAGAGCTTTCCTGAAAAGGTCCTTGATTCACGGCTCACGAACCATGTCCTGGTTCACAGTGAGCTAGCTGGTAGCCACCAGTGTGCACAGGCAACAGAGAAAGATCCTGGGCTGTGTTAACAGGAGCATGGCAGTAGGTAAAAAGAAGTGATTATCCGCCTCTGCCCAGCACTCAGCAGTCTGCATGGAAATACTGTGTGCAGTTTATGCCCTCCCGAAACAAGGTGGACATGATAAACTGGATTGTGTTGAGCAGACGGCTACAAAAATGGACATGAGCTGGAGCACTTGACCTGTGAGGAGGAGGAACTGGAGGTCATTCAGCCAGGAGAAGACACCTAGCAGCAGCCCCGCACTCGGTACCGAGGAAGGGCTTACTGTGAAGATGAAGCCGTGCTGTTCATCAAGGCAGATGGAGGGAGGACAAGAGAAAAAAGGCATACGGTGAAACAGAAGACCTTCACATCGTGTATCAGGAAAAAATATTTCCACTATGAATACAGCTGAGCAGTAGCACAGCTTGTCCAGGGAGTTTGTGTACCCTTCATTCTTGTAGGTTTTCAAGACTGGACTGGCTTGAACAACCTATTCTGATCTTATAGCTGACCCTTTTAGAAGCAAGAAATTGGACTAGAGACTTCCTGAGGTTCCTTTCAACATGAATTTTAGTATGATCCTAGTCTTTCACCATTTAGGAACCTGCCAGGATCTGTATTGATACAAGATTTAGCCCATAGAAAGGTATGGAACTATTTGTTGCCCTAAAAGTTTTAGTCACAGTGGTCTATGAAGCAAAAAAAAAAAAAAAAAAAATCAGGTTAGATTTTGGGGTATGAAAAATGATTCAATTCAGATGACTTTGGTACATTATGAACACATAATGTTTCTTAACTATATAAGAAATGATTTCTTTAAAATATTATGAAGAAGGGAAGGCACGTATAGACTGTTTCCATAAGTTCCATAGAGAGTTTTCTTAAATTCCACAGGTAAATATTGTACTTAAAAACAATTTTTGAGTTGTTAAGGTAAGAGCATATTATTTTGTTGAGTTTATTTAATGAAAACCATTGATAAGGCAAGAGCTGTGGTGCTACTGTTTTATGAATGCTTATAAGCTCAGAAGGCACAACCTGAGCTGAGTGTTGCACAGTTCATTAAATGTGCCCTGCTGTCTTTTCTAGCTGACCTGACTCCTAAGTGGTTCCCAAACATGCTGATAACATTGCTATTTTTTTTTAATCAGGCTCTTTTTCTAGCTGATAGTACCTCTTTTGGTAATATAATATGCCTATTGTGTGTCATTTGTTGAGTGTGCCTTTATTCCTTACTTTTTATGTAGGTCAAGGTCTGAGAAACTTTCTCTCTGAGTTTCACACCAACTTCTGCTCCATAAAGCTGAAGTAAGTTTATAGATAAAACAGCTTCTTCTTTTTCAAATTCTACTCCTAGTCCATGAAAGCTGTCATTCTAATCACAGCGCATTCCCTTTCCCATCTCCTCTTGTTATGTGGGTTAAAATAAATCATCAGTCTCAGAATTGTGTATTAGCTTTGAATTGCCTCATTATAGCAATGCTAAAATGGGATATTCAAAAAAGAAGAAGAGAAAAAAACCCTGAAAACCTTTCCATCACTGTTCAGTTATGATTTAGACAGACCTTTAATCTAAAGCCTCTAGAGAGACTCTAAACTACAGGAGGGTTCTGCAGTGGATGGAATAATATTACAAAGCATGATGGAATGTCATAGTGTAAAAAAGCTGGAGTATGGGGGGAACTAGAAAGAAAGTTAAAATTTCATTAAATCTGTGTCTGTTGAAAGCAATGGGGAATTTGTCCCTGAGGTTTCATTCATCTTGGATTAATATTTTTTTAACCTCTTGAGTTAGTGGTTTTGACTTGATATTTTGAGTGAAGAAGTGTATCCAGGTCCCCCCGGCCTGGAATGCTTTGGCAGCAGCAAGGCTGCAGTTTGTTGGCAAACGCAGTCCTGCGTGAAGGGTGTTGTGTAAACTGGACTGTGTCAGGAGAGGGGAGCAGAGTACCAGGCATGCTGACTCAGAGTTCCTGTCCACACTGAAGCATGAAAATGTTTTCTTCTGCTGGTCTTACTAGCGACAGGGATGCTCACGTGTGTGGTTTCGAATACAGGAAACCTACCCTGGTAAGTACAAACTGTTGAAACCAGTGCTAACAATCTCCATTAATACATTTAAGAAAAAAAGCAAAATATCCTTTCCATGACTTCACAAGAGATCTGAGACCTGATATTGATTAATTCATGTTAGTTGTGTGGAAGATGACAAGGATTGTATATATGCTAAAACCTGTAATAATTTTCCAAAATAATTTCAATACTATATGAATAAAAATAATTCTTATGAAGATATTGTTAAATATGAAATGGTTTAATATAGTCTAATTTTTAAACTTTAGCAAAAATAAAAAATAATATTTCTTTTTAGTGTAATAATTTTCATGATACACTTTTCCACACAATGGCTTTGAGTTCACAAATGCAGAATTACATCTTTGAAATGATAGTGGTAATTAATGTGAGTGAATTCATACATAAACAGATGTTTTCTAGGGAGCTCTTAAATAAATTTCTTTGACATCTTTGCAGGCTCTTTAAACTTTCCCTGGAAAACATCAGTGTTTCAGATGACATTGATAACAGGCTGTTAAAGACAGGCTGAGTATAATTAAAGACACATGACAGCATTTCCTCTTTAAGTGTTTGAAGTTGAGAAAGAAAGCTGATTCAAAACATCTGGGAAAAAGGAAGGGAGAGAAGAAAAAACAGAGAAAGTAGAAAGCAAGCCACATCACACTTTCATTCTTTGTGGAGACTGGCTGTTGGAATGGTAGCACATCCTCCCATGGAGCCTGGGAGTTGCAGGCTTCCCCAGCTCCCCAGGGGAACTTGGATTTCAGAAGGTGAGGGGAGTTGTGTTTGTTTCCTGGATCTTTGCCTTTCTGTGCATATAAAGCATTTTTTTTTCTCTAAACCACAGAATCAGCAGGGATGCCTTCAAAAGGAGGGTTAAGAGCTTTTCCCCTGTTTTTATTACACTGGGAGTTCTTAGCACAGTGCATTGATTTTATTTAGTGCCTTTATGGGCACAGATAGTGGCTTTATGCTGAAACTCTTAGAGCTTCATCGCTCTGCCTCAGTATCTAACTAACTTCTATTGGCACCAACACCGTGGCAGTTATGCAAGTGAGATGAGTAGAGCATAAACTATATAAAGAAACTAATGGATAAATGGTTGATAAAAATTTAAAGCATCTATAAAACTGCAAGACTTGACAGCATAGATGTCTAAATGCTAGAAGTTGCATTCCAGATATAATTTTTGGAAAGTGCTTTCTCACCCCTGTGGGCTAGAAGAGATTCTGAACCCTGCAGTTCAAATTATAGAGAGAAAAGACTTGCAGCTTAGAAAATATGTGGTTATCATATTGGATTAAATGAAAATATCCATTAAATATCAGAGAAAATGCACTTCAAGCGTTATACAAGATGTAAAAAAAAAAAAAAAAAAAATTAGGAGGTTGGAGAACGTAAATTCCATATTTTTGTCCCTGGGACTAATCCAAGACTTTGCAGAGGTCACATAAATAGCTATTTTAGACACATGTAACCGCATCCTTGGTGACTGCAGTGACAACTTCATTGCTCACGGAGAAGTATTCTGTCATCATGTGGTTCTAAGCTGGTCTATGTAGACTCAACAGGACAAAATACTTGGCAGGATCTCCAGTCTTCCCCAGCCAGACCGCTTGTAGTACCTGAAGTAGATTAAGCAGAACTACAGCAACTTTGATGGATTTCAGGCTCTTTGCCTTCGGGTAAGACTATGTGTGCCTCATAACATTTGTGAGGTTATGATGATTATCAATTGATTGTGTGACCATTGAACAACAAGAAAAACATTGGTGTGTGAAAGACAGAAAGCCCCAAAGTGTATGTGTTCAAGAGATACTTCAAAGGCCTTTTCCGTCTAGCATCATAAAACTTAAGCCAGTGAATTTTCACTCTCCTATCAAAGTAAAGTATTCCTGCCTTTCGAAATCCATTCATGGGAACGTATCTTACAGATATGTTTCTAAATGAATGCTTGTGTTGCAGACAAATTGCCTTCCAACAGCTGAGGAAATTTAATGATGTCCTGTAGTTAAAACAATTCCTTTTCTGGTGGTGCCATCAACATTATCAGTTTCAGAAAAATGCCCAGCATTTAAAAAAACTTTTTTCTTTGATGGGATCATTGATTTACAAATATGCAATAAATACTGATTTCACTAAAAGAAAGAAGAGATTTAAAAATCATTTGAATAAATGGATGCTCCACTTTTAAAGCTTTGCCATCAGTCTGAGGGTGAGTCTTCCTTTATTTATATATGTTTCATAAAATATTGGTGTTCAGGATGGTTTGGTTTTGGGGAAAAGGTTTTATTGTCTTCTCATATTTGTTCTTGTCCCACAGTTTTTATTTTGGATCATTTTGAAGCAGTCTTTCACAGAACACTCAGGTATGCTGAAATGAAAGGAAAAGAGATAGCCATGCTCACCCCTTCTTCCTGCTATTAATATTAATGGTGTTGAGCTTGTCCCACTGGAGCGCAAAGAACACCTTTAATAGTGACATTTACAAAGCAGATCAAGTGTCAGCTAAGGTGAGCTGGTACAGAGTTGTACAAAGGAAAAGTGGAAGAGCAAACTCAATGTTAACCAGGAGCAGAGCCACGCTGAGGTTACATTCCCAGATGTAGGTAGCATGACTCTTTTTGCTCCTTCCTCCAGTGTTTTGAAGTTAATTTTCCTTTTCATGGAAATTCAGTGTTGTACAGAGGAAATAAGGATACTATAACTCCTTCATCAGTCAGAGTGGACTGGGATTTTACTCCTGTGACTTGGTATCAGTTAGAACCGTCAAAGCAAATGGATCAAGCCCTACTCGGTGGTGGCACACCATACTTTTCACTAGATCACACCCTTTTTTCACAGATGATACTGGAAACAAGGTACTGGGGAAAAGTCCATTTTCTTCAGTTTGTGTCAGTTCCGTTGTTAGGAAACTGTTCCTTCATAAGGGAGCCATCAGAATGCAGCTGCCCAGTTTTGCTATTTTAGGTTATAAATTATGATGGAAAAACAGATGATAAATGAACCCTCCAATGAAGACAGAGTAACTGGAATTTACTGATGTTGACTGGGGGTAGGGACACAGAAACAACATAATGAAGTGCCAGTTAGTTAAGAAAATCTAGTTAACATATGTAGTAAGAACTGAATGAGAGATGATTTTAACCAATAGATCAAAATCTATAACTCCACAGCTGAAATGTGCAGACAAATGATTCAGCCTAACGGTGAAAGAAAGAGCAGGTACTGCTATGGAAGGAAAACCCCACAGAACAGACTGAACTATTAACCAGTTGGTGTTAAATCAAGTTGAAAAAAAGCTCTTAACAGAATAGCCTCTGAGCTTCATCGTGGATGACTCTGTTGCCATTGGTATGCATACCTGGTATGGTTCTTTATCCTGTACCTGAGTAAGTGCTAAATTCAAGGTAGTAAATGCATCTGACCTGGGATGAGAATATGCAAAGCAATCCTGAAATAAAGTGATGACTGAGTAAATGCAATCAGAACACAGTATGGTTCCAGTGCTTAAACTCATTTGTTATGATTAACTCACATATGGTTAGACCCAATATTCAATTTATATGGCACAGTTGGCAAGGGCCGTAACATCAGAAATTAAATATGGATCTTTTATCTGGACAATGACCTGGGCTGACCTCTGTGTTTCTTCGCCTTTGCAACGTAGTCACTAGATTCTTCCTACTCCTCAGCTGACTATACAATTTATGAATTACCCTAATGAGGTTTAAGAAATAACTTTAATCTTTTAATGAAAGATTAAAAAGGATGGAAATCATGACTAGCAAAATAAAGGACTAAATTATTTGTTAAATATCTCTGAGTCAGAAGAGAAAGATATAATCCAGAAGTATAACATCCAGTAACTGCTGATTGTGCAATCAAAGGCAAAATTTTACAGGAATATTCCCTGCTCTTCACCACTTCCAGTAGCTGGTTTCTTCAAGGCAATGACAAATCTGCAGGTGAACATGCAGTTTTGCATTTCTGCACAAAATTATTTCATGGTTGTAGGAAAGCTTAAAGAAAAATGCTGTGGCACAATTGTTTGCTTTTGTAGGAAGCATCTGTAAAGATTGCTGCAAAAGGAAGAAACTGAATAATCATGATAAGAACGGGAGAAGAAGCTTTGAACAAGTTGTGTCAATACCAGGCATCTCAGTGTCCAAAGCTATCAAATAAAAATAATTACACTGCCTTCCTTTGTGAATACAGTGAGAACTGCTGATTAGAAGAATGCATTAGGACAGCAGTACTATGAGTTCTGAAGCTGTGGTCATGGCAGTAATGGATACAAACAGCTACCTTCATGCGTCTTCAGATACTGTGGTAAATACGGCTTTACATAATATTATAGATTGGCAAGTGCACTAGTAATTTTTCTGAGAGTGGTTTTGTTTCATCATTTGTTCATAAGCGATTCTGGGTGAGTGAATGACCATTCACAATAAAACACTTGTTTTCATTCTGTTCATTAAAAAAACCCCAAGTATAAAGATGCTTATCATATTGATTCAAATAACCAGCACATTCAATAATGATTTGTTGCGCCTCCGGCTGTTTCACAACAGAGTACAGGAATAAACGGATTATTGAATGTATTATTCAATGAGAATTTTTCAGCTCTAAAGAAAAATTATTGAAAAAATTACAACTGTGTAAATTTGAAGCACGAATTATATTGAAATATGTAGAAGTAAATGCATTATTTGTTTATGAAACAGAAAGGAAAAATAGACTTTCGCTAGTCTGCAAATTAGGCCCAAGACTGACCACTTATTTACCCAACTTTAGGGTGCAGGGACAAAACCTGTGTAAGGGAAGACCTTCTATGGTAACACAATTAGCAATAAAAAGGCAACAAATAATAGCAAGGTTATTTACTTCTACTCTTTGGTCATTCAGGCTTTTTTGATTGTAAGGAAAGGAAATGGAATGATTTCGTTACAGGGATTCCTGCTATTCATTAACTTTTTCTTTGTCCTTATTTAACTTCAGTGAAGCACAAAACAAACAACCAAAAATAAACCAAACCAACCAAAAAAAAAAAAAAAAAAAACAAACCAAAAGAGAAACAAGACAATGAAAATATTAGAACATATAAAATGAAGGTTTAGAAATAGAAATGTTTTGGAACTGATGTGATCAAGATCAAGACATAACAGCTTAGAGTTTTATAAAAGTTGTCAAATGTCATTGTTATAGCAGGAGTCTCATAAAAAATAAGTCTTTTCTTAAAATCACAGTGATCTGTGTACTGTGATTATGTGAGGATCCTAGCTTTTCTGGTTTTGACATTGTATTTACAAGATACAAATCGGAATACATATACATATTATACACCAGATGACTAAACATTCAAAAAGCAAGAAAAATAAACAAACTGATCTAGATTTTTAAAGCAATATCGTTATCTTTTCAAAAATCTGATAATTAATTAACAACTATGAATTAACACTATTAATTTAAATCCTTACTGAAAATTACTTATTTCTCTTTTATAAACATTAAGACTTTATTTTACATGGCCCAAGGATACAGAAGTTCTGAGTGCATCACATTAACTTAATCCAGAGAGTGGGGGGGTAAAATGCAATGGAATGGATGAAAATGTTTTTTTAAATTGACTGTGTTTAACAATGTCTTATGTAGCCTCTTAATTCTCTTGTTATAAAGTGTCATTTGTCCTTGAAAAACCTTTACATAAACTAACTGGAGTTAATTTGACTCAAAACAATAGTTGTTTTGTACAACAAAGAAGACTCCAAGGAAGCAGAAACAGTAAAACAAAGTTCTGCTTACACAAATTTTTGACAATCTCCACATCTGCATGGCTAGAAAAGGAGAATTTCAAACCTTTTGGGGACTTAAATTTTCATAACAGATGGTCCTATAACGAGCAGCAATTCACATCAATACCTTGATTTTTGCCTCTTTTTTTACCCTGGTGTCAGTTGGGACCATGCTAATGTCTTCCTAGTAGCAGGTGCAGAGCTGTATTTTGAATTTAGGATAAGAATAATGTTGATAACACGCTGATGGTTTAGTTGTGCTGTGCGGTGCTTACTCTAAGTCAAGGGCTTTTCAGCTTCTCATGCTGCCCTGCCAGTAAGGAAGCTGGCAGGACACAAGGGACTGGGAGGCTACATAGCCACGATAGTTGTATACAACTGATTTAGGGATATTTCATGCAATATGGCATCATACTGAATAATAAAACTGTGAGGAGTTAGCTGTGAGGGGCTTGGTACTGGTCAGTGGATGGTGAGCAGTTGCCCTGTGCATCACTTGTTTTGTAGATTATTTATCATAATTATTATTTTGCCTTTCTTTCCTGCACTATTGTCTTTAACTCCATCCGTGAGTTCATTTTTTCCAGCTCTCTCCCATACCCCTCTGGTGGGGAGTGAGCGAACAGCTGTGTGGTGTTTATCTGCCTGCCGGGTTAAACCACAACACATGGACTTTGATTTCCTCAAACATAATCATTGTCTCAAAGAGCTGGCATTTTTATGTTTCAAGAAGACATCAAATTTCTTTAACATTGCACTGCTGGATTCCTGTCTGAACTGTGCTCTTCTGTTATTAACTGAGCCCAGTCATACACCACCTTTCTGGATTTGAATGGGCACACATATTTTTGCCTTTGTATATAGATAGAATAAGTAACATAGATATCTGTTCTCTGAATTTGAGTGCACTGAAACTTTATCTCTTCTCTATGCAAAGGGCAGATTTATAAATTTGTGGATTTCCTGTAAAAAAACCCCAAACCCAACAAAAGGAAAACATACTGTCCTAAATCCCTTTATCTGACTTTGTTTATGGTTTTGCAGCCTTATGTCTGGTTGCAGTATTTTTTTTAGTGTTCTTAGCGGAGAAGCAGACGTAAAGCAGATCTAGAATGTGATAGTACTCGACACATGATTCATCAAGAATAGACAGGGGCAGATGGAAGCTTGCATACAAACTTCCATTGGCTATAAGCTGCTTGGACTCACATATCCACTGGGAGTCATGCAGGAAGGTTACAGGGAGTTTAAAGTCCAAAAGATGTACATATTCGTGAGAGACGGTAGAGACTCTGCTCTGGCCGAGGCTAACAAGTGGTGCTTTCTGTAGGATTGTATTGTGAATCTCACATATCTATGACATTTTTATATTAGGGCTAACATTGTTTTAACAGGATTCCTCCTTTCCCGAGTTTATTAACCTGATCCTAAGATTGTGTGGGTTAAAATAAAATGCTCCTTGACATTGTGGTACTGCCCTAATTATGCTATGGTGAAAGATCTTGCTGTGCTGATTACAGTCCCTTTGTATGACTCCGGTACTCTGGTACTGAGCAGGTGAGCTCAGAACAGCCTTCAGGCTTTTGGAGCAGCTGTGCATGATAAACCATTTAATTTCTCTAAAGGCTTGTTTTAAAGTCCTTTCTAGACAGCAGGAATTCCCCTCTGGATCAGGTCCAATATCCAAATTCTGCAGTTCCCATTCAGGCTAATGTCGTAAATTGGATGACACCTGAGTAAAAGTAGCAGGGTCGGGGCTGCAAACTGTATAGCTTAAATTGTGCTAAAACCTCCCCTCATGAAACAGTGAATAAAAACCTCCAAATAACCAAATCAGATGCTGCAGCTTGTGTTTAGATTAATTTATTACCTTGCTTTTCTGTAGGAGGATTTGGGTTCACCCTTTTTAAATGTCATTTAATACAGCAGAGATTGTATTTAGTCAGTAAATTTAATCATAATCTATGCATGTTTATGACAAGTTGAGATTCAATCTTATAAGATATAAAAAATTCATTAAATTTAAATATTCATTGTTAGAAGAAGCTGTATTTCTATTTGTGATAACAGAAATCAGTATGAGCAGGCAGACATAATATATTAGGAAGCTAATTCAGAAGAAAAAAGAAAAACAATGCAAAGTCTTTACATGTACCTCATTTACTAAAAAATGCATAAGGACAAGGATATGGATCTGGCTTGGAGAAAATGTGTTAGTTCGCTGTAGAAATCAGTCATACCTAATTAGAAACACCTCCATTTTAAGCACAAAGGTCACCAGCTTGTAAATGAATCCTTGATGGTGTTTCCTTAAGGCGCCCACATCTATCAGTTTCCTCTGCAGGGCCCCCTCAAAGACTGCAGCTGTACTCCCTGCAGCATCCCACCGTCCTGGTTCCCCACTGCTGAAGCACAGATCCCTCCTTTTCAGACACTTGAGTCTCTTTTCATGGAAAATCAGGGCAAATGGGGGATAGGGAACAATCCTGTTTCTTCCCCTTACAGAGATAGGTGGGACACAGCTAGGAGTCACAGCTGGGTACCAGAACCACAGAGGAAACAGAGCCCACAGTACTGACAAGCTGTAATTGTTAATGTAAGAAGTAGCATAAACATTCTGTAATATTATCTTATGAATGAAGTCTGGTTTAAATGCCTGGAAACAAGATAATAAAGATATAATTTATCTGATGAAGGAAGGTTGAAGTCCAGAGTCTCAAGGTGTAAGAATGAGACATAAAGACTTTTACTGTTCTGCCCTTAAATTTATGCTTATTGATAAAGTCAAACCTCTTAGTAACTAACTGATGGATGGTTGTGGAGTGACCTCAGCCCAGACTCCAGCAGAAGCAAAAGAACATCCTCTAGCCTTCTCATGGTTCAGAACCCAGAGTGGTCTCAACAGAGAGAATTACAGGATGGAGAGAGGCATGAAAAATAAGAGGTATTTCCAATGGTGTTCCTCCAGAGCAATACTGAGCTGTATTTGGAGGACAATTTGAGAAAATCTGTTCAGCTCCAATTTCTACTTTTTGTAGATAGAACCACAGCACTTGTTTGGCATTTTTCAGCCAAAATTCCAGCATTATTCAGTGCTGGAATAAAAATGTTTATTACAATTAATATGAAAATCCTCATGTAATTTCCTACTCTATTTTCCAAATAGATGAAAAGTTACCTCTGTGATTTATTAATAAAACTTTTACATGCTACCTAAATTAAAAAAAAATGCGATTCTACTTTAAATTGGTGTCATCAACAGTGATTAGCACACTTTATTGATTGATCACTTACTAAAGAGCTTCCATCTCTAATGAATTTAAAACTCTGTTCAGACAGACTCAGAAAATCAATAAATAACATGACCGAAAATATTAAGAGACAAGAAGCTCCTGTCTGTCTTCTTAAAATATAGATACTAGTTCCTGTCTGTAGACTTATTTACTGTTGACTTAATATTACATTTACCAAAAAGTAGATGGATGAAAAGGAGATGATAAGAAAATGGAAAGTTTTTTAAAATGGGAATAAGTGGAAGAAACTTTTTTGTGTTCTAAGAACGCATAGCAGACAGTACAGAAATGGCTGCAAGGAAAAGCGGCCAGTCACCAAGAGAAGAAATTTTATTCCTTTGAGAAGCTGTTCAGCTCATGTTTAGGATCACAACCATGACTCATTCTTACCATTTGCCCAGAATCATATAGTAAAAATTGTTATCTCTGACAATACATCAGGCCTCTCCCAATGATCTCCCATGTGGTATGGCAAAAAACTTATATTTCTGCCTTCCTTCCCGCTCTCTACCCAATATGGCAGAATTCTATTCAACAGTCTGTGTAGGTCTTAGCGATGCAAATAGAGTAAACAAAGACCATCAGGTCAAACTATTTTTCATCTCATATACCCTCACATATTTTTCTTGCAACCTGTATTTAGGCTTTTTGTACCCATTTTTAAGGCCTGCCATGATTCTGCTGTAGAGTGATCTGTTATTCCCTCCACAGTCTAACCAGGACACCTGTGTTCTAAATCCCTCTTTTAATAAACATTTTTATCTACTTTTACTTCGTCTCACAATCTTTCTTTCACCAGCTTAAGCGTCACCACTGCTCTCTCCCTTGGATAACACGGACATGGGCTTATGGAAGATATGGCGCAAGTCACTGCAGATCTGCTGAGCCTTAGTCCTTGAGAACACCACCAGTGTGGATTAATTAAGCTAGTGGAGTTCACTTTCACTGTGAGCTAAACTCATTTTTATCATAGCTGCCTTTTGGGTTAAAATCGCCATTGTTCAGGCAGTATCATCTACAGATTCAAGCACGCTGATTGCTTTTCTGAGAAGTGTACTGGTGCTTTTTAGTATGCAGATTAAGTTTAATGTAAAACTGCGATTTAATTTTGGATTTATCATGACACTTTACTATTTATATTTCAACCACTGTAAATACCATATTTTAATGAACAGTCTTGATGCACAATGGATGCTATTTCAGAATATAGTCTAAACTAAACAAAAATATGACAGGACTGATAAATACCTTTCAAACACTTCTTGGAAATGAAACAAAGAAGTATTTGCCCCTTCTTCTTAGAGGAATTCATACCCAAGTGATGAGGCATCATTATCTTTTAGCCTAGAAGATTAACGGACAAAACATGGAGGGAAAAATTTAGTCTAGGACTAGAAGAGGGACAGAAAGTTAACCAGTAAAATGCTGCTATGTTGCAGCTGTAATGGAAAATGCCAGATGATGACATGTGAAAGAGTTATCTTTTTGAAGAAAATCCAACTGTATTGTCTCTCTTGGCTAACATTCATCCTTTTATCTTTTGACAAAATGAATTCCTAGGCAGTACATTAAAGAACAGGTTGATGGACTTCTTTTTACCCCAGAAAAAAGAAAAAGAAAGAAAGAACGAAAGAAAGAAAGAAAGAAAGGACTGCCAACTGAAATATAAGCAAAAATTTATTTTTCTAATTTTTTATTAATGAGGCACATTTTTCTTAGAACATCTGAATATCAAAACTATTTATTTGTATATTGTAATTTGAAAGACATTTAGCACCATGATGAGACACCAGAAAAGGTTGCACAGAGAAGCTGTGGATAGCCAATCCCTAGAAGTGTTAAAGACCATGTTAGATGAGGTTTGAGCAACCTGGTCTAGTGGAAAGTGTCTCTGTCCATTATGGGGGGGTTGGAACTGAATGATCTTTAGGGTCTCTTCCAACTCCTTAACAATCTGTGATTTTATAATTGATGTTATGATCTTGGTATTGAAAAGCAGGAGAAAGGCCTCAAGGCAAGAAGGAGTATGTTACACCAAACAACACATGGGTTAGAGATATCTGAAGGAGAAGGGGTGAAGGTCTAGGCAAATACCTAAGGCATAAAAGCACATGTTAATTCACCAGAATTGTATCTTTCAGCCAATCTCCACAGCTGGTGTTTAGAAGTATTTATTTGTTTGATGGGTCAGTTATGTGGGGGTTTTCCAGTTTTGGTTGTTTTTTTTCTTTTCTTTTCTATATTGCTTTTAATTCAATCTTTACATAGATCTGAGTCTTATGGAAGTTTTGGGATGGTGTTTTTATTTGTCTAGGTTTTTGTTTGGTTGGTTGGGGTTTTTTCTTTAGTTTTATTCTGTTGGGTTTTTTTCCCAGGCAACATGAGTATAATTTCTTCCCTTGTTGAACAAAAGCAGGTGGAGCATCATCCGTATGTGCAGAAACCCATGCTAACGGGTGAAGTTACTGATGCAACACAGCAAAGCAACTCCTGAGTGCATATGGAACCCAGGGCAGTGCCAGAGCCCAGCTGCTCTCAAGGTCACTTACGGCAACAGCGGACATGATAACACTTAGGTTTTTGATGCATGCAGGTTTCATCGCTAATATGACCAATACCTGCTTTCTAAAGCAGCTACTTCATGAATAATCAATGAGGGAGCTGTGAATAAGCAGATAGATTGTAGCTGATGAGTTCCCTCTGCGCAGGCAGAACACAGTTAGCAGGTTTGTATAACAAGCAACATATAATACAGGAATCCCACACTGCAGACACATCACTAAAAAATGGACACTGCCAAGGGCAGCTCTGCATGGCATAGCATATAAAAAAGTAGGGTGACTCAGGAATGTGAAACCCAGATGTGACTTTATGTATGTGTTTATCTATGTGTACTTTAAAGAAATAATGCACTATGTAAGGAAAAGGGGAGAAATCTCCTTTCCCCTCTGAAGGAACCAGAATATACATTGTATTAAGTGTTATACATTTATAAGGAAACAGGCAATTACTACTTTTCTGCAAGGATTGCAGGTATTAACATGGCTAATATGTATTTTTTAGACAAGTTTTTCAAATTAAAAGGCAAAATGAAAAACAAGTGGTGACTTGTTTCATTCATTTTATCTTCATCAGTGAATATGCATATTTTGTGTCATTCATTTAAATAAATATAAATACTTATTTCACATATTTTTAAGAGCCATGAGAAGAAATTTTAGCTAAAGCATTCAGATAGGACTCAAGAATTGGGCTTCATTTTTTATAATCTTCCCCTGTGATCTTTGACAGGTCTCTTAAGTTGGGACCTCATTTTAGCCATCCAAAGCTAGGCTGGAATGGTTGATCCCACTCTTTCTGTTAGATATCATTAGCTGTTCGCATAGGGTGCTTCACACTATGGATTTTAATGTATTTTAATGTATTTTGATCATTATTTTAGGCAATGTCTTTCTCAGATCCCAACATATGCTCTCTGGATATTTAGACAGGAGTAACATTGCGTGATTATCTGAAGACCTGTAAAAAGGGAGTAATAGCAAGAACACAATTATAACAATAACAAAAGGTTTTGCTGTCACATTGCATATCTACATTGTTAACTCTGTGTGATGAAGTTTATCTCTTAGGTTAATAGGTCTAGTCTTCTGGTCTAGATTGAAATTGAATTATTATTGTCACACACGCGCACACACACACGTATAAATATATATATATATACATATATATATATATATGTAACAATTTAATCATTTTTGTACCACAGTAGCCAGGATAACCCTAGCCATTTTAATAAACTACTTAGTCTTTTCTAAAAGTGATACAATCAACAAGATGTATATATAAGTAGAAAGGCTTCCAGGATCTAAAAGTTCATTGGAATTGACTTACTCTCCACAACTTCTGCTGAAGTAGATGAGGAATGTATCAGACCAAATCAAAATGGCTGCTGAAGAGTCATGGCTTGAGGAAGGCAGAAATGATTTGAGGACATTTATTATAAATTACTTCAGGAATAAAAAGTTGTGACTAGTTTACCCAAATTGAAAGAAAGAAAGTAATTCTACACAGACAGTAATTAAATAAGATGGACTTTGGCAAAGATACTCTTTTAACATCAAGTTTTAAAGGAAAGCGCCACAAAACTTTTAATGATTAGAACTGATTAAGAAGGGAAGTTTAGAAATGATGGATACATGGAGTACCTCTTGAGAGAATAGCATTACTGGATGCAGAGAGCTGATCAAGAGCTAGCTTTTCTAGTTATGGACAATTTCATTTTTCAAAAATGCCGTAAGAAAAAATTATGAACAGTATCCTCTAGTGAACAATATTTTCTGTGACATGATTTTATTCATCATAGCTCTCTCAGTGACCAGATCCAATTTTATAAAATACAAAATGCCACTCAAGATATAGTGTCTTCTGTAGTCATCATGTACTTCACAGGTAGTATGGCATATTTTTCATCTTCTAATAGTTCAAAATCATGACACTACTATATCACAATGATGACAATACTATGTCACAAATATAATCTTACACATCTTTGGTGGGGTGGAAGAGAAATTTTTTTTGTAATGGGTCTGACATCATAAGAATAAGAGTAAGAATGAGAATAAAATTAATTATGAAATTCCAGAGTCATGCAAAAGACTACTTTTAAAAACCCCAATTCTTATACAATTATAATATTCTGTGAATGGATTCTAAATTTTATTATTTATCTCTAACATTGGTTATGGTTTTCATTTTTGATTTCTGCATCATCATTGAAAGTATATAATACCAAATGACCCAGCCTGGCTACTCACTACCCCTATCTCTTATATATAAAGAAGATATATTAAATGCTATCCTTGAAGGGGGCTCAAAAAATGTTGCCGGTAAAAGTGCTATATCGCTTAAAGGTGCCTCGACGTGACCATCGCAAGTGAAGGCACATTTAAATTCTTTTACAGCACTACTGCTGGCTTAAGTGCTCCATTCCTCTCATGCTATAAGCACAGGACTAGAAAAAGTGTCCGTCCTTCTTGAACAGAGGCCAAAGATGAAAGCTGCTTTCATCTTCCCTTCTGATTCCCTTCATCTGTTTTTAGAGCGCAAGGCTAATATGGATTTTAGAGAACTGTAGATTGAATGCAGTGAGATACTGTATGTCATCTTTACTGAAAAAAATAAAGAGAAATGTAAATCCATTTGTTATTGCCCAGATGAGTGGGAAATTATCTGAGTCAGAAGCCATTGTGACTGTAAGAGTCCTTAATTACTGTAAAACAAACAAAGAACTTCAGCAAAGAAATTACAGCTGAATGTAACAAATGGGAAGAATAAACATGCAGTGAAGAACCCTGGAAGTAAGTGTCCATAAATGTATCCTTTGTACAAGTTAATAATTACTCTGACTTTTATCTTTAAACACAGAGTTTTTTATTTATTGGAGGAAATGCTACCTGGGAGATAATGCGATGATAAGAATTATCCAAATGTTTCCAGGAGATGGTATAGATACTGTCTGACATGTTCCTGCCTGCTAAAAATTGATACAAAGCGCTGCAGTCATTCTTTTAATTTTTAAGTTACTGCCTTGCTGACCCTTCCCCCCTCCTCACTCCATTTTTTCATACATTTTGAATACTTTGTAAATACAAGAACAACACCGAGGTCTCTGTGGAAAATGAAATTGCTGGTAAATAGCTGTCTCTATCGCTGTCTCTATCAATAAGGTGCATACCCAGACACACAGAAGCACATATGCATATTTTTATACGAACGCAAGCTTGGGCTTCAAGAGATGTAATCTCTTCACTTTTTGCTGCATCATTTTTCACATTCTGTCAAAATTTTGTTCTCTAACCATGAGGCTGATTTGTTATTATTAAATTGTTTTAACAAATGGAGCAAAGAGGCTTTAAGACTAGCTTCAGAAACCTTTCTCATACTCTTCAAATTTTAACATACTTTAATTAAAGGTCACATGCTTGAACTGGAATGCAGTTATTATGAACCAGGTACAGTCCTGTGTGACAGTAATCAGAGACTTTTTTTGCCCACTCTATATGCAGAATAAGCCATTGTTCGCTGTATTGTCTTAAAAAGCTGCTTTTTCGTAGTCTGAGTTGTTTGTATAAAAAGGAAAACTAAACTTAGTTTGCCATTACTTTAATTTTAACTTCTCTTTTTCAATACTTTTGAACTGTGATACCTTAAAATTCATTTCATTAGCAGCTAACATACAATTTGCATGGTTTCGACATAGGAAATTTGGTCCTTAAAATGTGAAATTCTCTCCTTCAGGTATGACACTCACTGCTCTAATACTTTAAGAAATTCTCTACTGAACTGTTTTTGGACATGCTGAAAATCTGACTTTTTTGGTGTGATAGACAAGCAAACGACACAGATAATGGTGTCTTTCAGTTTCGAAGATGAGTTTGAAATGCACCTTAACTTCAAAATCATTATCAGTTGTTGAACATATTAAATTTTCCAAAGTATGAACATTGCTCTTTGTTCACCTAAGACATATGAGCAAGTCTTGCAAATCACTAATCATAGAATGGACTTTTTCTTGAGTCAGCATTTCCATTTACATTGATGAAGTTTCTTTTGCCAGTGAAAGCTTTCCATAATGATATATAACATCTGGATTTAAAATCATATTTACTCCTAAGAACAGCTGATGTGATACAGAATGGTCCATGAGACAGCCCTTTCCCACAGCTGGGCACATCACCCAGCCCAGCAGCCCTGACTCGGGTATGCCGTCACCACTGCCTGCAGTGGGACATCTGCATTTGTGCATCTGCTGTGACAGACCTTTGGACATGCCCAGGTGCCAAGGAAATCATCACCATCCATGGGAACCCTCACAGTGCCGCGCTCTCCTCAGCCCAGCACCATTGCAAACGAGGAAAACTCTCTCTGTGCCTTCCCACCTGAAACGGATGAGGCAAATTTAGCCCTAAATGCTGACGGGGAAAGAGTGGCAATTAGTCTTTTTAATGGGTTTCAAAAGGTGAATATTTATTTTAGTTGTAAAAGGCTACCTTTTATAGGATTTAGAGTGCAGTGGCAAAGTAAACAGTCAATCCATTAGAGGCCAGCTATTCCTGTGTCTGAAGTAGATGTGTTAATCTCACTGCTTTCAGGGAGTTATGCATGACCTTTAAAGCATCCCTGCACAAGCTCTGCTGACCACCTGTCATTTCTTTGTGCAGCTATTAATGGAAGTGACATTACAGCTTATGAGAAATCAAATTAAAAGACAGTGAGGAAATTAATACTTCAGCACTTCATTATAGGCAAAAACGGTAACAGCCTATACATTTTTAAATTAATTATTCACCTGGACCTATTTCATCTCTCAGACCAGTGTGCGATGTTGCTGATAACTCTATTTGAAACTAACCAAAATAGAGGAATTTCCTTGAAAAAAAATTGCTGAGCAGCACTAGAAATGTTTGATGGCTGACTTTTAGAAGTAGAAATTCTCTAAAAGTTCAGATAGAAGATACTGTATTGGATTTACTGTATGTCTAACAGAGCAGCATATTCACTGCTTGAGCAGAAGAGGTCATTAAAATATTATAAATGCCTTCACTGGAGGTTAAGGAGGGACAGACCAACGCAGAAAGGTTTTGTGGAGGAGACAAAGAAGCAGTTAAACACAGGTGGAAGTGATTGCCTTTGGTGTGCTAAGATGTTTGGGGCCTGCTGGAAGAGGGAACTTCCTGGTGCCCAGGGCAGAAGGGCAGCAGCTGATTAGCCTGAGGGAGGAGGGTGGTTTTGGAGAAGGCGTGATGGGATGGTTTGGGAAATTTAAAGTGGTATCTGAGCAATAATGAGGCCTGTAGGTAATGGTAATACTGATGTGTTGAATATTGTTTTCATGTTACCTGCCTTCTAACAGAATGAAATTATAGTAGTGTCAGAAGAGATATAAACAGAGACCATACAGAAAGAGACTACTTGAGTTCCTTTTCCAAAGAAGAAAATATATCAGCTAAGAATAACCTTTTCATAAAGAACTGGACATTTACTTTTGAATGCAAAATAGGACAGGTCATTGAGCTGTTTCATTTGAAAAGAGAACAATGTGTCAATATCTGTTCTGTTTAAGTATGTGAGAAGAGAGATGTAAATTGGACATGGCATTATAATACTATTTAGGGAAGATTACAGAATGTACAAGGACGTTAGATTTTATTAGGTTTCCTCAACTTCACTTTGCAGATAATGGCATTCCTCATTGCAGCCATCAGGATGATTGTACTGAAATCACATCATTTAGTCATGGTAAGCTACTCTTAGTATGGACATGACCAGAAGCTGTGCCTGTGTCCTTTTGCTGCATTTTTCTTCCACGCCAAAGACTGACATATGTTTTTATACCTATTACTTTGCTTCTATCATATGTTTTTTTCTGATTGTAAGCAGAATGTTACAGTTATAATTTACTGGGTTTATAACAGAAGACACTTATACCAGCCCTATTTTCATCACCAGCACCATCATCATTGTTTCTTGCCATCAAATCATCTGTCTAAGAAAGACCCATGCTCAGGTGCTTAAAATGACCTCCCTACTGTGTGCCACAAGTATTTGAAAAGAAAGTCACTTATTTAAAGATAGCACTGAACATTTGTCTCCAAGATATGACATTGACATGACTTAAAGAGAATATAAAACAAAACTGCAACAAAATATCTGTTGCGTGGTTCTGGAAGCCTTCCAACCCAATTCATGGAGAGATTTTTGTTATAGTTGCTGCTGTCAGGTAAATATTTCATTACTCTTATGGAGTATCAGGTAGAAAATTGTCAAATATATATATCTATACATATATATGTGTATATATCAGCTAAATCTTTCACATTTACAAGAACGTAGATGAGGTTTTTATAGCTTTGTCATGTTTTTATTTCACTTAGAAACGTTTTCAATCCCGATGCTCCAAAATCCATCTTCATATTTCTTTTGGTGGTGTCAGGACGGCTGAGGCCCCACTGTTAGATGTAGTGTAGTATGGTACAGAGGGATCCTTTCCATTGGTAGGGGTGGATTCTGTGAGGCTCCAGCTGAGTAATGTCGCTCCTCAACAGACACAACATTTCTTCCTGTAGCATAGCGTTTAAAATATTAAAGCAAAAGAACAAGCATATTTCAGAGAAAAAGTGTTACCTCTCTTCTATAGGTGGAGATCTACAACCTGAATTGTCCAGTGTAATTCTAAAATAAAGGGAAAGAACTCTAGTTTCTTCAGAACCTGTTGCACAGTCATATTCAAAGTAGATCTAAGGAAAGACCTTGAATTTCCTGGTTTCTTCACAAGCTGCTTTAGCTTGAGCCTATTTTAATTCATAATAATCAGGAGTCCATAGTGTATTCCCACTTAGACACGAGCTTTAATGAATAGGATAAAGAGATCCAATATGCATCCAGCTGTGTCATCATATATAATTTTTTCAAAATTTAGAATGGAGTGATTACTTTATTCATTTATCTAGGCACTTTTTAATAAGTGTCATATATACAGTAGGTTGTCAACTGTTATTTTTTGGGAAAATCTCAAAGACATTTCTGAAACTGTACTTTGGAGATATTATATGCCACTGTGTTTTCAGTAAGGAGACTAAAGCTTATGCAGTACTTTTTTCTTTCCAAAAATTTTGTATTCTTTTTCTGCTCTATGTTCTTTAAATATTTTTCCCATTTAGAGAGCTTTGGGAACATAGCCCTTTCCTTGCAGTGCTAATTAAGTTCACTCATTCATTGCAAGAATAGCAGCAAAGAAAGATGAAAAAGCTGAAATAAATTGTCCCCTGGCAGAGAAACTAAAGTGTTGCTATGCTTAAAAATAACTCTTCTCCTCATCTCTCCCATTCTTTCTTATTGTAAGAACCTAAATTTACTTTTTGAAAGAAATACAATTCTATCAATACTACAATCTAGACAGCATGTAGACCATTAGTATAATTGTACAGTATATTCTGATATTAAATTCAGATTCACAAAACCTTTCCCTGAGCTAATAATTAGATTAAAATTATACCAGCAAAGCCCCTCTTTTTACCTATTAATACATGAAATATAATTTTTCTCCTGGAAATCCATCAGTTCCAGGACATAGCCCTTATATACCTTTTGACAGTAAAATTAAAGACATGGAAAATTGCTGCAACTTTACTTCTTGCTACTTGAAAGACTGCTATAATTCACAAAAACGTCAGCTTTGCAATCCATTTATGGTGAGCTACATGGTTAATGGATTATTGTCTCAGGGACTAGGGATAGTTTGAAAAAATAACACTCCCCAATTTCTATTTTGTGTACCAATGGAGATAGGAGAATGAATTTATTCTGAAATAACAAAACTTCCTTTTCTTCCCATTTCTATATAAATGACTTGGATCAAAATTGGAAAATAAGCATGCTGGCTTATTTTATCACAAGCAAACTGTTACTCTCTTAAGACCATATTTTCTACGAGCAACATTATTTTAGGTAAGTTTGAGTTTTTTTGATTCTGCATGTAAAACAATATGAGAATAAAAATTTGAGATTGACCAGCAGATGACAAGTACCACACAAATAATTCTCCACCTTATTCTGTAACAGGTCAAAAGGCAATAATCTGGCATTTTAAAGTTATACTTGACTTTCACCAGTTTATTCTGTTAATACACAGCTATCATTTGTACATTTTCTCTACTCCAGATGCTTTTACAAATCTTGTAGCATAAGTGCAGATATTTAAGAGGATTCCACTCCTTTGCTCGTGCAGCATTCTTGTAGGTGTTGTGTACTCCTAGATCCTGGGTAATCCCTGCCAATATTGGGTTTGGTTTTCCATGGAGATTCTTTGCTGATTTCCCTTAACAACTTTGTGCCATGAAGAACTCTGTCTGCTTAAATGCTTCTCTCTGATCTAAATGGAAGTAAAATAAGATCCATTGATGTAGATGTACAAATTTTTCAAATTTTATTTTCCAAACTATATAAAGATTGTTCTACTTGACTGGTACCCACACTTTCCTGTGATCATTCCAGTAGTGAGTGAAAAACATAGCTTTCTTGACTGGAATCTGAGTGGATATCACTGATGAACATCACAGGTACATAAAATACTCCAAAGGATACGCCAATACTGGTTTTCTTGCAATGACAGTCTCTCCAAATGACTGAATCCAGTCTAGCTTTGCAGTGAAAGTTTTACCTGGGTCCTGAATAAACAGCTAGGATCTTTCCCATCAGCTATGGAAGAGATGAACAGTAAACAAAGTATTTTATGAAACTGATTAATTTGCCTTAAAAAAAAGTTTTCTTTTTCTAAAGGTAAAAATACAATACTATTGTTTTACTCAGGACTTTGACTTAAACCAGATGTCTTGGAGATAGCGATGGCTAATAGTGTCTCCAGCTGAAAACATACCAAGGAACGGTTAAGAGAAGTTGTTTAAAGGTATGTAGATGAAGGAAAAAAAAATTGCAGAAATATGGAATTTATCTAGGACAATACATAATGAAAAGTCTAATAAAGCTACAAATCTAAATGTGGTCTTTGTGTATCTTTTAAAAGACACTATTCAATAGACCAAATTGTTTGATAGACAATCAGTAATGACTCGAAAAGACTGTGGCCTTATGAATTATCAGCCTCATTCTCTGCTGCCTCTTTTGCCCAGACTTCATATCGTGGCCAACCACTGTGCAGGCTGAAACTCATCCTGTTGAAGTTGTAAGACAGAATTCCTAGGACTGGTAAACGTCTGGTGTGGCAAAACTTTCTCTTGCAGACTTTTGAACTTCCTTTGCTTAGCTTTATCTCTGAAGTATTTCCAAATACTTTCTGTTATTTTCTATAGGATTTTATTTTTCTTTTATGTGGCAGATTATTTTTAGATTTCCTATATTTAGTCTAAATTTTAATTGAACTGTTTAAAAGTAGTAACAGACAAAAGGAACACAAAAATTTGGACAATGTAAAGATCTGAAAATCAGCCTTCTATGTAGTTGTCTGTGCAGACACAGTATCATAGTGAACCTGAGTGAATGAACACCCTGCAATATGATACCTGCAAAGCAATCTGTAGAATTAAAAATATACCAACCTTTTGGTTTAAGAACTCTTTGAAAGGAGGGCGTAGGAAAGACTTTCCTGCTTTCAGAGACTTACAATATAATTGCCACTCAACTGTAAGGTGTCCTTCACTTACTCCACTTAGTGATTTATATTATAAAGGTGGCTCAAGGAGTTTGCATCAGAACTGTTCCTGTGGAGTTATATTTGAGATAGACATAAACTGGAAATTTAGAGCTAACAGTCCAAGGGCAGCTTTCAATTGATGGTGATGGGTATTTAAGATAAGCAATGTTAGACTGATTTGCTATTGATATCTGAAAATAAGCAGGCCAGAGTCAAACAACAAGTCCAGTTTGTGTCCATTAGCTGTGTGTTCTGCTATTCAGAGGGTTCAAGCAGAAATAAAGAAGCAGAAACATGGAGCATGTATGTTAATACTAGTTTTTATAGCAAAAAATAATGGTTCCAATCCCATAAGAAGCTCAGCATAAATAGACTTCTGCATTTATGGAAATATCTACCAAAGTGAGTGAAACAGCCAGGGGAACATTCCTCTCAGGATCAGGGCCAGAATGAGCTGCTGGGAAGAACAGGAGGTATAAAAACAAGGATGTGGAATACGGAAAATAGGAGAATCAATTATGCCAATTTATCATACAGAAAGTACTGGCAAATCTTTCTACTGCAATTAATACTATCACTGTGTCAGCAACAGCATCTTTGCAGTTTCATTCAGACTTGTTATTTAAACAGAATAAAAAAATCTTTGAGTTATGACCAGTGACAGGATTGGAGAATTTGTGAGCATGAGTCAGATGTGGAAGTGGGGAAGAATATTATGTGCTGCAGGGAAGGATGCTCTTGAGGCTAGATGTATGCCGACGTTTTTTTTTTTTTACTAAATTCTGCCAAATGTAGAGTGATTACAAGAACTGCAGTTGGGAATCTTCTGTGTTATTGCTGTCTGTTTTTTGTCATAGTAGAAAGTTGTGGCTTTGGCAAGCCCACAGCACTCATCAGTGCAGGATGGCTGTGCTGTGTGCTACTCGTCTATCCAGAACTGAGGACAAGCTTTGCTTCTGCTTTTCTTTCAGCAGAATAAACCACTGCAGTAATGCCTCTACAGTATTGAATTTATAGCCTTCCTGTGACATAGGCTATATTTTAGGTAGCAAGGTGACCACTGGCAGGTACAGTTTCCAAAAGAAGTACATTTCTCCTTTTCCAGTGCTCCTCCTCTTCTGCTTACAGGCAACACCTCTGCAAATAAGCCAAAACAAACGGGAACCCTGCTGAACTATTGCCACACTGACTCCTACACACACTTCTCTAGAAGTGACACATTTCTCCTCACATTAGTATTTTATCTGTGTCTAGAAAGACACAGATAAAGCTAAATGTCTTAAGCTTCAGTCCCCATGACAGGGGAATGAGACAAACACTGAAGGCAGGACTTACAGCCTGCCCATCACCTGCTGCTGGGAGAGAGCAAGGCCAGAGGAGGCAGAGACCAAACTCAAACAGACTCTAATATTATCCTGAGAGGATTTCATGCACTTCTGAGGAATGTCTGAGGCACTGCGTCCTTTGAGATGCTTTGGCAATGTTTGCATATGCTGACTACACTGCAGTAGGGTCTGGTTTGAATGCTCCTTCTCCAGTACAGTTCAGCCCTCTGAACAGTGAATTTCCAGTTCTGGCCAAAGGGAAATAGGAGGAAGAGGAGGAAAGGCATCAGTGGAAGAAATCCACAGGATCTCGCTCTTTCCCTCTTCTCCTAGCGGTAGATGAAAGGGCCAGAGACAGATGGATACAGTCAAGCTGCTTTCAGCATGGAACACCGTGTTCAGTTGGGGAAATTGAAGCAGATCAGTAACCACTTTGCTTTCTGACACGAACTCTGCTATATGTGCATGAACACTGCTATGTGTGCATGTGAGACAGATGAATGAGGAGAATAAGAGTAGGATACAGCTTTTCAACTTTCCTGCTTTCCAGTGAAAGAACAACAGGCAGGTAGAGTACAAGGTATCCTCATCAATGCTGATTCCTTCTTATTACAGGATACAGGATAATACCTATATAAAAGGATAATTTTAATTTTAAAATAAAATAGAATGCAGAGTCTTACATTCTTACAAGGGTTCCTTGCAAGAGAAGACAAGGCAAGAGAAAATACCATTCAGGCCTTTATGATGAGTTCACTTACACAGAAATCCCATTATTTAAACTCAAGACAATTCCATTTATGTGGTTAGTTTATACACTGTGCCAGTATCAGGACAGGAGTAACATTTGTGGTTAGAGCGTGTACAGTTGGAAGGTGGTGATATTTGCTGAAACTCCCAGGATACTGGATTTATTTCTTTTAAATGAAAGAGAAGAAAAAAATGTACAAGCAGAAAACCATGGTGAAAGGAATGGTTTCACATAAAACATTGTCTAGAACTTTTTCTAGAAACACTAATTACTTCACTGGAGTCACATGTTCTGGAAGAGGTTATGTAACTAAGTGAAGTAAAATTTCGAGATGCCTATTACTAGTGGGATGACAACTTACAATTATTATCACAGAACACAAATTAAATCAATTTCAAAGACCATAGGAAGTCAGTGACAGTCGGGAACAGTCCAAAGTTCAACTAGCAGCCAAGAATTGTGCCTCCCAGGATTTTATTCCAAGGATGAGATTCTGCTTTTCCTCAGTTGTACTTTGTTTGCTTACTCAGTGTATCCCTGCAGCAAAAATAGCCAAGTCATTGCCGTCTAACTTACAAATTAAGTAGGTTTCCAAAATGTATAAAGACTTACAAGGCCTATCTGCCTTACCAACAGCTCATGAACTGAAAGTATGAATGGTGTTAAAGTGAGGTCCCCAAACAGTCTCTAGGTAGCACATGTTTGGCCATTTTTAAAATTAATTTTCAAGTGCTAGAAATCCTTGATTATGTATAAAGTCCATGATGTCCTATCTGAGAGCTGCGGCTGCAAGAATTTTCTGTAAGATATTTTAAGGTTCCCTAATGTCTAATACATTCATTTGGAATAGAAGGGGAAAATAAGTAAAAAGTATTAATAAATGAGTTTGGTTGTCATGGGAACCAATTGTCTCAGGTGCTCTGTTCCAATACAGCTATTAACCCCTAGTCCATATTTATTATTCAAGGGAAATAACTGACTCGAAAAAGGAAGATTGGTTGTCACAAAAAAGAGAAGCCAATGTGCTAAAGTTGAGTCATTTGCATGCAATAAAAATGAATTAAAGAGGATGAATCTTCTTCAGCCCTAAAATGATTTGCATTTGGGTTATTGCTCTATTTTTCTCAGTTCTCAATATTATAGGATGTCAAAAAGAACTAGGAACAGCAGATCTGGAATGAAATACAGTACTCTACAGCCACTGTGTTCTGACTTAGATCTTTATCATGCTTTTAAGACTTTCATCCTACCATTACAGCTTGTTCTAGTACATATCTGGTAGCAAAATTCATAGGAAGAGCTCATATTATTAATAATCTGATGATTTCTTTTTTTGTAACAGCCACTATTATTAAGTTTGTAATTGTGATCGTACCCCATTTAACTGGACTGAACAGACAGAGGGGAATTGCTCAATGGACATTTAAAAAGAATTTTCACAAAGGCAGTTCCTTGATGCAATAACACCTGTTTCCAAGGAATCTACACATACAATTTTATTTTTAAAATATCAGAAATCCAAGACTGAAAAGCATTTTCTAAAAATCATTCTAGCTATTATTTGATGAAATTTTTCATGTATTATCTCAGAAAGGTACTATATGAGTTCTCCTCTGGAAAGTGTTTGCCTTCCTTTGTGTTTGCTTTTTTCTGTTCTCCAGTACCCAATATGTTCTACACCAAATCCCACATCTACAGTTACCAATTTTGTTACAGGTTCCCTTAGTGAATCCATATCTATTCAGATTGGCATGGGATTTATGTTTTGGATTATGGGTCTTACTCTGCTGCTTTTTTATTTCTTTGAAATAAAAATAATAAAAAAGAACTTTAGGAACTGTTAATTAAAAGGAAAAAAAGCCCCCCAAACCCCAAAAATCTCTGTGTTGTTTTTCCTCTAAACCTAGACTAAAGGCCTTTTACTTGCCAGTTTCAGCTTGATGTTTTACCAATCACAAAATAAGCATAAAGAATGCTTTTATGTATATTACCAGAAATTGGGAGGAAATGATATCCTGGTGGCTTGAAATAGAGGATTTTGAAGTAATTAGTCAGGAGCTTCATTTTTTTTTGCTTTAATTCTTGCTAGTGAAATTCTTTAGTGAATTAAAAGTAAGGCTTGATTATCTCAAGTTTATAAATATTGATAACTCTGAGTATTGTGATTATTTTTTAGATGTTGTCAAACTTGTCCTGTCAGAAACTTCCTAATCATAAAATAACTACAATATATAATGAATAAAACCTAAGATACCTTGTTTTTTAAAGTATTCTGATGCACTTGAATTCTTGAGATGATATAAATAAAAGTGCTGGCTAAAGGAAGATGAAGAAGAATTTGGCACATAGCCTTTGTTATCACATTCTTTATTCTTCCCTGTCCTCTCTTGCTGCCCCCAGTTAATAATGCATGGATGTTGGATAACCTTTAATGTGAATTTGCTGTTTCTGCGAGAGAAAACAAAAATCACATCCCTAAAACATGACCTCCTCTCTCTTTTCTCTGCTTTTATTTACTCTTTGCCTATTGCACATTATCACTGCTATTCCCCAGCGGTACCCACCATTGACATGGTAGGCAGATTCATTTATCAGCCTGAGAACTGATAACACTTTGTACAGTGTTCCCAGTAGTGCAGTCAGCCACTAATTTTTCTGCCACAGAAGGTCCCTATAGCAGCAGTACTTCTCCCCTGGCCATCTTTTCCTAATGATACATCACATCTGCTTGCAAAAATTGTGATTTATCTATAGGTGGCAGCAGACTTACACTGTAAGGCCAGAGCAAGACCTGTCAATTACTTTCAATTATTTGTGCATAATCACTTTATCTCTGTAAAGACAGTGTACAGGACAAAAGGCCTGTAGAGGCAAGTACATGGGTGGATTAGGCCATAATTTTAGCTGCTGAGAAAAAAAATAGAAAAAGAATAAGACAGAAAATTATTTGAAAGTAGGTAGAATGTTCATTCAATAATAAAGTTTACTTTGAAGATGCCAATAATTTACTGTCTCCTTGGTACAAAGCTATCATTTGGGAACTAACCCTACATACTTGATTACCATCTCTTTGCAGCAGGACTCGAAAGAGTTTGAACAGAGTTCAGCTGTCAATAATCTGTATTGTTTTTTCATTTAACATAGTTATGGCAAAGCTTTTCTTAATCCTACAACTAGGAAGCCACCTGAGAATATTTATGAGGCAATATCTTGTGTGTATATCATAGATAGGTGGACAAGCTTCAAGGGACCAGGTAGCCTCTGTATTAGGTTTCAGTGGCTGAAAATGATCGGTGATTGTTTTATTGTCATGGTCTTATTATCTTCTGGTCCTTCCTAAGAATAATAAGGGAGATTAAATTCAATTGCTCAAAAGGCAGACCATTAAACCCTTGATATGTGCTGCATTGCATGCATCAGATATCATAGTGGAAAATGGATTTCTTATGGGAGATAATAGAAGCTAATGAAGGTAAAAACAATTATAAAAAGTAGGGCCCAGTGATTATCGGCACCATCAATATTTGCATATTAGGCCCTAAGGACTAATTCATAGCACATCTGGTTTATTAGTGAACTTACATGAGACAAAGAGTTTTGTTATGCATTTGTCATTGCTTTTAAAAACCTATATGAAAGAAGAACAGTGCACCTTGAAATTTTTAGGCTTCTTGCAATTCAATCAAAACTGATAATAGGTGTCTGGCAGGGTGAAAATAACCAATATACCATAAAATTATCTGAGACAGGAACAGCATAAGAATAAAATATTCACCTTTTATTTCTCAGGTGATTTATTGACAGTGAATTGACATCAAAGGTTGGTTTTTTGGCCATGTGTGCACACATAAGGGAAGGGTCAGAGGCATAATCAGCCTAATTTGCATTTTCAAAATAGTTTGCACTCATTTTACTCTGGCAAAGTAAGACTCGTCATTCAAAATCTCAGTCATCTTAGCACTCATCGCTCCTGACAATTGTCATCTCTTTTTTCTCATGGTTCACGTGGAGAAGCCCAGTTTCCTGATACAAATATACCCACTGACGGGTTTGGTCCATGCTCCTGACTTGCTCTTGTTATCTCTTCTCCTGCTTGTACAAACAGGCCAGGCCCATCCAGCATGGAGCTATAGGGACAGGGGGCAATAAGGTAAGAGCACGTGAGAATCAACATTTCTGTAATAACTGAGATACCTTTTGGACACACAGGAGTGAAATCTGAAGGTGCTGAGAGCCTTGAAGTTCACAACCAAAAGCTGACAGATGAGGGTCATGGCTCTAGATGTAATTAACAAAATTCCCAATTTAGTGCCCAAACATATTTATGTGACCCTAGGTTGCATAACTGACATTTGATTTGCTAGGATTGAGTTCTTCTGTTTGATGAAAGCAAAGAATTCTTTTACCAGATTGAAAGTTTTTTTTTTGGACATCTTAGGTACTTATATGGACCAGGTATAAAATATTATATACCCTATCAAATATATTGTGTTTTAACAATAGCAGCAGGAGACTTTGTAAGCTATGACTCTGCCATTAAATATATGTATGTAAAAGTACAAAGGTGTTTTTGTTCTTTTTTTGAACAAGATTTCCTCTTGAATGTCATAACCAGAACAGAAGTAAGGTAACTTATAGGTTAACACAAAGAATTGAAGGTCAAAAGAGGGTAGGTCAGATCAGCTACCAACATCCACAAGTCTTCGTGGACTGCTGTTTCAACTCTTTACCCTCTGTCGTATTTTTGTGTCATTCTGTGTGCTAGTTCTTAACTTGCCCCCCAAAAAAAGGGATGATCTATTTCCAATTTGACTTTTTTCATGATTTGTTATGACATTCATCCAATTTAAACTACAGTGATAGGACAGATACACTTTTCACATCCTCCACTGGAAAGAAATTTTCCTTTTGAGAAATCTAAGAAATGTCATGGTCTGCAGAGATGAAACTTCTTCAAGTAATGCACTTTATTTCATTTTATGTCTGTTGTATAAGAAAAAATGTATTAAGCTTTATCCGAGAGCATGAGTCCATTGAAAACTTCTCCTTTACCCTGAGAAGTATATTGGTTCAGTGGCTGAAGTCCCTGCAGAAAAACAGTGAATAAATCTTTGTCATTGAGACAGTAATGGAATCTTAGTAGTTTAATATTTAGAAAACCTCCACCTTTATGGCATAGGCATAAATGCCTGCAGTGGTTAGAGGGGGGCTCTGAATAGTCATTAACTCTGGGAAATGCTGCCTGCAGCCAGGAGGATGTAGCTTCTTTAGATGAAGTTATGTGTTTACCACACAGCATATGTCTTGCAGACATAACATATGCTTGCAAGATTGCGGCCTTTCTCTTCTGATATCTTTCTCTCTCCATTTCATTCCTCTTTGGGAATATCCAGAAACTTCAGAGGAATAAAAAGTAGGGATTAAAAACCAGATACAATAAAGATATTAAGCTCCTAGAATTCAGCTGCTGGGGTACGTCATCTTTAGGTGTTTTGAGCCCAAGGTGCTGTGTAGAATCATGAGCCTAGTGTATACATTTTCTTTACTGTATAAAAGTGCTCAGATCCAGCTTCCCTGCTGTCTAAGAGTCCCAGAAAACTATTAGAGAGGGAGAAATCAAGTTCAGTTCTCTGCTCAGGCTGAAAATTTTTGACTTACTACTGTCACTTCTAAAGGAGTGTTTTAACTACCATGCTAGGTTTTCAGTTGTCTTCTGCACAAACCATGCACAAAGCCCTGGCGTGGCTGGGAGTAAGCTTCTACTTAAAGCCAGCAGATGGAGATTAAATCTTCTGCATCCCTGTTGAAATGCTGACAATTCCTCCAGAATTTCCTTGCTTCTTTCCAGTTAGATGTCAGCTCAGCAAGTTCATTTAAAGCATCAATTCAAATGAACAATCTACCACAGCTCATTTTAATTGAAGGCACTCATGCAAATTTGCTTGCAAAAAGTTCTGTGGGGGATAACCTTTGGAAGACAGGAAATAGAACAAATTAGTGGCTGACTGTAATGTCATAAAGTTGCACAGCTGTTTACCGGTCTATTTTAAGCCTTAATCTTCCTCTTCTAACACAGAGAGGACTTCAGCAGATCCATAGGCAGATTCAGCTTTCTTGCACTGCTGTGGTCCAATTAGACTGAAAAATATCACCTGCCATCCTCAAGGCAATCAGCTTCTCCTTGCAAAATCTTATAGTTCTAGCTGATTGATCTAAACTCTCATACTACAACTAGATGAGGGTGTCTAGAAAGAAAAAAGTGAAAAAAATTACTCAGTGGGGGGAAGAAAATCTAATATGGGATTAGAGTGGATAAAATGAAAGACAATGAACACTAGTGTAAGTATTTGTAGATGGAGTTTTATCAGGTGAGTGTTTTGGCAAATAATTATTTGAAATTATTGATATTCACATATTATAAAAAAACATATTTCTTTCAGGGAATTTATCAGTTTCAAAATAATAAAATAAAGAATGCTTTACAGGCGTAAATGCTTTAGCACATTAAATGACATAATTTTCCTCTGTCATCTCTCCCTGTGTGAAATCCATGGATATGTTTCATACATGGCTGACTTTGCTACTTCAGAATAGCTAGCAGCATATAAGGTAAAATCTTAAAAAAAGGCACAATATTTTTGTTGATACTTTTCGCCTTCATAAAAATCCTTTAGTAATATTTTCATATTTCATGAGTAAAGTTGACTTCTTTTTGGTAACTCTTCATCTCCAAATAAAAACAGAAGAAAGTGTTTCCAGCGCCAGACATAAGGACATTTTTTGTTCTTAAAGGGAGATTATAAAGAAAGGTTAAGTCCTTATTTCTTCTGTCAGGCTTCAAATTCCATGCCATTTGGGAGAGAAGAAAATCTATAGTAAGATAATCTGGAGTCTTGGGAGAAGAAGAATTAGAAGAGTTGCTTTCATTATGCAAGAGATATTTCTTTCTTTAAATATTAAAACAAACTTTGGAGTGCTGTTACCAGGGTGAAGAGTAAAGGATATGAAACATCAGGAAAATATAGGGTGAAATAAGGTAAACATATGAGATCAGATCATAATTTTTAATGTTACCTTGGATAATCAGTTCCTTCTTTCTCCAAGTACAGGGTGGAAAGAGATTCCAGTGAAACAGGAAAGCTACATTTCACATGCAGGTCATGCAGAACAGCTTTTATAGGGGATTCAGAGATTTCGGACCCCACTCTAATCTTCATGGCCTCTCTTGTCTAGTGAGGCTGTCCCACCAGCTGTCAGCATGCTTGTTTGAGTTTATCTCCACAATTTAACAGAGTGCTCTTTTTGTCTGCTGCAGCACACTGATGAAACAAAAATTGTAAAGGCAGGGAGCTGTGGAATCATAAGTACTCACTTTCCTTAAAGAGTGTATGTCAGAGTAATTGCAATAACTCTGATGTAAAGAGCATAAAAGTGAGAAAAGGAACACTCTGGTTAGCAAGGCCTGTCTTATGGCCAGCTCTGTGCTTCTGTAACATGCATAAAATTTCATAAGCATGGGGATTTTTTATCAGAAGCAATGCAGAAATTTGGGGTCCAGACTGTAAAGAAGTGGTGAACAATCCCAGAGAAATCAGTGCAGCTAAGCCTTCCTTCAGACCTTCAGGATTAGACTGATAATAGCAACGAAATGTATCTCTTATAATCCATGGAGCCTCTTAAAATCAGAAATATTTCTGAAACTTTTATGAAATCTAAACCTCATTTGTAGGATTCCATCTAGATTTCATCTAATAAGGAAATCTTGCATTATTTATTAAACCACATTTGTTGGTGTTAAGTGGTCACTATTAAAATTCATTAGCTTTGATAGTGTGCATGCTGGAAAGCTTTTCTGAATTTTTAGAAAGCATGTTAAAGTGAAAAATTGTCTAGGTAAGCAATTCATAGAATCAAACTTGTGATAAATTCTGAACCAGCCATAATTATTTGATAGAAACTGAAATCTTACTGAGCATGTATTCCAGTTGTTATTAGAATATAAAATTAAACAGTTTTTGAAATGTTCTAAGTATTTTTGTACTTGAAATGAAATTTGAGATAGGCCCATTGCCTTTCCTTTCTGTCCTAATTTCATCATATCAAAGACTGTAATAATTTCCAGAGTAACTGTGAAAGACAGATATCCTACACAGGATTTTCATCTCTTAGAATTTGAACTCTATCCACAAACTACTGCTCTCTATCCTCTGATGTATCTCCTTATAAAACCTTTCTTAGCTTTCAAGTTTATTCTCTCTCTAAAAAGCTGCTTCTAGTTCATCCATAGTGCGCAGAAACCCTGATCTTTCTATGTCCTGAGCCACAGTCATGTAAAAAAATATCCCTTAATTTTATTTCATTAGGAAAATAAACTTCTATTCTTGGATATGCCTGGAGTGATCTATTTTGGAAAACTAATTTTAAAGCAGTGGATAGAAATCCTCTGCCTCACTGATGCTCTAAATTGTGAATTATACCCTTAAACCAAAAATCCAGAATGTTGCTTAAGCCAATTGCATTTGATGAAAAAAGACTGAGAAAGTCCAGTTCCTATAAAATGACCAGGATATTTTCTTGAGAGTTTTGTTTGAAGACGTACTATTTTATTTTTCCTTTGAAAATTTTTTTGAGAGCTCTCTAAAATGAGTCATAGGTAACTGGGAATTAGACTAGCTCTAAATTGTATACCTGTTAGAGAAACATAGAAAGGCTCAAACAATAATGAGTTTCACCCTCTTCCTTTTTATTAAAAAACAAAATGAAAACATAAAAACTGTAAGAATAGTCCATATACCCTGTAGAAAAAACAAACAAACAGACAAACAAACTAACCCAAAACCACCACAAAAAATGATCCAGTTTATTTACTCTGATAATAGACAAAAGTAGATGGTTAGAGAAGAGTACAAAAGACAGCACTCAGAGATGGTCCATCCATTCAATGTTTTCCATTTTTAGTTCTGGAGCTCTCTGAGCTCTAGCATGACTATTGTGTTCAAAACCCTGTAACACAGGGGTTATGCTTGCCATGGGTTACCAAAATAGACCTTTAGCTCCCAAAACATTTTTTTTTGGAAAGGAGCTAGATAGCTCCATGGCCTGTTAAATGAAGAGCCATTTCTATTGGAAATTGCCTTCCATCAGCTTCATGCAATGCCCCATTGCTCCAAATTTACAAGAGAGTACAAACAATTGATCACCATCTATGGTGTCATTCATGATTTTGAAGACCAATACAATTTCCTTTTCGGTTATTCAATTTTAGATATGGAATCCTTACTTTTTTATAAAGAACTTTTTTTGGAGTGTCACTACTGTTCTGCTTAAACTTTCTACAACAGTACTCTTTTCTTTATGAGACGGAGAGTAGTAACAGAAAGTATTCAAAATGCTATGAATTGATGCATTATTGAAGTAAAGGCATAAGCAAATACTGTTCAAAGAAAAGATATGCTGGAAGTTATTAGAAATAGTTTTTATAATCTTAGCACTGTATCTTTATGCCTTTCTCATATGTGGGTGTACCTCTTTGGTGTCCTGGGAACCAAAACATTTGGATTAGTTTCCCTGTCAGTCAAATAGCTAAACCAAGCCTTTGAACATTTTTTTAAAAAAATATTATTTTATTCATTAACAGGACTAAAATTGTTTTCTCTGCCTCAGAGGCCATACAAAATTGCCTCCTTTGCATGCCATCTGTGGAGGTGTGATTTCTGGAGTGGTCACACGTGTAACAAGCTGTACCTCCCTCCCACTGGCCGTTTCCTCATGCCGCTTCCACCTACAAAGGCTCAGACAGCTTGCTGAGAGGTTGCTGAGGTGTGCTCAGCTGCACAAATAATATGTAAACAGAGCCAAAGCATTTTAAACTGCAGTGATTTCAGTAGCAATGGCCAAGAAAAGGTGTATGACTTTGAACTGTGTCAAAAAGAAACAGAGTGAACTTTTCAATAGGATCAGTTGGTGATGTGTGTGCGCCTCATGTCCAAAGATTCACTGGATATTTTCTTTCTCATTGAAAATATTCCTGAACGACGAACTGAGTAAAGATAAGCATGCCTGTTCCTTCTTCTGCTGTTTCTCTATATGTGAAAACATTTGCCTAGTGTCTTACCAATGGCATCTTTGCCGCTGCTGGTTTTGACAGATATCCTCTTGTAGGCTTGATGAATAGAAATGTCTGAAAATTGTGTCATACGGCCTAAAAGCGGAGTAACATCAGGCTGTAAACAATAGCATAAAGTGCTATTAAGTCTGTAGCTCAAATGCACTCAACATGACAAAATGAGCCAACTGATGATATTTCACAGGTTTATGCTAGCTGAAGTGAACTGATCCTCCTCCAAACTCATTCAATCACAGTTCTCTTCAGAGCTGTTTATAACATTACTAAGTTCTAGGCAAATATAGATAAAAGTCTGATTTATGTTTTCAAGTAGATAAGTGTCTTTGAAATGAAACTGGAATATATTAACTAACATATATTTTCAAAACAAAACTTATAATGAGCTCTGAAAGTAAACTTCCCACATAATTTTATGGTGATCGTAGGGCTATTCCTAATGTATCAAAAATAATGACAAAATATATTATAGGAGCTATTAATTATAAAACACTCATCAGCAAGGTGAAGATATTGATACATAGTGATGGTTATAGGAATGCTTTATAATCTTTACAGCATACAGTCTGATAAGCACTTGTTAAATTATAAACAGGAGATATATTTTTAGTAATTGTCATCATATTATTTGATTACAAGAAATATGTGTTTTATATGAAAGACAAGTGCAGTAATCCTTAGAGAAAAATCGACATGAAGGAAGAAGTGATTGTGATTTTTTCTTTTAGAGAGAATTGGGTCATTATGATCATTTTATGGAGAAAGTAGGCCATAACTAGCTAAACCAAGCAACTGTGCCTTACTTATTAGTGTGATCTGATTTTCTAAAAACTTCCTGAAGCATAAATGTTCATGAATTTGCAGAAGTATGAATTGAACAATTTTTGCTGCAATGACTATAAATATGGACTGGCTATTAAGATAACTGGGGCAGAGAATTTAATCTAAAAGTCCCTTATTAATATAACGTGATCTCAGAGTGAAGTATTTGTTTGAATTCATCATTCTGATGGAAGTATTTTGCCACTGCATAGCATAACAATTACATTGGTCCTTCTTAGTCAGTGTAAATGTGTAGGATCTCCTAATATTCTGACGGTGCTCAATAAAATGAGAAAGAAAAAACGGTAGGCTATTAAATACATTTTAGTTTATCTGCCATTCTTAATCAGACTTGGGAAACATACAAAACCAGAAGAAGGTATTTTAAAAAATTAAATACTATAGTGGTGTGATAGTGTACATATTAATAAAATGTTTACACACATGAAACATTTTAATTGAAGGAATTTTCATTGAAGGATTTAATTTTCATTGAAGGATTGCATGAAGAATTTACATTCGCTTTGTTAAATGCTGTAGTACTTTCCAGCGTATTTTAAAGCATTGTCACCTTAAACACAGTTTGAAATGGTCCTTATTTCATTAAAGAATATTAAAATATTGAAGACTGGTGGAAGTCTGAGACAAGCCTTTTCCCAGTAGAATGCTGTGAGACTTCAAATTCTGGCACAGTAAACTAGGCATTTACTGTTCTCATTCTATTTTCTTGGCACCCTTTTTAATAACGTGACCTCTGAACATACCATTAATGATGGATTAATGACTTAGCCAAGTCTGCTTACAAATGAAAGATGGGTGGGTGAAGCAACTAGAATTTGATTTTTGTTTTTTACATTTTGAGGAAAGACTTACATTTTCATTAAAACATTGACATGCAGGTTGATTTTTTTCATACTTTTATTTTAAAAATTCAATATGGTTTTACAATTTCTCTAGAGATAAACACAAAAACTAGTTTAAAAATGGTTTTCATCATTAAATGCCACCATTCTTCTGTTAATCCACCTATTTCCATGGAACAAGGTCTAAGTATCTTCTTGCTGTCTCATCCACAAAAATTTAACACTGCTTCTATAAGCTGCTGCTAAGTGCTGTCATAATATAATATTTTTCCTCATGCATGGAGCAGTTTTTTAATCCTTAAGGATGGCAGGATTTAATTTAATTTAATTTAATTTTTACTGTGGGGTCTTCTGCTTTGTTTTGGGGTTTATAGATAAGTCCCAACTCAGAATACCAGCCAGTAGACGTGAAATTCTCTAAGCATATGTATATCTTTCCACATGCTTTATATATAATTTATCTGACATTCTCAGTCCCAAGGTATTGTCTGTAGTGAGTAAAGAGGAATATCTGCTTCTGCAATGTGACTCAGATCCTAGGGGAACTAAATTGCCCTTTTTAGGTACCTGTCTGATTTCAGTAGTAAAGATAAAAGTGAGGGCAAGTAAGTTCTGAATTTATACATTATGTGTTTTACAGCAAATTAGCCTTGTTTTTTATTAACTAACTTTAGGCTGTGGATGTCATCATAGGATTGAAGAGATTTACTTCTGATGCAAGTCAACTTTCAAGCACTTAAAAATGGTATTGGATTTGTTCTTAGGTCAGCTATATGAAAATTACTCCTAAGGTACTCTGGAAAATTGGGTTAGTTTTTTTTTTTTAGTAAACATCTATGATAGGGTCTGAGCCAAATATTTCACTGTGGCAGTCAATTCAATGTCGGATGAATGGCAAGCTGCTCTGTTTCTTTCCTAGTCTCCGATACCTCAAGCCAAGCATACTTGACTTTCATACCTCATGTCTCCAACACCTGGCTCTGTTAATGCAAACACATTTAACATACCAAGAAATGCATGATTATCACATTATACTATTATATTTTGTCCTTTTCCTTTTTCTGTTTCTTTATTTGGAAAGTGGTGCAGTTCACCCTCGTTTTCTAAGACATTTATTAAGATCCTTAAAAGATGAGAGATGGGAGGCATCGGAATACGTACTGTAGACTTCATGGCCAGAAATGCAATGAGGCTCTTGAGAATATTTCAGGGCATTACTTTATTCATGAGCTAAAGACAGTGACTGCTGAGTGAACAGTGATCATCATACTATACCCAATGGGTTTGAAGCTTCTTACAAGGATATGCTAAAAGCTTTTAATATTCTCTCAGCTTGTAGCAAATCCCTCCATTATTTTGTGTGTTAAATGAATGCAAAGTGCACTCATCTAAAAATCTGCCTGTCTAAAAATAATATTTTTTGGACAAGCTGCTTGGAGAATAGAAAAGAGGAAGAAAAAAAAGACTTCTCATGCTTTGACAGAAAGTTATTTTATTTTATGTGCATTAGCAAAACTGGATTCAGCATAGGGTTTGGGGTTTTTTTTCTTTCTTTTTTCAGCATAAGGGAATAGTGTTGCAAGTAAGAGATGCTGTCAGAGAATACGGTGAAAGAAAACAGAAGAGCAGTTACCATAGTACAACGACTTTGAATGGAAGGAAACTACCGAAAATGGTGTCTTACAGTAACCCTTGTCTGGATTGGGTTGCCAACACAACGATGGATACCATCTGGAAATTTATACAATTTAAAATACAAATATGCAGTAAGTTCCTTCAGCTGATCTCAGAGGACTTTACTACATCACTGTAATGCAGACAAAATGAAAAGTAAACTGAAGAGAAGAATGCTTCCTTAGCTTTCAAAAGATCATTAAACAGCAATCAGGTTAGTGGACTAAATCTACATATGTGGTTTGGCTTTCAGTTCCTTCAAAATCAGCCAGGAGACCTCAGGTGTAGTTTACTTAATGCAAAGGACATTTGTTGCAGTGCATTTGCAGAGTGGTGGGATACGGATGCAGGTCCCTTTGCACTGCTGGGTCTGTACAGTGGCAGCAGCGTGCTGACCACTGGTCTGGAGTGTGTCCGTGCGGCCTCTCCACAGCTGGCACGGCGCCTCGGGCAGAGCAGGGTGCAACCAGGCTTAAGCATGTTCCTGCTTGTGCAGGAAAAACATCCTGACTTTTAGGTGGTGTGTATTGCCCGCTCTGATGCTAAACTTATCTCAGACTTGACAGCTGGGCTGTATACCAGGATACAAGATCACTCAATAACTTTCTACTAATCTAAGAAATTAGATGGGGGGAAAATGGTGGAAAATTCAGTTTGATTTCAGTCCAAGAAAAGAAGGTGGTATTAAGTTCAATATGTATACATGGAAGGGGTTGTGGTTTTGTTCTAGAGTGCTGTGTGGCCATCTGAAACACAGTTGTTGTCCTATATGTTCCAGCATGTTCCAGAATTATTTTTGTGTAGCCATATTGCTAGAGAGAGAGAAGTTCTTCAAAACCAGCACATGTGTATAAATTCAGACCCAGATCATCAAAGAAATTCACGTGACTAATTCTGACTAATTCCCACCAAAATATACTTTAGTTGGGTACTTCAGTGCCATTCCTACCTTTGATGCACCTCTCTATCTGTTTCAGTAAGGACAGCATTTATATATAATATTGATTTTCAATTTACATTGTGTACAGATTGGGTCTTAATGCACCAGACAATTAATAATGGCAGCTCTAGATATGCAATGTAAAGGATACTTATCTATAATGTCTTTATCCATCTGTAGTTACAAAGAATGAAAGTAGTGGGTGCTGTGAATTTCAGCTTGACTACATAATATATTAGTGCTGACTTGCAAGCCAAAAAACTAGAAAACTAGAGAGAGAGTTTTATATCCTTGCTTGAGGTCACTGAGAAATACAATTCCTATCTCTTAGGAAACTCTATCATTTACAAAATTTTGATTTGAACCCAAACCAAAATTAAACCTTCACATTTCAGTAGCATCAAGAAGTGATTATTTCTGTTGTTGAGTCTAGTGGTACTTTAAGACCTTTTAAATTTGTTATTGATAAAGACTCTGTAAAATTAACTCATTCTCATCAAAAGGAAAGATCTTTTAATATCAGTATAAAATGGTGTATTTTCAGACTGTATTATTGAAACCCAGGAAGAATTTGAATTTCATGTGGAACAAAACATGGATCGTGATTAGGATAAAAATATTTTCCATCTCTGATGTTTTAATTTGAAACCCCACAGATGAAAAAAAGAGATTTCTTCAATTCGTTACTATTAAAATAGACTTCTTCAGTTAGTCATCCTGCATCCCTTCAGGCCCACATCCCTGAAGAATTTGATAGTGTTGGTCTGGGGTTTTTTTTAAAGCATGGTGTATTTATTTTAAAGCAAGCCTTTCAAGGGAAGACAGAAAAGACCAAACCCTTCAGTGACTTACACCCCTATGCACTTTTCTAGATTGGAGTTTTCTGAGGTGACAATTGCCTCTAGAAATGCGAACTCATTTGCATTTATATTGGACCATTACAAACCATTACAAGTACAGACATACCAATGTTAGATAATTCTTCAACATTTGTTATTGGCTAGAATATAAATGAAGACTTGGCAAAAAAAGTGCTGATTCATCAATGACAAACATAAAATCCAGATAGTATTGACTTCCTCATGATAGCAGAAGTCAGGGAACATGAGAGTTTAAAATATATGAAGTCAGAGGTGCATCTTCAAGGAAAACACTTGACTTTTCATCTTCTCTTGTAATTACCTAGTGTACATGTAGGGAAAACCATCTCTTCTTTCTAAAAGTTCCAGAGGACATCCATATTTTATTATAGCAGATTTGTCACCGGTTAAACAAACTAGCCTAAAGCAAGTCTCTGTGTTCTTAGCCTCTAATAATATGAGGGAAGTATAAAATATTAAATGCACCCCACTATTAATCTGGAACTGAATGAGTATTTCCAACTGATTTTAAAATGTTAAAAATATGCATTAAACAAACTATCACTAGTTACTAAAATTTGAATGCATTCTTTATGTAATAAAATATTTTTTGGTGTCAGTCGATGTTTTCAAAATGTCTCTTAAATAAGTAATAACAGTACCTAGCTTGATGGACTTAAAGGATAACTTTCAAGAACAGTGCTCCCATTAGCCACCAACATTTGCTTTAGGCTTTGCAGTAACCTATGTTGGTTTGGATATTATATATAAGGAAACAAGAATAAATGTTTTTATAAGCTTACTGAAAAGTAAAGAAGGGTCTCTTGGCATTACAGGCAAAAACACAAATACAATAAATATTAAAATAAATATTAAAGACCAGGCTAGTTTTATTTAGATCAGTTTGGATGTAAACCTAATATTTGCAAAAATGAATATGGAGATTTTAGAAGACTGATGGGATTCAAAGAAATTCTAAAACTTTTATGCTGCAGAAGCCTTGGAGAAACATAAGGGTTTTGTGCCCTAACAGAGGAATGGAAGTAACCACAAAGTGCCACAAAATTTTTATTGATTCTTTCACAAGCAAGTCTCTTGTGAGTCAAAATTCCACAATGAGCTTCAGGTTAATATCAGAATATTGTGGAAAATACAGAGCTGTTGCTGATTGTCAAGAAAACACTCACAGACTTCTATGTTGCCATATCAGGATCTGAATCTGTATACTTACAAGCCATCAGCTCTTGCTCCTTGATGTCGAGTGGAAAATTCTGGGTAGGAACCTACTATTTCTAGAACACTTAAATGACTGTATTATTGCCCTCATGCCTCAGTTATTCTTATAAATGGATATTTTTACCTTTTTCTGTCCTGAAAATTATCCCTACAGGCTTGTTAACTGAGAGTGGATGGAAGATTTCCATTACAATATATTTGATGTACCTACCCCAGAAGAAATGGCAATTTAAAGTAGCACTTGTGCAGGTGTCAGCCAAATTGAATATTTCAATATACTACAGAGCTTGAATTTTTGAACATCCACATAATGTTGGAAAAATGAAAAAAAAGCTTTTGCTGCGAACTTTGTGTTGCTGCTGCCTGCCTGTACAGCAGAAATGTTTCCTAGTACACTGCTGTTCAATTTTCAAATGATCAGGTTTCTAGGAATAAAAGTGGAAAAAGTGCGAGAGTGAGAGAGTGTAGGTAGAGAGCAATTAAAGGTATTTAGAATTCATCTTAACTTACTTTGGGTCTGCAAAGGGAAGCAATTATGCCAAGAAGGTACTTTGCTTAGAAGCACATTAGACAAAGATGGTGAGGTTTATCTGCTGAAATGAGGGAGTGTACATTTGAGTAATCACATTTAAAGCTCGATTCATCCTTCAGTATATGCCTGCTTTGGACAAAGGATTAATTCCTTAAACTCCTCTGACTGTATTAACTGGATCTTCTTGACTATAATGGAACCCTCTGAAGCCAGCTGAGCTATGGATGGATATGGCATTATAGATAACTTAAATAGGATTTATCCCTTTATATCAGAAAAACTTACTCTGTCTAAACACTGTCTAGAATGCATAAGTATAGACTGGGAAATATACTAAAGATCTAACTGAAGACTCTTGTCCAAATGGGAGTTCATAATCAGAAGAGATGAAAAACCTAACAACTTGTAAAACTGGAGCCAGTACACAGACACACACACACACACATATATATATATATAAAATATATATACATAAAAGGAGTTGCAGAACATACTGTAGTGAGAGAAAAGAACAGGACTTGGCTGAAGATATCCTTTCCTGTCCTATATTGTATTGAAGTAAACCTGAAGAAACTGGTTCAGAATTTCAGTATAAATTTTTCTATAAGCATAAGTTAAAGCCCTCTCCCATAGTTATAGAAAACTTGCTATTTACAGTGAAAAAAAATCCTGCAAAAAATTTAGAACAAGAATACACTAATAATTTAAATATAATGCTACAATGAAATCAGTGAATGCTAGATTTTGTCCTAGCTAATACTTATGGTAAAGTACTTTTAAGAGATATAATGGTTATTTTAGGTGTGCATAAACTGGCTACCCTTATAATTTTCATCCTAATTGTTGGTTTGCATTCCTTGTAAGAGCTTTTCAGATAACAAAAAAATCCCTCATGAATATTTTAATGAATAAATAGAGTTGCTATGCTGTTACTTTGTATACCTTATTGTATATTATTTTACAGTATTCTGGCAACTGGCACTTTGTTGATGAAAATGAGTGCAAATCCCACAAGTGCAAACAAGAATTGTTCATCCAAAAGCCCATAGCAGTAATATGTTCAACGGCTTTCTCTAGCTGCCACTTGTTACATGCCTGTTTAAAAAGCATCACATATCCATTGGGCTCCAAAAACGATACTCTAAGACTAAAGTAAAAGATTAAATATGATGAAGAAATGCCCCAAACTGATTGTTCTGAAATGTGGAAGGTTACAATTCATTTAAATAATCTCATCAATGATGAAGTATTTACAGTATGAATAATTAAGGCTACAGTCAAACCACAAAGCATCATTAAGGACATAAAAATGCTTGCATCGTTAGAGAGAAACATACTTTTAAACTCTTTGCTGATTTCTAATAAAACTTGTTTACAGATTGTGGTGTTGCTGTCAAGACACTAGAATTAACAAACAAGGGAGAGGGAAGAGGAGAGACGTTAACAATTGTTTTGTTTTGCTCTGCTTTAATATAGATGCCACCTCTACTGATTGTACTGGAGCATGATGGGAGTAAACTCTCAATTAAATGTAATAACCACAACAACATAAAAGTCAGCAAATCCAAAGTATTTGAACAAACACATAAATATAAAAGAGCCTGTGTTCTTATTTAGGAGCCTGGATAAAAATATATGCTGATGAGGTCTAGCCTTCTGTTTTACCTCCTGCCCTGCTTGTGGTGATTTTCCTTCACCTTGAAACACATCTCTAGCTTTTCCCTTTGACTCCTCTTTGTCTAATTGTTTTTGTTCCAGCTTCCATTTTCTGATTTCTACAGCTCACAGTTGTGATAGTTCTTTGTTTTAAATATTTCAGGTTTATTAACCTTTGTGAAATGACATTTTTAAAATTGTTTTGTTCTCTATTTCCTTAATTTTTGAGAGAACAATCTCTTTAGTGTCTGTTTATTCATCTTTAAATTTTAGGGTTGGGCTTGGATTTGATTTAATCTCTTTTATAACTTTATAACCCTTGCATGGATAGCTTTGATGTTCCCTCGCATCCAGTGAACATACAGTCAGCTTTTTCAGTCTTGTTCATAATACAAATCTTTGAAGCTTGACTTAATTTTTTGTTTCAGTAGGATGTACTCAATCAGCAGCAATTATGCTGTTTCCAAGATGTGGTGTCTAGGCAGGGTGAATACACATCTGACCAATTCCAATACCAAACATGTTTTCATTTTTTTAAAGACTGAAACAAACAAGCAGAGTTGCCAATAATGTTAAACAATTTACTATTATTTTTAGTAGAGGTGAACTAGGCTTTTAACTATTTATTTGAGATATAGATATCTTTAAATATACATATATATATCTCATGAGTCATTGGAACAGCTCACCTTGAGAAGAATTAAATTCGGTTGTGCTCGCAATCTGTCTTTATATCTGTGCTTCACTAAGTTTAAGCTTGCTTCTAAGAATTGTAGTATAAAGAGAAAGTGTCACATATACAAACTCAGAAGTTCCTGCAGGACTCTATTTTCTCTCCATTGTTTGGAGATCTTAGTGATCTTTCCTACCAATTTCTCCTTTTCTTGATTAATTTAGGTGCTAGAAATTGATCCAGGAGTGCGAAAAATGGCTTATCTACTAAGAAAGTGACAAAATGATGCCAAATTATAACAACTGAGTATTTTTCTTTTTGTTTATTTCAAATATTCCTTTTCCATATTAGTCATGGTGTTAAAAAGGCATGGGCATATAAGAGAAATCTTTAAGAGCTGCACCTCACGCCCAAGTGTTCTGAATATTAACAGAATTTAACCCTGTTGTCAGTATGAAATTTTTCATGATCATGAATATTCATTTTATCAGGATGGGAGTGAAGACTAGCCCCATTAGCTTCTACTCTAGGAATCCCTGGAGCATCATGAGATACGTGATGAATTTAAATCTGATCATGGCCTTAATCTGTCTCCTAAATATGGTGGTGTCTCTCCTTAAGAGTTTACACAGATAAAACAAAAAATGCTTTATATATTAGAAAAAAAGACGTCCTATCTCTTAACTTTATAAAAACTTACAGAATTACAGAATGAAAAATTTATGTTCCGTAATTTTTCAAGACTTCTCCCAACTTCAGAAAAATTTCATAGACTCCAGGTGTACAAATACATCTTCACTGGTCAAAAGACACAGTGAAGTATAAATAAAAAATGATTTCTGACTGATTAAGAGGAAAATGAAAAACCCTTAACATTATTAATTTTTATTAAAAAGAAACAAACAAAAAAAAAGAACATGAATAAATCACAAAAAAAACCCCAAACAAAATGAACAAACAAACAAAAACCAGTAAAATAGGCAGCAATTTCTCTTTACAGTATTGATGACAGAAGCAGAAAAGAAGAAGGTTCAGGGGAAAAACTGTTGGAGTAATTGTTAGTTGGAGATGTTCTAATTGATTGAAGCTTCCCCTGAGTGTTTACACATTTGGTGAGTAGCTACCAGGCAAAGCTAAAATCTCAAACCTCCTGGTTCTCCCATGTAAGAGAAAACACAGAAGGCAACTGCAGATTAAGTCCCAGTTCTGGAGCTGAAAGGAGAAACTGCTGCATGTGGTACCTTCTGCAGCTGCCTGGGCGTACCTCTGGCCTTGGGCATTTAGCAAAATCACATTGATGAACAAGCTTTGCTGAGTGTGAGCTGTGCTCATTCTAGGAAGCACTGGAAACCAAATCTGATTTTCTCTGTGCTGTTGGTCACATCTTTGTCTACCTGTCTTCTGTTTAAGTTGTTGACTGCGTGCAGTTTGTTTAAGGGAGTTCAGTCAACTGTACAAATAAAGGAATAGGTGAAATGTCTGTCAGCTGGCTAAAAAGGATATAATGAATATTTGCTTGACTTAAATGCAGATTTAAGGACATTAAAATATATGATAGTATGTAGACCCTTTTTAACATGGTAAAACTACTAATACCAGAAGCAGCAATAAACATTATTAAACACAGCTAAATATGGAAGTGGTATAGAACTGCAAACAGGCAAATGGAGATTTGTGGTCTATTTCATTCAACGTGGTATTTTGTGCAAGCAGCAAAATCTACAAGGTAAGAACAAAGGAAGTATAGCGAGAGATGTCTGATAGAGTAACTCTGCAGAACGAGCACGGAAGATATTTGCTGAAAACAGAACAAATTCTGTCCATCCCCAAATAGAAAAACTATGTCAAAAGCAGGTGAGAGCACCCCTTTTATTTTGTAGAAAGCATTGAGCAGAACAAAACATGAGTAAGGAAAATGAAGAAATAAAACCATCCATACCTGGGCCACAGTTTTCTTCATCAAAATGCTCTGAATCCTGGCCACCTCCATCTTGGTGCCTGGGTACCTTGGTCATCAGCCCTAACTTGCCTTAACTGGAAGTGTGTAGTAGGATTGTTCACCTTCAGCTGATTTAATATAAAAGTGTTAAGGATTAGCTGTTTGCATATGTACTTCTAACAATTATATTGATCATGTGTACTGTCAATGAATGCCAGTCCGGTAAACTGTTGGATTGAAATTGATTTATCAGTTTTTTAAGCACTTCTATCAGAATGCTTTTTACACAATGCAGTACACAAATATATTGTCTGTGGCACAGGCAGTCTCTCTGTCTTGTCAGTTTACTCTGCAGTGGAAGAATTGTTTCTTAATGTCCGTTCATAGTGTGCAAAAAGCTTTTCTCTGCTCATGCTTTCCATTGCTACTGTAGTACAATTAAATAAAAGTCATTTATTATTGTATTAAGAAAATATTGAAATCTCACCCAAGGAAACTATTTTGTAGATTTGAATTTTATTATAAGAACAAATAAATAGTTCCTGGTAAACACATCTGTAAAGACCTAAATGATTCATTAAAAGAAGTCTTTAAGATGGGGCTTTATTCCTGTTCTGGCTTTTTTTTTCCCTTCTCTTTTGATTATGTATTATGCTCTGTCAACAGCAATAAAATACATGGATGTGTTTTAACTGTGCTGCAGATATCAGCATATGGGTATATTTAGCAAATCCAATAACACTTCACCACTCACTCTCAGAACATTTAAAAGTATACAAAAGTGTGAAGATAAACCCCTTAGAGAGCCTCTTGGCTCTAGTGGCGTGTAGTAGCAGTTCTTTAGCAGTCTCAGGAAGCACAGTCCTTGTAGTTTTCAGCTCAATTTGTCTAATAAAATCTAGAAAATTATAGATTTTAAAAAGTGAAGTATGAAAGAGTGAAAAGCTCAAGACAATTTTAATTTTTTTTTTAATCGTAATTTTATATATGTTTTGGAGTCTGTACAAAATGTGAAATCAGTGCTGAACCCTTTGAAATCCATTGTGTCCAAGTGGGAGAGAGCTTTATCTACATGTTTCCCCTGGGAAAGAAAAGTCAGCAGGTAAGGTGTTGATGGAGATTGTGTGTGGAAGAGCCTGGCTTCTCTGTAGATGTGTCTTCTGCCATTACAGAATGCAGAGTGGGTGAAAGGAGGTATAAAAAAGGGACTGATGACTCTCCAGTGCAATCCCACCTCCTCCTTAGCCCTTGCTTGCAAATTCTGGCAGCACAGTGCTGTTGAAAGAACATTAGCTGAACACAGATGGTCTCTGAGAAGGCGGTCGTCCAGCCCTCTCTGATCTGAGTGGAAGCTGCTTGATGTCAATTGGACCTTCCGGAATTAGTCAAATTTCTGATGGGACTGATTCTTGAAGCAGTCTCTGGTTATATAATGTGGTAGATTCTGGATTCAGAGATACAGGACTGAGTTACAGATAGCCAAGTACACACCTAAAGGTCCCATTCAAGGAAAATGCATAGGTACAGCTTTAAATCAAACACTTAGTTGGGATGAAACTCCTTAACATGAAACTCCTTAAATCTGTGTCTTATATTAAACAAGTGCTTAAATATTTTGCCAATAGATTGATTATTTGCATTGGTATGATGAAGAGCTTTGCTGAACAAGCACTTGTAGAAAAAAAAGATAAAGCTATTACTTCCCACATAGCTAATGTGCCATGATTTGCTTTTGAGAATATTTGTCTGCATCCTGAAGGTAGGAAAAGTCTTCTTAGGTCTACTGATAAATGAAACAAATAACTCTGTTCTAATAAGGATTAGAGTTTATTATTATGAAAGACCATAGGAATTAGGGAAATGCCTAGGAAGCACATGCTTGACTAGAGATCTCTGTATGCTGGGTTCAGTTAGGCCCCTTCTCTTTCCTCTGTCAGTTCTTGTCTTATCCTATGTCCTTTTCCTTCTATTTCCTCATTTTTATCTGTGTAAGCCCCTATTATGTCCTTTCCAGTCTTACAATTGGTAGCTACTTCTTTTCTTAATTTCTTTCCCTCACCTTTCATTGCAATTTTTATCTGAATCTGTGCCAAATTACTTGCACTCCCTGTTCTATATGTAATTTCTTTCCTTGTCATTTCCAACCAAAGTTTGACCTACTTTTGCTCCAGCAATTCTGTCTGCCCATAATAATGAAACAAAACCCCCCACGTATCATGTGCCTAAACACTGATACATGATCCTCAGAACTGCTTAACAGCCACCAAGCTCTCAAAGGCATTTTTTTTGCTCATTCCTGCTCATTCTTTTGAAGGCAGTATGCAGACATGGTTCAAGGCACAGCAAACGCCAAGGATATTATCCACATGCCAAAAAACTAAGGCCAGACCAGTTTGATTCTCATGTCCTACAGTCATTTGGGACTATGACTTTGACCCCTCAAACACCTCCACGCACCCTCATGACAGAGATCAGGGAATGCTGATTGGTTACTGTACAGATCATATAGGATCTCAGTTCTGAACTGAGAAAAATATATATTTTTATTTTACAATACCTTAGGATTTTGGCAGTACACGGGTCTGAGAGAGGGCCAGGGACAAGCTGTTTGTAATGTATATTTGAATACTCTTCTTTAGAAAGTGCATGGTTGCTGTGAGCTTGTCTGTGCCATTCGGTCTCAAATGAGAAATCATCCTCATCTTGTTTTATATACTGCTGTAGATTTATCCAAAGGACAGACAAGGACTGGCTTTGGAAATACCTCTAGTTTCCTCAGCTGCATCCCTTATTCTGGCATCCTTAGCAGGAGGGATTTGCCAGAGACTCTCCAGAGGAGAAAGTGGCCTGGAGCAATGCACCAGGCATTGAAAAAGAAGTCCCTCATAGTGGCTATAACTAGTCACCCTAATATTAAACTTCACAAATGTAGGTAGATCTTTCGCTGAACAGGCCCTGCCACTTGCATGTGGGGTTTCAATCAGACCTACCTATTGCACAGCTCCGCAATAGACACAGAAAAGCAGCAGTGAAATTGCCGTGATGCTTATTTAAGGGTGTGAAGCTGGTTGTTGGTGGAAACCTAATCTATGTGTAGATTGCCTTATTTTTGTGCCTAAAAAAGAGCTTATCTTCCACTGAAGACCCTCAAGTTTTATCATTTTTGCTTCAGTAAGGTCTACCTGAAACAGCAGAATTGGTTGTCAAGGAGTCTCAATATTTACTACATTTTAAGAGAGCAGCTATTTAACCTAATAAGAATATCTGTCATTAGTAGTCACCACACACACACACACACACACACACACACACACACACACACACACAGAGTGGATTGTGAAGCCCTTTAACCGTCTACTGAAGCTTTACTGTTTCACCGTTGTGACTCTAACTTGTCCTTATTTTATCAGTTTGCTTATTATTGTTATGAATTTTCAAAGCTGAAGCATGGTTGCCCCATTGTCCTAATTTTTCACCCTCAAGTTGCAATCACAAAGGCAAAATTCACCGGTTTAATTTGAATGAACATCCTAATAGATTCGGGACTCATCTCGTTCCCAAATGGCTTCGAGTTGTACCTAAAGGTATAAAAAGCACCAGTAGATGGCTCTATAGTTCTTGAATTATAAGCACGGAAACAAGGGAGGCTTTGATAGCTTTGACTTCTGCGAGTAAATTTGATTTGGTGACACCAATGACAGGAATAAACTTCATGCCGACTTGCTGAAATGGGACACTTCCATTTGTTATGGCACACCGTTTCGAAATGGCCTGTCTGTCCTCGACTCGCATCGACCTTGAAGAATTTCTGAGGGAGCAACAGGAGCGCTGCTGTCCTGTACGGGCGACGGCTCCAAATAAACCAGCAGCGGGATGACAGCCAGCCTATGGGAGAGGGCTGAATTACCCGGCATTGCCGTGTGCTGCTCGTGCGGAGTGAGAAACACCAAGTTTTGAGTAGAGGCTGCTACAGATGTCCGAGCCCAGTGGTGTCATCCCCTGGTAAATGAGATTAAAACAGAGCGGGCTGAACATATGCTTGCACTGAAATTAACTCCCCAACACTCAGAAAAGGTTGTTTCTGTTTTGCTAAAAAAGAAATCTGACTGAGAAACGGAAAGACAGAAGCAGGAAGGAAATGCACTGTAAAAAAAAAAAAAAAAAATCTGCTTATATAAATCAAGGAATTCAATAAATTTTAGAGGCAATTTAGAGGAAGTAGTAGGATTTCCTCTCATTCCTGAGCACAGGACCTGGGTGGGCTTTCAAAGGAGATTTTAAGCATGCTTGAGTGCTCTGGCACAGGTCAGCAGGGTCCCCTTGGTGTATTCCTCCACAGTTTAAACTCCTTTAAATATGTGCAAAAATTACTGCAGGAAAAGGGGATTTTGAAATTTTATACGTGGGACTCTGCACCCAGTATAAATGTTGGCTGTATCTAAATGTGAATTAATATATCTAAGTTAAAAGCATGAGAATAGTGGGAAACTCTGTAGAGTCTGAAAATGAGCAGGGAGCAATTCGATTTCTAAGGAAGCAAAGAAATTGCATCTGTACCAACTGAGATGGTTATCTGTGTGCTTTAACTAAATCCAAACCCCTATGAAAACAGTATAAGAAGTTTGGGCTGACTGTATTCTGTGACAGGACACAGAAGTGGCATGTTGAGACTCAATAAACCAAAATAAGTCAAATTTATAGGTTAGTTTTCCCCCTAAAGTAAATATTCTACATGAAAAATATTTATTTTCATAGTTCATAATGTAAAATATTGTTAGTAAACTCCCAGAAAAATTGTCTTAACTGTACTTCTGAAGGAAATGCATTTTACAGACATTTTCCAGACAGTCTTAGTGTGTTTCAATGGCACATAGATAATGTCTCCACTATAGAACTGCTTTAAAAACAGATGCAAGCTGTTTTAAAAAGAGATATCCGTCCATTTTATGTAATTGGCAAAAATTTGCAAGGATGTTGATATTCAAGCATCAGCATGAAAAATCATCATTAAACATTATGTGTTTATGTCAATAACTCACCCTCCAACCCGAAGTATTCTATGATTCTATAAACAAAATAATGATCTAATATGCTTTTTTATAAATACAAGACATTCTCTAAGCACCTTAATAGCTTCCCTTGCCATTGGCAATGATTTTCAGAGTAAGGAAAGTGAAATTACAATGGAGAAAATTGAGCTAGCACTATTCTTTATTTCACTGCAGAGAAGCTGCATATGGAGAGATCATTGCATTAATATAATGCAGTAGATTTCTGTGACCTTTCACTTCCTCAGAAAAGGCTAAAATATCTCACAGAATTCAGCATTAAGCACTGGTATTATCTTGGAAACAATGCTCTTTAAGTAGTCTGAGACACAAATATTAATATATTTTATGATGTACAAATGCAGTTATATTTGCCTGGGTAAAAGGGAAATCTGAGTTTAAGGCAACCCATACCTTCTAAATTTATAAAGCCCAAAAGATATTTTAAATTTCCCTTATTAATGACAATTAAAAACATTTTGCTTCTATTGAGAATAATATTATTAGGGTAAGCTAGCTTGAATTACATTACATTCACTAGCTAAGTGTGCTAAGGCAGTGCTAACAGAATCGCTGATGTGTGGCAGAGTGCTTCCCTGATAGCTACATTCAACTTCTACCCTACGGTAAGTCTGAGATAATTCAGTTGCAGTATGTGAATACAACGTGACCCTTGGATTCAAATGCCTAAAGAATTGTGAGGGACAAAGTCCTCTCAGGTTCAATTAAATACAGCGTATGTATCTGCTTAGCTGCATATGGTGGTGATCTTGTTATTTGGTAATACTAACTTATTAGCAAAATTCCATTTCACCAACCTTTGCCTTTTTTGTCCTCATTTTGTCACATGTCAGATTGGTATCTCTCTGAACCCAGACTGCTTCTGAAGTCCCAGCTTCAACTGGCATCACAGAACTGACAGAGGCTGATGGAGAGATGCTCTCTCATTTCAGATTTACAGAATTATCCTTATCCCCTTTCCTGTCCTGGATTGGAAGCATGTTTGAACACTGCAGACATACTGTACTTCAAAATCAGAATTCAAAGTTTTATCTAAAAACTGTTAAAACTAGTCTCAGAAAGCTACAGGGAGAGAAAAGAAAAAGTAATTCATATATAATAGAGAAAAAAAATTAAATATTGCTCTAGACACACTCTACAGCACATTGCTCTAGACTTTTTTTAATTGTTTGTTTATTTGTTTGTTTGGGTTTTTTTGTTTGTTCTCTTTCTTTGATTTGTTTTGGTTTTTTCCCCAATCTATCTACTGTTGGGAAAACATCCAGTTTTTATTCTAATCACCAGCAGATTACCACAATGTGAACTATACAATTCATATTAGGTAGGATAAATGCAATAATTTTACTGAAGCTGAGAGAGAAACCCCAGCATACTGAATTTACAGCAAGTGCTTGAAAATAACATTCTCTGCAAGATGCAGTATTAAGACCAGATTTTTTCAGGGTTCTGAATGATTACACTTAAAGCCACTTAACCATATTGATATAATAACTGCTGGAGAAGTCAAAGCATGGATGTTTATAACTTTATATGGTATATGCTTCATATAAAATATGTGTAGTGTATATCTGATTCAAACTAATATATAATTTCCACTATGGATATAGAGGAATGAGAAAAAAAGGATATGGTCTCAATGGAGACTTTCCATATGTTTTTGGAAGTGTTTATGGATACAAAAAAGAAGATTGGTAAGTACTGTTGTCCAAAAACCCCAAGCCCCATGTGCCTGGATGCACTCATGCACAAGCTAACTGTTATACATTAGGGGACTGTTTGTCCTCATTGGTCTGGAGTTTTGTTGTGGGGTTTTTTTTAACACAGGAAAGTTTTGGGGGTTGACATTTTCCTTCTTCCAAAAGTGGCTATACCCTTATCCTCTGTCAAGCAAGATTGGAAAGAACTGAAAGCAGATGGTATAATGTAACCAGAGTGAAAGATGAAGCAAATACTTCAGAAAGAATAGTGAGAAAGCCATTCTATCTGCATCATGCCAGGACACTTCTCAGCCCACGTCCGCACTATAATTAGTTAGCACATGGGATCCATGGCTAGTAATGCTTTCACACAACAAGCTCAGAATGATTTAGTACAAAATTTAGAAAATGTGCAGGTTGAAAATGACATCTTTATTTTTTGACACATTAAGGAGTCTTTATTTGAAAAATGTTTTGATATATATATTTTTAAAAGCTTTTAAATATGTAAACATAAAATAGCATAAAGTCAGAAATATCTAGCCATTTTCCTTAAAATGTATCTATTTTTCCCTGCTATGTCCATGTGCTCTACTTTCAATAAAAGCAAGTTCATGTGATATGCACCTCTTAAGACCATTCTTGATGGCAATATTGGGGGAGACATCAGCCTTTCCCCATACAAGTTCTCTGTAGAAATTCTTTAGGGAACACTCCTATTTCTGTGAATGAAAACTAAATTTCTCTAGGGAACTGATTGTGCCACTGACCAATGAAGAAATCCACAGAATCCACAAACCTTGCTAATGATAACATATCCCTTTATGAGCCAGAAGGAATTATATTTTCTATCAAGAGCTCTCCAGCAAGGATTATTTTATTGATTTCAGAAAGCTGAGTGAATTGAATGTCACAAATAAATATGTTATTAACATGCAACAATCTCAAAAACTATAGGTTTAGATCAGGTCTCCAATATTTGCTCAGCTGAAGGATGCATTGGCACTTTACCAAGGGCCCAGAGGTTGCATTTAATTTACGTAAAGGAGATCAGATCTCCTTCCCTCTCATCTGTTTAAAGGCAGGATGAGATTCACAGATTCATTTATTCAAGCAGATGTTGGTTAGACAAATATATACAGGGAAGTCCTTGGGTGATTGATAATGGACAACTCTAACAGATCAAAATAATGAAGTGACCTTGAAATACAGGGATTTTGCCTTTCCTTAGAAACAGGTATCTGAACAGTGATTAGGTGTATTGCTTTTGTTTTGTTTCCTATTCACTATTTAAAACGCTGTTTTCTTTCTTTCTCTATGGAAAAAAATCAATGGATCTAGAACCTCTGAATTAGGAATGAAAAACCTCTCATACTTTAACCAAACACTCCAATTCTCTAGTGGCCACATTTACTAGAGACTCTTCCACTTGTCCAGCTGGGCTTTGGTGGAGAGACATGATTATGAAGACTGTCTATTCGTTTGACATAAACAAGAATATTGAAACCCACTGTAAACTGTCACCAGCGTGAATTAAAGAAAGACATAAGAACAACAAGACCAAATAATTAATTAACAGTATAATCAAAGTTCATTACAAGCATAAGTGCAATTTTTATATAAACTTTTAATGAATAGTAGCTGTTTTGGGAGTTTAACTGATAACAAACTGACAATTTTTTAAAAGGGATATGAAAAGACGTGATATTGTAGAAAATTGTTCTTTTAAAAATCATTGTTTTGAGTGTTCCTAACTCCTAAAATAAACAACACAGTTACTTGAAAATACATGATCTTATATTTATTCATGGATTAAACATTCAAAATGTAAGAAAGACAGATTGCATTCCTTGTACAAAACTAAATGATTGAATCCTTTAGTTGCTATAAGTAAACTGCTGAACAAAACATTAATTATTAATTAGGAATCAGCTGAACCTAGGATTAATTATAGAACAGCTGCTGCTGTGGACCCATAATCAAGTGTCTGCTCTTGAGTGAGCAAGGATACTTGTTGTGGGAATTCAGGGTGAGAAATTCTTCTGTGTTACTAAGGTGAATAATTTGAAGTTCTCCCCAGAAAATACTTTAGAAAATGTCAAATGACAGCTCTAGTAAGAGCCTATTGCTGCTAACCCAGATTTAATAAAGGATTGAGAGGCAGATGAGGAGCTGGCGTAAGAGCGCGTATCTTCGCAAGGACAAAACAGCCCTTGACTACTCTAGTGCAATTTATCCAGCCATGCTGAAAGAGATAAGGAATGCTTCCTAGTAGCAGACGACAGTTATTGGAAGTAATTGCATGTCCAGAACAACTTCTATCCAAAACCACATGAGCACTATGGGTTTTTTTTTTGCATCTTAAGGTTTACCAAGGCGGTGTCGAATAACCAACCACAATTCGCTGCAGGAGAATGTCAACAGCTTGTAAAGCTCCACAGGAGGAAATCACAGACTTATAGACAGCTACCCTATCTTAAAAGCAGCAGAGACAGCACTTAAAAATAAATGCAGAGTCTTAAGGAAAAAAATAAAAGATCCTTCTCCATGCCTGGTAAACATTGCACCATATAAAAGTATGTTAAAAGTTCCTATAGCTGGAGACCTTATTAAGGATTTTGCTTCTTAAATCTGTCTTCCTTCTTCATTATGTTTTTAATGAGGAGATTAAAAGATCAACTTGGTAAAGTTCATGATAAATTTTAAAAATGGAAATTATTGGAAAAAGAGAGTCATGCCAGCCTTTGCTTGGGCAATTTAATAAAAATGTCTGTGAGAGTTTGTGTTTAAAACTCACAAAATATGTATCCATATGTATTTTACTATCAGAAGAGGCACGCAAACCCAGAACAGTTAAAAATCAAATGTAATTAAGAATTATTTCCTTACTGTAGAATTGAAACTTTTGACTACCACAGAACCAGCTAGGACCAAACCAGAAACAAATAGATTTGGCTGCTGCATGGGTTTCAGTGTACTTTTCAAACAAATAACAGTAGTAAATTGAAAGCTACTAGACGAGTGGCAACTGAAACAAAATAAGGTGCGTATTCCAAAGTGACTGTAAGTGCAAAGCAGGCAGGGTAGTATGTGATTAAACTGAGTGAGTGAAGGTTAGCCAAAATACCTGCAAAGGAGAGGGCAAAATGAATGTTAAGCTCCTCTTTATATGTTTACAACATCCAGGGTTCTTTCCTTACTGTCTGCAGAAATCTATACAATTTAACATCTTGGTGCTCTGCATAGAAAATAGAAAGTCTTAAAATTCAAGACAAGATTTATTACACTCATGATCTCTTCATAAAACAATATCAGTTTTGGATTAGGTGATATTAGCCCTACTCTTTGTATAGTTGCTCCCTGTCAAAACCAGATCCAGTTTTAAGAGCAGATCAAAGCATTTCAACTACATTTAGTGTTTCTCTTGGGAAGGAAGAACAATTTTTGTTTTTGGAAACCTAGGAAAGAAATCAGATATGTGAATTCTACTCCAAAGTGCACAGGAAGACACAGATTGCTAGCCCAAAATTGGAAAACTTCATGAAAAAATATTCTTCTTGGTGCCATACAATCCCTTTATAGGCTTATTTGTTTGCTTGCAATGGTCGCTACGATATAGTACTTCATAAAATTACATCTGTTGTATGATTTCTCATCTCAATAGCTTACTTTCATCAGTAGTGGGATTGCTGCTATATGCCTAAATAAGAATTTATTTTCTCAGCCATGTTGACTTAAATATTTCTTCTCAAAAAAAAAAAAAGTAGTTCAGAGGCTCTTTCAGTTCCTCTCCAAAGAACAACGTGAACAGCACTGGGGTGATGGATCATTTAAAAGTTTCTCACAGCTCTGGGACCTAGATTCTCTTCTGTTATGAAGTATCATAATCCCATGAGGAGCTTCTGTCTTGAATTCCGAGGAGTCAAGATTTCAGTCATGGAGACCATTGACATGAAGTCCCAATGGAAAATTATTTTGCCTGAAATATTACAGTTTATTTCATCATTTTGCAAAAATTGTAATTCAAACTGCTAGTATAATTTATAGATTTTGATTCTTCAGTATTGCAAATGTTTAGGGGTTATGCGTACATTTGTCACTGCATTACATTTGTCACTGCATTTATTTCTGTGTGCTTTATTACCTTCTTATATAATCTACGTATTGTGTCAATTATTTTGAATATAATATGTCTATCTTTGAAGAGAGAGAGAGCGTATATGAAAGTTTGGATTAAAATGTGTTAATTTATACAAGATATCTGCGGTAATTTTGGACTGTAAAATCAAATATAATAGTGGATGAAAAGGATTTGATAATTTCAATTTTGAAACTGTCACTGCCTCCAAACATTCTGCTGACTTATCTTTCATTAATTTACATATCTCTGTCTAATGTCAGAAAGAAAGCCACTTCCTTAGGATAAACCTGTTTGAGATTTATAAATATATCAGCTGTAAGCAGTTGCAAAATAAAGTTTCATTTGCTGTGATTTCAAAGCAAGAAAGAATGTGATAAAAAAAATAGCAATAATAACAGTAGCAATAATGTTAATAATAAATATCATAATATAAATATTTAATTGCATTCCAGTGAGAACTCATGAAGTACTGAATTAGATGGCGCTTGAATACAGCAGGACAATATCTGAACACAATCAGCTAAGATTCAATTTTATCCATAGCTAACATCAACCAGAAACTGGACAGTTGCATATCATAGAGCTGAAATGGCACTTAAGGGTCAGAGCCTTCTGCATACTTGTTGTCTATTGATGGAGGATCCTAAGTTTCCTATGTCCACTAGTTTTTAATCAGGAAGTAAAAGAGAGACCTATTTTCATTTCCTCTACTTTCACATACAGAAGCACATTAACTGTGGCAGCACAGAGACAGGTGTTGTAGCTTGTGCTTCAAAGTGAAGTAGACAAGCATTTGCCTTTATAGCAACTTGATATCATAGATACTTTACAAACAAACTTCTGATCCATTTCTGAATTTATGAACAAAACTCTGTAACGAGAAGCCTAAAACTTATTAGTAGCTTTTGCTTTAAAATGTTGTTAATACTGATACATCTTTCTGAGGAGTGATTCTAGAAATTTGCGCAGGCTCCACAGTAGCAGAGTTCAGTTTTCCCATCAAGAGTTGGAGGACTGAAAGCTGCATTTCTTCAGCTTCCAAAATAATGTTGTAAAGCAACAAGAAATGGATTAGTTATTGTTCTTTGGCATAAAAGAACCAAGAATTGTTCTTTTGAAGCTACCCCAGCATACAGCCTCACCTCTGCCCCAACACCAAAAACTGGACATCAGAAATAAAGAATAAAATGTCCTTGGTTTGTGCTTAGGGCAGACACCAAGGAGAAGGAGAATCTGAATTCTGTTTTCTGTGCTGAGGACTGTTTATGCATTTTCAAAGAATACATACGTTTGGCACAATATGCAAATGCCCTGAGCTGGGAGAGGGGTACAAATATCTGCTTCTGAGTACACCCAGTAGCACAGAGAAACATGATCTCAACTGATCATACTATTTTGTGTTTTCAGATCTAAAATCTTGATTTAATTTCTTCACTGTGATACACCTTTGACTGAAATGGAGGATAACTTGATTATGTTCACTGAGCCAGTGATGAAAGCACACACATTCTGTTGCTCTTTACAACCATGGTCTTCATAATTGGATACAAGCGTTTGAATCTCTGGCTTCCAGGTCTCTTGAAAAGGCTTTAAACCCCAGAAGACTGTGATAGGAATTGGGTCTCTGAATTATAGGTTCCTCTAAGACCTAAATAATATTCCTAATTTGGAGCCTTCCACTTAAAAATCTCATTTCCATGCAAAATATTAAAACCGTGCAATGAAATATCATGTTTTCTTCTCCCTTTGATGCAAAAATTCAGCAAAAGGGAAAAGAGACCAATGCACTGAACTAGTAAGCTTGGCAGATAAAAAATTAGTAGGCATGGGACTGGGAATAAAGTGGAACTTTAAAAATTAATTTCCTTATCAGCAACATTTTGTTTTATTTTTTGTTTTTCAGATTCATCTGGCTGGAAAACTGAAGATTTTGGATTCCCTCTGTAAGTGAATAAATTACTGCTGAGCTCTCAAGGAGCTGTGGCTTCTGAAAGGGTGAAAATCTGGTAGACCAGCTGCCAGAAAGCAGTCTCAACAAAGGTAAATTGGCAAGTAATCAGACAAATTTTGAGAATTTAATCAAAAGTGACTTATCTCTATGAAAATCCCCTAATTTGATGAATAAGCAGAGTCTAGTGACCCTCAAATCCAGTTACTTCCTTTGTCCATGGCACTTTCCTCAGTACAGAGAGATTCTGTGATGAGTACCTGCTAAGAGCACTCATTCCTTGTACTTGCCAGGTATGTGAAAAAGCATGTTGCTCTGCTGCATGGGGGATATTGGAAACAGAAATTCTCTCAACCTCCTGGCCAGAATCAAGCTCTAACCACAGCTTTCACAAGGTGAACCACACACTTACTTGCTTGGTGTGAATGTGTCAAGAAAAAAATGAATGTTAAGTATCTCAGACAACCAGTACATCTGGCTTTTATCCTGCTCACTGCCTCACTCAGGAAGGAATATGGTTATTTTTAAAGCTAAGGTCCATGTGTTGAGCCAAATGAACATAATTCTCCAGCTGATTCAAAGATGATAGGAAAAGATTTTAAATGCTTGAAATTCTACAGGCTTATTTATCATCTGCTAAATCCTCTCCCCCCCAAAAAAATTAAAAGCCTCATTTGTTCTTCAAGCACACATTGCATCTTTGGTCCCCATATAAATCCTTAAAAACCCCACCCCAAAACATGTACTGAAATACAAATAGCAAATTACAAAAGTTCTTCATTAGCAGCTCATCAACACTTTATGAAACATAATTTATTAATTGATTGGGACTTTTCAAGCAGCTGTAACATTCAAACAATTGAATACAATTCCCATCACGATGATGTAACTAAATTATGACCAAAATTCCCAAAACTGCAGTTTTGTTGTCCAGCAGCTCACTCTGTGTCTATAGTTTCTTTTGCTTTTTATATCTTCTACTCAAATATTTTGGGTGTGGGTTTTTTAAAGCTACAGTTACTACTGAAAATAATTTCTTAAGCAGTATTTGGTTAATGGATATATTATTTTAGTGGACACTCTGGAACCACAATTTCCAGGACATTTTTTTCAGGTGTAGCAATCAAGTCACTCATAACCCCATGTCCTGCAGCTTCTACAAATACTATTTCCCCATGAATTGACTGTGAATGACTCATTTGCAGCTAATTACAAGTGATTCACTTGGATATATGTTTATATACTTTTGCCAGTCTATTTAGTGATTGACACTAAACAAATAAATGGCATTTACTGTCCTCTTCTTTAAACAGATAAAAGAGTTTTTCTAGGAATATTTTTTACATTTGCAAAATAAGACTTGGTCAGTACTTTGAATAGCTGGAACATTTAAGGTTTTGACTATTTTAAATATGTACACTTTAGAGGATATTAGTACTTAAGTATAGAAAGCTGTAGTGATTCAATTGTTCCTTCTTATATTTTGGCAATTTTGGTTAGTATTCTGTTTTTCATCTAGCCTCAACAGTGTTATTAACTTTAGCTGGTATAATAGAGAGACCTCATAGTACACTAAGTAAAGACCTTCTTTAAACATAATTTTAGCAAAATAAACCCAGACTATTATATTCATGCTATTTAAATGGTTGTAACATTTAATGTGTTTAACAATTCTTTCTGGATCTGTCCAGATGGGATTTTCAAGTTAAAAAAACAGATGAAAGCAAAATGCAGTATAAAAATTGGAAGCTAATTGGTAAAATCAAGAGTCAAAAAATATGAGTTCTATTTGTACTTTTTATTGTAAGGAAAGTATGTTTCTACTAACTTTACCAATGTTTGAAAACTCTGCATTGGGGATGGAGTTTTTGGTTTTTATTTCCTTTTCTTTTTTTTTTTAATTTTCTTTTTGCTCCTGTGAAATTATAAACAGGGTCAGAGGCATGTAAATGCTTTGCCCCCTGTTAATCTGAAATGGACTCTGTGGGAGTTTGCCTGTTCAATGATATAGAGATTTACAGTATATATTGTAAATCCCATTAACTTGTCATTACATAATTAGTTGCATCTGAATCAGACATATCTGATGCAGATTATCAAAATTTTTTGCTTAAATTCAGCCTTTTTATTTCCCTCTTTATTTTCTGCTCCTTGTTGACTTATTGATTGTGCCTTTGTTATGTTATTTTTTCCATGTACATCAGAAGACTAGGATTTTTATTTTCCTCCTGCATGTTATTTCTTCTGGTTTTCAACAGTGGTCCCAGTTATTTAAGTGAAAACAGGTGAGGTCTTTTTGGGGAAGAAGAGGGAAAAACAGTGAGAAAAACAGCTAAGGAACATTTTTTTTCTTTCTTTGAATATGGTATTCATTTCTGAGATCCTAGAGATCAGATCCTCAGCTCAAGTTAAATCCCCTTCTGCTGCTCTAGTTGTGCACCGGGTGTATGAACCCCACCTGAAGGAGCAAGTGGAGGTTTTTTCTTCTCATCCAAATCCCCTTCCCATCTGGTGTTAATCCCGAGCTCCTACTGTCCATCATAGTGCGGGACAGTTTTGGCCCCAGGCCAGGATGAACCTTTCTGTCCCCTGCACTACTGTTCCTCCTTGCTCCCTCTCCTCTTCAGAGCTCAAGCCCTGCGGTCCCGTGCAGCGGGCTCTCAAAGCTCGGTAGTGGAAGGGCTGTCCTTGTCCTGTGGAGAACAACCTTTTTGTACATGCACTGGCTTCTCATGTACAGCTGTACTTGAAGTCTCTTCACAAAAATAGTTAAAGTCACCAGCATGTTCACACACTGGTACAAGGGAAAGATTTTCATTGATAACACTAGGTGAGCCCTAATTAATTAATGAATTACTAATAATAGTAAACGCAGAATGTGCAAAAGAATTGGGTTGCTTCTGAGTCTGTGAATGCTGCTTGGCAAGCTCAGAAGAGATTCATATGCTTAAGTTTCGGAGATTGTTAGGATTTTAACTGGGAAATAAAATGGATGTGTAGAGACTGTAATCTCCATGCTTTAATTAATGGGATTATTTTTATATATCAAGAAAGCAGTAATCACTACATTGAAAAGCTTTGTGAAAGTCCTGAGATGCTCTACGTGAAAGACGCTATTTTAAAAAAAAAATAAAATTCTCAAACTTTGTGAATCCCCTAGAGAGCTGAATGCTCTCATTGCAAGGAAATCCCAACCTCTAGCCCAGACGAAACTGGATTCTTCTACAGATTCCCAGCAAAAATGAAGGATATTTTTCTGTGGTGTTTTTCAGTGATCTGCTTTTGGAATGTGAAAGGAAGTGGTGGAGGGGGAAGTATATTATCAGAATCTGCATGAAATACTTTGAAATGCATAATGCAATTTATCATGTGTATCTCTCTGACACACATATGATCCTTATACATGAGCACCTATCATACCACATCTTTTCCAAACCTTGGTACTCTTTGTAGATACAGATTTTACACAGATGCTTCTTGTGCTCGTTGCCCTTTCACAAAGCATGAGTGCCTTGCTCTTTTAAATACACACATCTCTTTTTCCACTGTAGTCAGTACCACAATTTAAAGGACTGGACTATGTCAAATGAGAAATGATATACTCTAAAAGAATTGGTAGCACCTTCTTTCACTGCCTGCCTCAACCAGATATTGGTCTATGGTCAGTGGTAACTTGTAAAATATTTACAGTCTTTCTCTGCTTGTACAGCATGACTTAAATAACGTAAAAATAATACTTATAACAATATTTTCCTGTTACTGATGAGGAATAGAATCCCAGCCCTAAGTGTCTGGTAGAGTTCCCATTTGCTTTATGATAGGTCCAGATTTAGCTAAAGAAGGCTACAATCTGGAAGACTTTGAAAATAAAGTCTGAGCCTCATTCTTCTGCTGTCAGGGCAGACTTTTCCATGTTGCAGCCTACACAGTGATGAAGTGGGCCTTTGTCAAGCCAGCTGGCTCTGCCTGAAAGCTGGCTTGTGCTGCTGAGAGAAAGCTTGTCTTCATGTCTCAAAGAAATAGTAGTTTTTTCACTTTTAAACAGCTTTTTTCTTCATGGATTTAAGTATGTTTACGTTTCTTTGTCCAAGTGCTGATTCTGTTTCATTGCTGGTTTTCCAATCTTTGGCTCATAGATGATGTTCAAACTTATAACTTGTGGACAACAACATAATCAAGCCTCATACTACAAACATTCCTTGGCAGAGCTTTTCTGACAGGTGATTTTTCCATTAGGGGATTTTTCTTCATTTTGACTTTGCTCCTAAACTCTCCACTCAGTCTATCTGGATGCTGGCAGCCCTCTTCAGACTGACTGCTACAAAATCCCCACATTTGTGCTCACTTCTTCTTCGTAAGATACTCATAAATACAGTGATGTTTTCTAATGTAAACTCATAGTAAAGTTCACACATTTCTTCAGTTAGATTGAAGGGAAGTGTTAAGCAAAACTTAATGTGAACGTATGCATGAGGTATTAGAAAGGAACTAAATCTTGCTGTGAAATTGTGTTTTTACCTTACAGGAAGGCTCAAAAATTGGATTCTCCTCAGTTCCAAAATTAGTACTTGGTTTCTTTCAACAAAAAGAGCAACATGTGGAAAAATGAAAGATTTCGATTTCTGTTTTCTTCCTGAATTTGTGACTGATCTGAAAGTCATCTTGATTATTTTTACTGCCTGAGACTTCAAGGGTTTGGATTTTATTTTTACCTAACTGAATGCATTGTTGAAATCAATTTTGTCTTAGGATATTAAACTAATCCTCAGACAGATAGCATCCCAAAATGAAATGTTTTAAATGTTTTTACTATTTCACAGAAATAAACTGGGCTGTAAATAGAACTCTAGTGCCACTTGGGTACAAAACTAACATTTTTTTTGGTTCATTTTCTTCTGGAGGAAGACCAAAAACTGCTTTAGAGCATCGGTTAGGGCACTTACCCAGGATGACATAAACAATGCCTTCTCCCAGGGCTTGACCACCTAGTTCTTGTATTTAATGTCCTGATTCTAATCCCTGGGATAGGTGCCTATTCAGATGTCAGGCAAGGATAACAAGTGATTGTTTTTCTACTTTCAATTTGAAATTGCATTCCAAACCCTTGTTTTTCAGAAACTGATATATCTGAGAAGATAGAAGAATGAATTTTTGATGCACCACCACTTTCTGAGAGAAAAAAACCAACATTGTTTTAAAATTCCTCACTACACAATATTCCAAAATTCAATAGTAATTACAAATTACCAAAAGAATGTGGTGCTCATAGAATAAGTTGTAAGACAGACAAAAAGGCTGGCATATAGTATGAGAACAATTTCATGTTCACTCTATTATCTTATATGAAAACAATTCACTTCCATTAATCATTCTCAATATGAGTATGTCTTTTCCATAATAATTTATGAACACAATATCTAGTTATTGAGCTACTTGTCATATGAAGATGGTTAAATTTCATAGAGAGTAAGCAAAATGTGAAGACAAGCTTTGTCTTGACTTTGTGAATGCTTTTGGACTGGAATGAGACGATGAAGGTTTTGCTCTTTGCCTTCTTCCACCTAAGAAGCTTCTTTCTCCATTCAAAACCAAGCAGCAGGGAAACAGCAGAGCTAAAGAACTATAGCACTTGTGAAAGAGGATACTTCAAAACAACCTAATCATATAGACAAACCCAATTTTTCTCATATAAGAAGCTTCCCGACCTGCCTGCTCTATGTCTATACCTCTTAGAGATGAGTGGAGTATGTGCGTTCTATCCTTTAAAGTGAAACAATATTTTTAAAAATCTGTGTTGGCAATTAATTCACCTCTGGTCACAGACTACTTGAGGGAAGAACTGCCAAATAACGCTGCTTTTGCTGGTAAACAATAAAAACATGCAGAGTACTGTGGATAAGAGCCTGTTCTAAAAGTGAGAAGATCATGTAATTGCTCCCCAGGACAGGTTAAAGTATTTTTGGCTAAGGACCAGATGAAGGAGAATGATACAATTATCCTTGTAATCCTGAGAGAAGTGTTACCTCATTTTTTTGAAAAAAAGTACTGCCAGACAGAGCAATTTAAATCAAATAACCCTTGCTCCACTGAAAATCTGAAGCAAACCTCAATTAAATTGTCAAAATACCCCAGTTATCCTGCTTTCAGTATCTCCAGTCTAGCTCATCTAGAACTGTGGAAAAAGGTTAATGATTTTTTTCAACCCACCTCTGTAGAGTCAAAAAACTTCATTTGCCTCCTTTACCTTAATCAAATGGAGCCATATTACAACCATTGAAAATCTTGTTCAAAGAGTTGAAACAATTTCAGGCTCCTTCTACTTCTTAATTCCAGTGAAACAAGTTGTGTGTCCTACTTAGGAACAGAAAATTGCACCTTAGCACTCCACATAGCTACTGCTAATTGTCACAGGTTTGTTATCTCTTATATACTGATTTAGACAGATTTTTTACTTAAAACTCAACTGCTGCTTCATAAAGACCGTAGCTATTATTTTCAAAATCTCTGTCTGGATTCTGCTCCTAAATCATTCAAGTGAAACTGAAGTCATTTGCACTTACACTTGTAGTGGAATATGACATGTCAGATTAAAGACCTCCATCTAAACATTATTTATTTTTAGTAAAGCACTACTTCAGCTCATAAGCTAATTATTACTGTAATGATAGAAGTACTGCAGGAATTCTCTGCCAAAGTTCATTTAATTTGCATTTTAATATACTAAATCTTCTTTTCATTAATAGTGCTGATACAGGAGTTTAAGAGACAAAATAAAGATGTGGGTGTGTTTGTGGATAACTCTGAAATCCACTGTGGCATATAAAAGCAAATGAGACTTCTCTCTTTGGCGCCATTACCTAAATTCCTCTTCATCTCTTTTCTGTGTGAGCTGAAGGCTGTGCAGATGGTTTGGCATAATTCACTCAACAAAATGATTCAGAGGCAGGAAGGTAAAGCCCATGTTACCTGAAACTTCATCTCCTTCTTTTTGCAGTGTACTGCAGGAATTTACTACCTGGAAGACTTTGTTAGAATTTTAACAACTTATTCTAATATGATGCCACATTTTTCCAGCAAACATATAGCTTTGCTTCTTCAAAAGACCTCTCAGAGAACTGTAGCATAGTTATCATATTTGTGTTTTGAGAGAGCTGCAATACAGGTCTTAAAATGTCATTGACAGCAGTACATTTGTAAACTTTTCTATTTGCCACTTTTGTATTAAAGCCATCTAATGAAAGCACAAATGAAAGTGAAGAGTTACCAGAAGGCAATAGCTATCTGTATTAGGAGGCTTGTTTGAATCATTTGTGCAAGATATATTTTCTAAAGTGCCATAATTGGAGATGAAAATCAATTTGTCACAAAGTACCCTTTTTCACTCTTTCCTTAAGTGCTATCGCTTTATCTCTCCTGACAGAATTTACCCAGCTGTTTTCTTGTGTATCTTAGATAAAATGACCATATCTTCAAACTGCTGCCAAACAGAACAATTTTCTGATGGCATTTTTATAGAGTTACAAAAGATCCTCACAAAATGTATGATGCTGTGCTTTTAAAGTTTACCTCAGCCTCAGTATTATCAGCTTATGTTTCAGTAGTGACATATGTGCATCTCTCACGGGAACTGAGGAACTGAGCAGTAGGAGATTTTTTTATTAGAAACTTTGGATTTTGAATAGAAATCTCACATTTTACAGAAAGCTTTGAGATCCGCCCTGAGAAAAAGAACAACTTTCATAATGAGTGTCTTTTCTTACAAGCCGACGTTCTGCCTCATTTATTTCTTTGAAGTGTTTTACTCTGTAAGTAGTGCCATTAAAAGCAATGTTAGAGACAACCTGAATCTTGAAAAGAGAAGGGAAAATATATTGTAGTTTTTAGGATACAAAGCGGAAAGTTCAGACAAAAAAAACCAAACCCCAGAGAGCTTAAAATCTGCCATCAATCCTTTGCGTAATGTATTATTTAGCTCAGGACATACAATTTTGTTTAGATCATATACTTCCTCCAGCTATCTTTATATATTCCTTGACCCCACCCAGATGTGTCTGCCTGATGATTTTTACTGTTTCTCTTGCTTCATAAGGTATTGCTTTAAACTCAGTTGGTTTAAAGTTAGGTCTCAGATGGAGAACTGAGGCACAGAGAAAGTTATGACCTAGGGGAACTATAACCTGCACAGTCATGGCCTGTACGTAATGTTGCCTAACATTATGTTGGTTGATTTAACTTTTTTTCCTCACATTGGTATCCATTGACATCTGAGTTGTCCTTGAGTACTCCACTTAACCTCCTTTTGTCACTCCCTTGAAGGGGCCTAGCTCTTCCATAGGTTCTATAACTGTTCTGTCATAGAAACCCAAAGAATATGTCCTAGATACTTCAGGTGCTGTCAAGTGGCACTGGACACCAAGATTTGCACAGGCCAATCAAGCCTTAGAAGTTTATCACAGCATCAGAGCTGTCAGGATCAATTGATAGCTAATCAGTATCAAGACTGCAATTTGTCTTCCCGGATGTTCAGGCCTGCAAATCTGCTTTAAGATGAGATACATGACAATGTGAACCATACTGAATCCACTTACTTGGCATTCCCTGACTAAGATGAAAACTTGGGTCACAATGGAGACACAGATAAAGTGAATGCCGTCGTTAAGATCCTGATTGCTGATCTTTGTCTCTTGGCTGGTTTGCACTTAGTAATTTATTCCTTTATATTTTTTTATTCTGCTTCATAAATATATATATAGTCTGCTGTAATTAATGGAATTTAATGTTGTCTCCATTAGCATTTTGAACACAAAATCTTTTGGTTTACTCATCTTCTTTTTCATGAGATAAAAAAAACTAAGCCTGACTATTACAGGCAGACAGATTATCAGCGAGTTCAGTGTTGAATGTGGTGGTTAATGAAGGCAAGTTTCCCCTCCATTATCTCAAAAGGTCTTTTTTTGGTTTATATTATCACTGATAAATGTGTAGCTGTGTTATAGTCAAGAGGTGCTGTGGACCAGTGGGTGGCTGCCTTCTCATCCCTCGGCCAAACTGAGAAAGGGAAACAGGATTCTAAAGCAGTACTATGGAGTTGGAGTTATTAGGAGAAAAACTGAGAAATAGAAAGGTGTTTAAAAGGATATATGTGTCCACAGGAAATGATCGAGGGAAAACATGAACTATTTCTGTTTGTCAGAAAGAGAATGGGGAGTCTGAAGGGCCAGGTCACTCAGCCAAGAAAGACATCTCATTTTGTTCCCAAATATTTTTATCTGTCTTTTGTGAGCTTCCCCAAATGGCTCACTAATCCAATCAGGATCAGTACCTAATGATTCAAAGTCCCTCAAAACTATGCTAGTTATTTCAGATGAATCATCATATATATGACCATGCAAATTCTTCATGTTGTTCTAGTGAAAAATTGCCTCATAAATAGTTCTGGTAAGCGAGGCAGCAGACAACTTAAGTGAAACATATCATGACAAGTATGCAAATAATGTCATCAGGCCCAGCCAATATAGTGTCAGATTATGAACCAGATCCAGCTTCTTTGCTGCCACATGGTGATTCAATGTTTCTGGACTTTGTCAGCAAAAAATAAATCATGGGTCTGAAAAACTTGATGCTATTTTTCAGACATGGCAAGCAGATAAATACAAAAACGTCTTTAGCTCTGATTTATTAAGATCACCTTTTTGTCTCCAGAGAATAACTGGAACACAGGAATATTTTTTTCCCTCCAAAATGCTCATTTATGGAAGAACATGTTTCAGCCCCTAAATGATTATTCTATGCTTGTCAGTTTTAGATTGCAGCACCAGTTCCGTTAATGATTTCTGAGGTGATGCTGATGCCTCTGAGGCTGCCTGGCAGAATTGCTAGCATAAAACTAATGAGTATCCTGGCGTGACCCTGCACTGTTAGGACATGAAGGCGAAGGGGGAAATAAATTAGAAACCTGGGTGTGTAGAAAGAATATGTGTAAAGGCACTTAATGGAGTCTAGAATAGAAAATTAATCACCCATAATAATTAGGGTTTGTGAGACTATTTAATTTAATTCCATTTATACATATTTTCCACCCAATGATTAATGAACTCTGGGATAGCTTGTAAGCAAAATCTGAACCTGATATAAGCTTTAGAAGCGTGTAGAGTAGAGAGTTATTAAACCACAACAGCTTTTATCTGCTGTTTTCATTCTATATCTAACAAGTTTCATATCATCTTTGGGTACAAAATGACGCAGCACCAGTGTAAAGTGCTACTGGAACATAAATAACCTGAAAGTGCTTGATATAATCTAAATGAAAAATGATAAATTGAACAACATCAGTGTGAAGCAGACTATTATTAAACTATTAGAAAGCTGAAGCCAGTACAGTTTATGGTTTCTAATTCCTTGGCCTCTACAGTCTTATTTAGCATTTCACGTTTTCCAGGTCAGTAATATGTTGATTTTTTTTTTTTTTAATACTGTCATTAACTTACAGCTCTTCTGGTGAGGACAATTTACCACACTTTAAAACCCTGGAAATGTTTGTCTTAAAAGTAACTATCGAGCAAACAACAAAAAAAGAATCATTAAAGATCTTGTCTGCTTTGACTTTTGAGTGCACTAGTTAATGAGAAGTCATTTTTGTAATTTGTGTCACAGATTTCTGAACTTCAGTGTAGTATGTTATGCAGTCAGTGAAACCTCATGGTTGTGCTCATTCCTTCTGGCCTTCGTGCCGGTGCATGCGTGAAATGGTTTTAGAAGAAAAATGATAGCATGGTTCCAAAGATGGAAATAAATTCCTAAAATATAAATGGCATAAACTCAAACACCTTGGGTAGCACTTCAGAGTTTGACACCTCTCACTGAGATCAGCAGCCACTGATCTTGTATAACTCTTCTTCAGAGCTACATATTCCTACTAAATGAAGTAGTAAATGCATAGTATTTTAGATCTGTGTTTGAGACCTGTGAAACAAAAAAAAAAAAGAGAGAATGTAAGAAAATGTGTGGAAAAGGGATAGATTATAAAAAAATATTAATTTTTTTTAATCAACAGCTGAAAAATTAAAAACTTCTAGAGATGTAGTCATAATATCACTGAGTAAATGAAGAATGCAAAACATAACAAAAATATGTGAGTTTTATTTCCCTGGAGGAGAAGAGGTTCAGAACAGTCAATTTATTTATTTTTTTTCCAAAATGGTATGAAAAGAGAGGGAAAAAAATCAACATTTTCTATGAAAGAATATTGTGAAGTGTTTTTGTTTTGTTTTGTTTTGACTTATTCAATTTATCATATTTTTTGTACCTTCATAGTTTTCTTCTAAAACAATCTGAGCTTTTTGGTTTGACAGCAAATTTGATTCTAAATCAAGATGATTGCATCAAAAGTTCTGGAATTTTATGCAGCAGAAATAGACTAAAAAAATTTTTAAATCAATGCCTCATTTAATCTCATAGTAATTTGGTTCACTGGTTCGGATATTTTATATTTAAATATTTTCATTATGTTAAAATAGTTGTGAGGGTAAGAACACTTTTAGAAAATTTGTGGGCTTTTTCTATTGCATTCTTTTAAAATTAAAAGTAAAAAGCTTATGGACCTCTCCTGCTAGTATTCATTCCTCTGGGTTTTGGGTATCCTGGATTCGAGTTGAGACATAAGTACCTAAATACTGAAACCTTTTAAGGCGAATCTATACTGAACATTTTAAGAAATCTACTTTTTTCATTCCATTAATCCTCTCTGGTGTGTATATCAATGCACCTTTATTCAAACACTTAAGTAGACCAAAATGTAAGCTCACCTGATATCTTGCTTTTGTGAAAGATCACTGCAATGAGTTTCTATCTGGGTAGCATTTCATGAGTTAGCAGTCTACCAAAAGTAGAGTGGAAGAGGTTAACTGTTTAATCATGGGAATAGAGTAGGAAAGTGAATGGTTTTCAGTGGAAAGGGAATTTGCTTAAGTAGAAAGTTTGAAGGTCCTGAGGTGAAACTGGAGACAGTTGAATAATAAGATCCCAATCCACAGCTTGTAATTTTAGCTCTGTCTTCAGTGCATGCATGCTATTGAAAGCTTGTTTAACTACCTAAGATTTCTGGAAAGAACATTCTGGTAGAAAAAGTGAATCATAGGGAACATTCAAAAATATTAATTCTGAATCAAAAGAAAGACTGAATCACTAGACCTAAATTTATCTTATATTTAGCTGTATAGAAGTTTAACATTTGGTAGGTACCACATAGTTGGTCATTTGCCTTTCAACACATTCAATAGAGGTAACAAGTATGAATATGAAAATAACAGCTCATTCCAAGAACTTGTATTCCTGAGATAATTCTCTCCGGAAGTACCTTCCGGAGTTCTCCACACAGAAAATGTAGACGCCTTGCTGTTGATACAAAACAGGGTGAAATGGCTGAAAATCCAGCATATTGTACTAACATCTAAAAGGACCTCAGGCTAAATAAAGGGACTGACAAAAATGTTGTGAAGCTCAGTAAAAGGAATTGACAAATTCTGCATCAGAGGAGGAGGAATCCCATGCACCAGCACGTGTTGGGAGTCACCTGGCTGGAAAACATCTTGTCAGAAAAGGCCTAGGGTAGTGGTGGACACCAAAATGAACATGAGGAAGCATTAGTGAGAGTGTTTTAAAAAATGAAAGTATTTTAAAAATTTTGTCAGTTTTCTATCCAGTACCAAAAGTTCCGGTTGTATTAAGCCCTGCTGTTTTCACCAGCTACTGAAGAGTTAGTTACCGATACACACACATTTAGATATGTGATGATTTACTTATGATTTTTCACTCTGCCAACTGATAACTTTACCTTGCAGTTCTTATCCAGGCCTGTCACAGTTCAATGCAGCCATCTGTAAGCTTATGTGGAGGAAAGAGTCTTAGCAGAATAAAGAAAGAGAGTTCAAATACAGTCCCACCTAAAAAGCGATTGGAAAAGTAAAGCTGGTAATGCTCTGAATGGATAAGGGGAGCTTACCTTGAATTTCAGTTACTTCAACCCTTCCTTATATAATGATAAATCAGTCTTTATGCTTTGGCTCGACAGCTGAGTGAAAGTGTGTCAGATATGGCAAATACATAAAAAGTTTTGTGCAATGGAGAAAGTTTTCTTTCTTGCAAGTAATAGGTTCTTTGGAAATACAATCCTGACAGGAATGCATGTATTCCTGTACAAAACATATTGTATCTGTTAATATTCCTTACGTGAAAGTTATTCTTCTACATAAACTCAGTAGGACCATACATGTATTTATTAAAATTGAGTAGACTAGAAGCTTAAACTTTTTTTAGCTATATTTTTAAATTCAAATAGTGGGGACAGAACTTTTTACAGGTTATCAAAAGGTACAACACCCTCTAGAAAGTTATCAAAATAGAATTGCACTGTGAGGGGTCACTTTGCAGTATCTAACCATAATTTATTGTTTTTGAAATGTATTTGCTTATAAATAAACACTAGGAATAATGCATTTTTAAAAAGCAAAAGTTCTTGTATACTACATCTTAGAACCATTGCTGAGTTAGAAACTATCACTGACACAGATAGCATTTGGGAGCCTTGGCTAGCTTAGATAGTAAATAATGTCAAGAACCAAGAATCTGTGCCAGACAAGTTATGTTAAAATTATTAATAAATATAATGAGAATTCCTCAGAATATATTACATCGTCTTAATGGTTTGTGTTAATAAAAGTTAGTTGCTTCAGGGCACTGTTCTGGTTTATTTAACACACATAAAAATTGCTCTGGCTTCTTTGAATATATATATATGTGTGTGTGTGTGTGCGTGTGTGTGTGCACACTCAGAAGACAATAGTTCTGCAGTTTCATGATCATAGTCTGAGCTATGGGTATATTTCCACCTGTAGTAAGCAATAGCACTAAGTATAGCAGAAGAATACCTGCAGGAGCCAAAATTCGCAGAATCTTACTCTAAAACAGGGATATGGTTTTTGATCTTCAGCCTAATTAGGCTCAAATAATTCTGTAGCAGAAATGAAGTCCCAGTCTAGTAAAGAATATAAATGTATTAACAGTATTAACCATATGGAAGTTCCATCTATGCTAATATATACATTTTAAATTTCCTCTCTCACATTATTTCTGGACTACACTTTATTCAAGAATGAGACTTTTTATCTTTAATTAAAGACAAATTCATATGCTCTGATTAACAGCTACTTTGACATCTGTATATTTAATGCAAGCTTAGATTTATGCTGTCATAAAAACATTCTCATGGGAACCAGTGGTTCCACTCTAATCCAACAAAGTCATATGCTAATTTCCTGGTCACTCCACTAAGACATTGGAAACTCCACAGTAAGTCATATCACCGAAAACTGGCATCACCTTGTCAGAAAACAACCCTATGAACTTCTGCTTAATAAAGAAAGGAGGATGTAAAGCTACTGAAAAAAAGATATACTAATCTACAACTGAAACTGTATGATAGCAGAATGGTACACAGAGTGAATCCAAGACAAAGTGCAATACCAGTAAATGTGGCATTGGGTGGTAATGCGTTTGAGCTGAGTCATATTTTCCTTTTAATTAACAGAGCGTGCAATAGAAGTAATTCAAAACTAGTTTTTTGCAAATATATTTATTCTCTTCTTTAAAAATGCTCCATAATATGTTGATTTTTGCTGGGATAGAGTTCATTTTCTTCATGGTAGCTAGTACGAATCTATGTTTTGGATTTGTGCAGGAAACTGTTGAAAATTCAGGAATGTTTTAGCTGCCACTGAACAGTACTTGCAGAGTTAAGGCCTTTCTCCACACCCCTCCACCAGTAAGTAGGCCGGGGGTGCACAATGTGTTGCCAAGACTGCTGACCCCAGGTGACCAAAGAGATATTCCATACCGTTATAAGTGATGGAGTCCTGCTTCCCTGGGGATGGTACATCTGCCTGCCCATGGGAAGTATTTAATGAATTCCTTTGTTTTGCTTTGCTTGTGTGCCCAGCTTTTGCTTTGGTTATTAAGATGTCTTTAACTCAGCTTGTGATTTTTCCCACTTTTATCTTCTGATTCTTTCCCCCATCCCACCCAGGGGATAGTGAGTGAGCAGCTGTGGTGCTTGATTGCTGGCTGGGGTTAAACCACCTAGGAAGAAAGTGGGCATAGGAATTCTTCTATGTTGGTACTGTCCCGCTGTCTTTCCAGCAAGATTCCTTGTACCTTTAAATTTGTCCTACAGCTGTGAGTCAGGAAATTCCTTTTTTTGTTGTTGTTCTATTACTTTTGCCTGTGGTGATGGGTTACAGATGCAATGGGATTTTGGAATTCAGAACTGAAAAGTATAGTGATGTGAATGTCTCCTTTTTCACACACACTGTTATCTAAATTCTCTGAGAATTAAGTCTTGTGTTTCCAAACAATAATAATTGTGTGATAACTGAATGGTAGAAGATGAGAGAGCACCATGACGGACAAGAAGAATGGTGTAAAAAATGCTATACAATAGTTATCTCTCAATGTAAGAACCAGGAAAATAAAATTCAGTGGAAGGCATACACCAAAGATAAGCATGCAAAGAGTTGGATAACCGAAGAGTGAGATTTACTTTTGAAATATAATGAAGCCAAGAAGTCGCTAAAACTTAAAAAAAATAGGACACATTTAAATGACACACAATATCCAGCACTTTATAGGTGAAAAAAATAAGTGGCAAATTCTTTTTTAACTGTCAGCAAAAGACTCCTTCAGAATTCTCTAAAGCATCTTTACTTGACTGTGGTCAGAAAATATGAGAGTAAATGGACCATGTTACCTATTCTAAGTGCTTCAGTGAAATTGTAGTTTGTTATTCGGGATTTCTGGTTTTGGAAATTACCTAGCACAGCATATTTATTCTGCAGCTTCCTTGTCTTTTAAAACTCCATGCAAAAAGGCCATCAACTATGCTTTCTAAATTTAAAATAATGACAGTCACCTCACATTAGGTGTTACAGAAAACACTATGATTTAAAAAAAAAAGAAGCTGCAGTGTCTTATATCCCATTATTTCAGTATGTTTTTGCTTAAACAGCAATCTGATATGCCCAAGCGTAACTTTTTCTGACCTCAGTGAAATATGTTTCCAGACTGGTACCCTTTAGCAAACATGCATTGCAGACATGCATCAACACACGAGTTTCAGTCCAAAGCCTGCAAAAATAGCTGGAAAAGCACCTAACTCATCATAAAGTTTCAGATCAGTTCCCACATCTCAATTTCCTCCTAAACAAAGTGAAGGATTTTTTTTCTTATTCATTCTGCAGTGTCTGAAAATACCTACTAGCAAGAAATAGTCTTTTTTATTCACTAATCCAGAGTATTAGCAGCTTTAAACCTTAATTGGAAAGACAGTGTATATTTTTTTTAAAAAAAAGCCTCGTCATGAGTATTCAAATACTCTCAGTTTTGTACTAGCTTCTAGGAGGCTAAGAAATTAGTCACTGGATCACCAGCTCAGCTACCTGTCCTGAAAAGCTCTCTTTACCTACTCTGCCTGGTTTCATTGGCTTTGTCAGGGCCCAAGACAATATTCATCCTTAGAATTTCTCAAAGGAAGAAAGGAATTACTTATAGAAGACTCCATGAGTATACTCAACTCCAGAAAAAATGGGAGCAGAGAAGGGCTCATCCTTACAATTATGCACAGCTTTTCTTTTGCTTCAATCTGTAATGCTGGACTTTGATTCCATCTGTATAGAATAGTGGCTTAGAACATATATCTAGAAATGCCTAGAGCATTCTGTTTGAGCTCATAGTTATAAGCAAATCATAAGAGGGCCATATAGTGGATAAAAGGATTTCTTATTCCAAAATCATTCTAATAATTTTCAGTCTCATGATTTCAACCCTGCTGGCCAGTTCATGCAGACATGTGTTGATACATATTAATGTGCATACACAAAATTTTATGTTTCATCTTAACTAACTCCTGCCTTGCACGTTGCTGTATGTTATGCTAAAGGAGCAGAGGAAAGAAGGGGAGAGACAGCTGTCTTCTGCAAGTGGTAGGTGCTACCCAGGAGAACTCTCTATAACACTGTCGAGGTTTGCAGGTGTAAGCCCATGGAAGCAACCATGTGAGAAAAACAGCATGAGAACAGTAAAGAAAAATTAGAGCCAAAGTGGAAAACACTGCCTCAGCAGCCAGCCTGGGAGGGTTACAGTGATGTAAATAGCAAGTCCTTAGCCATGTTAGGCCATGCTGAGGCACTGGGGCACGTAGGGTGCTGTGAAACCACTTCCACGTATAAAGTGCCAACAAATCCTTTGCTCCGCTGCAGTTGAAACCTCAGAGCAATGACTTTATCAGAGATAGTAGAGAACTAGAATTTGTCAAACTTATTGGCTCCATTTCAGACAAACCACACAGACCCCAGAGATTTACAGGTCTGTAGGTTTTCCACTTACATCAAAAGTCTTGTGGAATGTCAACAAATGGCCTATGAGCCAACAAAGAACATTTGTTTCTGTCAACTGAGGGAACTTGCTTTCTTAGTGAAATTCCAGATAATCAATTCCTGTGTATCCCAGAGGAGAGAAAAGCTCTTATTGCTAGGATCACAACAAATTAACCATGGAACAAATGTATTACATTTCAAAGGAAGGTCCTTGCACTTGTTGACCAGCACTGGAAAAAAAGAAAAGCCAGTGTGACTGAATGGTATCAAATACAGATACTACATCTTCATGAAAGCTTCTTGGGAAGAGTCTTCTTTTACTTATGCTATGTGCAGGACCTTAAGATTCACTTGCATTGCCAAGAACAGCACCTTCTTCTACATCCCAGTACACTGAGCCGAATCAACACTGTCAGAGCACAGGCACTTCTCTTATTCCCAACCCGTTTGAAGACCATGAGAAGAAACTCAGATATGATGATCCATTGTAGGCTAGGGTTCCGTCTTCTTTCTTCCCATGCATCGATTCTTTCTTGCATAGACAGATCTCATGTGTGTACTTTTCAAGGATGTTGTGCTGCAAGATAACAATTTACCTTGGGCACTGTTGAAACCATTAAGGAGGAAAATTTTTTCCTTGTCCTATTTTATATAAAATAAGCAACTGGAATGAAGACCAATGTAACTTCCTGGTTATTTACACATTTAAATGCTGAAGAGTCAACTATGCAAAGATAATCCTGACAAGCATACCGTATGGAATTAAGCCATTAAGCACACATGAGTTTTCCAATGGTTAGAATACAACTCCAGGCTTGAAACTGAAGAATTCTTGTTTATGCCAATGCCCATTGTCCTTGATTTCCCAAACTCCTTACCCAAACCAAGGTCTTAATGCCTTGCCACATATCTATTCTTCCCTCTTTGGTGCAGAAACCTGTTGTGAAGATATATATTTTTTCTTCAAAAATCTATGACCTAATTTAATTTTTTCTGATGCAAGAAGAATGGTGAGCTTTAAAAACCTATATCCATGTACATGCAAACCATAAGCATATTTTTTATCATAAAGAGCTTAATTTTGGTTTCTGGAAATACCTTTTGGTCCTTATATTAGTACAGAAAATAATCCTTCTTCATTCTCAGACTAAAAATAATGAACTTTTTTCTCTAGTTCAAACACATTGTAAAACTGCTATTTTTTCCTGATTGTGAGAAATTACCAAATATTCCTGCACACTTTTTCTGAAATTACTTTTACATTGGTAATTTTTTCTAGAGGACAAAGTACATGCATAAGTGCCTGTTTAATAGTTCTTGATGTGACTGCTTGTGAGTGTGTTTATGACACACTGATAGCTGCACATGGCGTCTCATGTGCAAGTACTCTGAAGATTTCAAATGCAGCTTTAATTACAATGTTGCAACATTGTTGTCAAAGGCAATTAATATTTTTATGTATGAAAAAATATTTATTTATGTATATTCACACACCTTTATGAAAGCCTAGTTTCATCTACTAAACTTAGGCAATTCATGCTGGAAAATCAGTAACCTAGTATATGTCTGCTGTCATGTTCTTAAAGGGGTTGCTCTTTCTGTAGAAGCTATCATTCATATATACAATTTGATGAAAATTTAATTTCTGTGACTCAACATTGCGATAAGAAATAATAATAATAAAAATTAAAATGATTAATAAAATAAAATAAATATTTTATTTAATATTAAAAATATTTTAATTTTAAAATAAAAATAATGTTAAAAGGTTAGCTGGCACACGGAAGGTTTAAGAGTCTACTTCTGTCCCCATAAAAGCAATGCTTACATATCCTCCTGTAATCCAGTGATCAGATGTGAGTCATGAAATATCAGGCCCTGCACTCTATTAAGGAGCGGAGGCAAATGGCAAGACTCCTTTTTCAGGAGACAGCATTTGTAACACATATTTGACCCAGTGTGACAGGGTCACAAGAGAAACATAGCACTACTGAGATTGACTCAAGTATTTGTGAACAATTTGTCTGAAACAGATTCTCCCAAAAGTCTATGCACTCATTCATCATCTACTCATCAAGGGCTAGCATGGGAGTCTCAGTGAAAGAAATAACCAACAAGAATGACTGACCCAGCTGTTCACCAAGTGCCTGTGCTAGGCTGAATGCTCAAAGGGTATCCTGGACATATAATGCAACTCATGCAACACGGATTAAGTGGGTTGCACTCATTACAAAAGGAGCCCTAACAAGAAACCACATTGTCCAGGAATCTAGAAAGTGATCGTGGACTGGCCAAAGGACATATTTTGAGGAGGAGAGGAAACATGCTGAAGAGGTCTCACTAATAATAAATTACCAGAAGTGAGAAGAAATATGCCTTGTTTATTGATGAGTCCTGATATATTGTAGGAAAGGACTGGAGATGGAAGGAGGCTGTATGAAGTCCTCTATGACAAGTTGCAGAAACTGCTGAAGGAGAAGGTAACTCAAGGCAGTTTACAGAGGTGAAAACTGTACTGCTGGCTGTAGACATTGCTGAATGAGAAAAATGGTCAAGACTATACCTCTAAACTGACTGATGAGTGGTGGCTGCTGTGATGGAAGCAGAGTAACTGGCAGTGCAGATGTAAACCCATCTGTGCTGCTGCATTGTGGCAAGATATTGCTTCTTGGGTGGGGAACTTGGTTGTGAAGGTATGCCACATGGGTGCTCATTTGACCATGAGCTGGACCACTGAAGAACATCAAAACAATGAACAGGTGGATCTGGCTGTTAAGTCTGAAGTGGCTAAGGTGGATCTGGATTGGCACCATAAGGGTGACTGGTTTCTGGCTTGGTGGGCCCATGACACTATCAAAGAAGTGATGCAACATATAGATAGGCTCATGATCTAGGGGTGGTCTTGTCGATGGACACTATTGCTCAGGTTATTCATGAATGTGAAACATGTTGCAATTAAGCCAGCCAAGCAGTTTGGTATGGAGGACAATGGCTGAAATCCAAGATGAGGAGGCCTAGCATATTGACTGTATCACTCTCCCAGAAACCCACCAAGGAAAGCACCATGTGCTTGCAATGGTGGAAGCCAACACCAGTGTCTTGGGGTGATTCTAGTAACCAGGTAGCTGGAAACACATCCTGTGTCCCATGCTACCACCCAGAATACTATCCTGGGCCTTGAACACAAGTTCCAGGCACTCTATGACATGGTACCCCCAAAATGATTGTCAGGCATTGGGACACCTTTCCAAAACCTCATAGACACCTGAGACAAAGAACATGGCATTGAGTGGGTATATTACAACCCCTATCATGCACCATCCTCTGGGAAAATCAAATTATACAACGGACTATTAAAGATTACACTAATAGCAGTATGTGGTTGGACCTTCAAACACTGGGAGACGCATTTAGTAAAAACCACTGGTTAAGTTAACACTAGAGGATCTGGTCCTGCCCAATCAAAACTTATGTACTCTAGAAGGGATAAAGTAGCGCACATAAAAACCTATACTGGGGAAAACTGTCTGGGTTATTCCTGCTTCAGGCAAAGGCAAAACCATTTGTGCAATTCCTTTTGCTCAAGGACCTGGGTGCACTTGATGGGTAATGCAGGAGGATGAGTAAGTATAATGTGTACCTAAAGGGGATTTGCTTTTGGGTGAGAATAGTCAATAAATTAGATTGTATGATATTAATTGCTGTATAACACTGGATAGTATCACTTCTAGGTGGCTAGATGTCCATCAGCACATTGGGTGCCTCATGGAGCCCTCATTTCTTCCACTCTGAATTTGGGGATCTGAACTGACTCTGTTTTGATTGCCATATCAAAGTTATCACTGTAAAAATAACCCAGATTAATAAAGAATTAACTGTGATGAAACCAGAAAAGTGTATAGGTGATGAAATCACAACTGGCTTCAGCACACAAGAATCCAACACCACACACCATCTTTCCTGCTCTGAGACCCTGTTATGACAGATAAAGGCTAAAGTCATGGACTAGATAAACGCAACGGACATTTTATAGGGATGGCCCACAGACTAAGGGAATGATGTCTGTGTGTGTATATCAAAAGACAGGAAAGGTGACAGCGTATTGGAAAGTACGGGACCTGGGCATGGCATAAATGTTATAGAAAACAGTGTGGATGTTGTTCTGATTTGGGCTGGGGTAGAGCTAATTTTCTTCCTATTATCTGGCACAGAGGTGTGTTTTGGACTTAGTGGGTAAATAATTTTGATAACACACTGATGTTTTTAGTCGCTGCTAAGTAGTGATGGTAATAGTGAGGTAATAGTAAGGGTAAGGCCAATCCCATGCTATTCCAGCGAGGAGAGGTGACGAAGAGGTGGTGAGGGAGCACAGCCAGGACAACAAACTGAGCTGGCCAAAGGGATATTCCATACCACAGAACATCATGCCCAATATATAAACTGATGGAGTTGGCTGAGAGGGGGCTGAGTGTTGTAGGGGACTGGAATAGAAAGTGTGAGATGAAGATACCTGTCACTAAGTACTTCTGATTATTACTGGCTTTCTTTAGGTCAGCTTTTAGTTCCATTTGAGATATCATTTATGGCAAGAATTTACCTGGAATATAGACTCTGATTAGCTCATATGAGACCATATGCAATATGGTAAAAATCTTTAATAGTTGAGATGCTGCTGTTATGTTAAGGACTTTCTCAAAAATCTTTTCACCCTGATGTTTTCCCTCTGTCCCAGAACCATCCCAAACCAAATAAATTTAAGAATACCTTTTGTTCTTGACAGGCCCTAAATACCAAAGTAAAGCAAAACAAACAGAAGGATTCTTTTTCATATATTAAGCATGAAAAGTTAGAGGAATATTAAAAAGTAGAAAACATGTACATTCATGCTTGCTTCCACAAAAAGACAATATTCCCTCATGAATTGCTTTTCTTTTGTTATCCTTAGAATCTGACAACTAATGTCACTGTTTGCCAAGTTAATCTATTTATACAATGCCAAACAATCAGCAATAGCAAAAAAATATCATATAGAGAGTGGCAAAACTATAAATCAGATAGCTACTGCTGATTAGTTTTTCCCTAGGTTTTCCCAAAAGTAGTCTATGAGAAAACAGGAAGAAAATTCAAGGTCTTTCTATCATTCCTGTAGAGACCAAAAGAGTTAATAAATGAGCAAATAGAAATCAATAAATTTAATTATTTCTTGTATTGGCTTGCAAAATGCACTATAGTTTTTACTACTTGATTATCATTGATCTGTTAGGGAATAGGGGAAGGGAAAGAAGTAATCAACCAAGACAATTCCAGGCACAGTTTCTTTTCTTTTTTCAATCTGGCATTGCAGTTTCTATGTGTCAAAGGATCATGCTTAGGAATTATACATTAGCACTCTGATCTTGAAAGCCTTAAATAAATATTATAAAAGAGAATATTTTGTGCTCAAATAGGATTTGTGTTCTTTTGTAGCATGCCTGAAGTCATTAGCAGCCTGTAGCATTAATCTCATAGATCACATCTAAGACCTTAATGTTATTCTCAGAGAAATTGCTTTCTGAATGCTATTTGGAACAAACTTCAACTCCTAATTGTCTAGGAGGAGCTCTCAATCCAAGTATCCATTCATTCACATGTCCCAAATGGTGAATATGCTAATGAAAAACAAAGAGAGAAGTGAACATAACTTGTCCTTACACAGATTTCATATAATCTTCATGAGCCTGTGCAGGGATAGAATAATGCTGATGTTCAGAATTAGCGTGCCTGTTTTTTTTTTTTAAAGTCTTCTCTTTTACTATTTTAGCATTTCTTGGACTCTTCACAAAACAAGCTGCCTTGTTCCTGAATTTACCCATAGCATTTTATAATTAAAAAGTCACATTTTGAAAGAAGAAAAATAAAAATTTATATTGCCACAAAGAACTCAGATTTAAAACTTTCTTTAAATTTCTAGAAAAGCATTCCAGAAATTTTACTACTTCCTGATAATGGTGGCCTACTACATGTTTTGGGTTGCCTGACCTGTTAGCACATATTCAGTACATGTAAATGGGGACAAGGATCCTAATTCCTCATAAGAATTACTCATGTGTGTTTCCAACACTAATGAAGGCATTGCTAAGTCACCTCCGATGGTGTTTATTTGGGTGTGTTGTGCTGTGATAAGAGGTGCACTGTCGTTCTGATATGACCAAAGATGGCAGATAAACAGTTACAAAACAAAATATATTTGCTTTAATTCACCAGCTCCACATTGGTAGAGTTTGTCATGCAATCTGACTAAACTGCCAGGAACCGGACTACCATAACACTCAGGTCTTCCCCAGAAAATGTTCTCAGGGGGCCAAAGTAGGTTTCTATACAAATTCTGATCTATTACCAAACTGATGTATCAAATTAGCTTAGCAAATCTCTCAGACCAAAGCCCTTTTGAAGACCTAAACATACTTGCCATTTTGTGTGTCTTCCCTAAGACACGAACTGTAGTTCACTAAGTTAAAGAAATAGAAGTACCTGACATGAATTCTCCAAAGAGCTGTAGATGGATAGTTTACTTAGAGATACTAATTTGAACTCTCCTACACAGGAAAATGTTCACACTCCCACTACAAAAATCAATTTTCAACTATAACCACTGAAATTAAGGGGCCGTGCATGAAGTATGTTTAGAAACTGAAGAAATCAGGAATCAAAAAATAACATTAAATCTTAGAGGGAGATGTGGTAACAAAAAACTTCGGGCATTAAAGAGAAACAGTATGTAGTGGGAATGAAATCTTCACCTTCATTAAAAGCCTCCCTGTAGTGTGCCAAAACTTTTTTGATCTTGATAACAGGAGTAAGAAAGATTCTTGAAATGTAAAAGGTAGTTATATCTAGAAGTACAACAGACATCAGGAGAAATGAGTTATCATTTCACTCAGAATTGTTCAGAAAAAGTCTGAATAATTCTACTGTATTTCTTCACTTTTAGTAAAAAAAAAGTGGAACTTAGACTATTACTAAATATATGTACTTTACTAAGGAAATAGCATCAGTTGATGAGGACCTCAAATAATGTTAAAAATGCAGGAGGCTGTGCAACAGAAATTGAGTTGAGTTTCTAAATTTAGCAAACTACTTAAAGTCTTATCAAGTAATCATGTCTTCTTAATTCATTTCATAAATTCCTGTCACAAAATGGTGTTTTTTCCCAAATGATCTTGTCAGTACAGAGTAAAATTTACTAACACTACTAAAATGATGAACGTTTTGAATACTGATCATTGCTTAACACTGAACTGCTTTCTGTAATTATTATGATTTAACAAGAGTCACGAAATCTTGTTAAAGGTCTCAGTGGTCTGCAAAGGCAAAAGACTTAGAAGGTCACTGGAAACACTTTAATTATACATGGACATCTTCATTCCACTTACACTTGAAGATAATATCTTCAGAAACTAAATAGAGCCTTAGGATCATATTGAGTTTAATATTAAAAACTCTTTGCTTTAAAAGCCCTAATCTAAATTTAACTTTCACACTAATCGAATAGTACACCTTAATGCAACTTTTGAGCTTTTTCTTTTGAATTATATTCAGTTGTCATCATACAATTAAAACAATGATTCAAAATCCTTTTACACAGTAGAGGTGTTATAAATTCACAGTCTGGAAGAGATGGGAACGCAGGTCTGAAGGTCATCTTTTCTAACCCCTGTGCTCAAGCAGGGCACTTAGAACAGGCTGCCCAGGAGCACATTTGGATGGCTTTTGAAAAATGTAATTGCCTCTCTGGGGAAACCCATTCCAGTGTTTGACCATCCTCAGAGTTAAAGGGCTGTTTCCTGATGTTCAGATGGAACATCCTGTGTTTCATTTTGTGCCCATTGGCTCTCATCCTGTCACTGGGCACTAATGGAAAGAGCCTGACTCATTTTTTACAGCATCTTTTCAGGCATTTATATGCAATGAAGAGATCCTCCTGAGCCTGTCCTTCTTTAGGAAGAAGTCTCAGCTCTCTTAACTTTTCCTCATACGCTCTTGGTGCTTAATCATCTTTGTGGTCCTGTGCTGGACTCTCTTGAATGTGTTCATGTCTCTCCTGTACTGGGGTGCCTAAAACTGGACCCAGTTCTGCAGGTGTGACAGCCCCAGTGCTGAGGAAGGAAAAGGATCACCTCCCTCAACCTGTTGGCAGCACTTCTTCTAATACAGCCTCCTAGTATGATACCTGTAGACTTCTCTGATGGGGCACATTGCTGGCTCCTGTTCAGTTTCTATGTTATCTTTGAGCGTCTGCCTAAAATCTTTAAAACTTAATTACAGTCGAATACATGAAGCTATTAATAAAATTAATTTATAGTGTCCAAGTTGAATAAACATTAGAATTGTGATCAAATGACCATTAGAAGGAACATTTTAAAGCAGAGATAAAATCTGTAAAGGAGTTTGCAGGAAGTGCCATTTCCTACTGCTGCATTACGTGAGGTTTTTTAATCAGAGCAAGTGTGTGAGAAAAATGTTAAGCTATTGCTGTGCTTACCTTTTAATTTTAAAACTTTTTAATTTTACATGATTTTATTCTTTTACCCTTTATAACAGTGACATTCTTTTGTTTTCTGTAGGGGCTTTCTGATAATTTAGAAATTATTTTCAATGAATTATGAAAAAAAGATTGACCCTAAAGCAAACAACCTTCTAATCTACTACTCTACTTCATAACAATTTTAATACACTTAGTGGCATCTCCCTTCTTGAATATAAGCAATGACGTTTTTTTTCTTTCTTATTTTTACTGAATATGCAGATTTACTAATTGTTACTATCTGTCTCTCTCAAACTTTTGTTTCATTTAACTTGTATTTGAATAGGGTAAAGAGTTCCTATTTAGAGTATTTTTACAAGTATTTTCCTTTGTACAGAGAAAAAAAATTAAGAAAAATTCTCTTGATCATGAATTTAACAAGCAGTGCTCATCAAAATCCTTTTCTCTCCATTCCTCCCTTTTTCCTAAACAAGCCCAAGTTACTTATAACTAGAAAGTGGGATCAAAAAAATAAGACAACTGGAGAAAAATGGAAGTTAAATTAAAAAAGGAATTACAAAAAAGGAAAAAGATCAGATTTTCCAATATTTCATTAAATATTTTAATTCTGAACACTTAACAAGAACATAGGAGTTTATTTACTGAATAATCTGTAGGGCATTACCAAGTGAAGAAGTAGTGTTGCCAAATAAGTTATTTTTTCTTTCCTTAAAAGCTGCTTGGGGATTAAAAATATTTTTTAATGTCACTGATATGTTGGTCACAATGAAAACGCTGCAGTAATTTTTAAATCTCCTTTTAATATGTGTATCATTCTTTATGATCTCAAGACAAAAAGCAGTTGTAAGAGCAAAACCTGTTGGCCATCCTTGTTCTAAGCTTTCATTTTTAAAGAGACTTCTGCTGTAGCATTTTCATGTCAAAGACAAGTGAATTGATACAGATCCCTCAGCACCATAGGATCTTTCTATTCCCATACTAAACTGGGAAAATATGAACAATTGCTACCTGATGGTTGATGCATCGAATGAATGCACCTGAAATTGAGTGTAACGTTTGGCAGTGACTTGTTTGGAAACCACAGGCAGTCACCAGTGCCCTACGGCCCGGTTTATCTGCCTGTCAAAAAGGATTATTATTTAGTTCTTCAAAGGCTCAGTAAGGCTTAATGAATACTTATAATGAGTCCTAGGAGCTCCTAGGAGCTCTGAACATTCTTGTATAGAAGAGAAAAATGTTCTTAGGAAGCAGACTTTGTGAAGTGCAAGAAGGCCTTGTGCCAGAGCAGGGGAGTTGCACCAGGAACAGACAAACCAGACTGGAAGCCAAAGTGAACTGTCACTTGATATTTTTATGTCTGGACTTCATTGTCAGATACCTGATTCTCTGTTTTACCAGGATTACAGCTCTCTACCTTCCCCTGTCAGTCTCAGACCTCCCCTGTCCTTCAGGTGTCTTCCTCACGCTAAATGACAACAGACAGGAGCTGATGACATTTTCCCTCTGGGTTAAAACCCTTATTGTATTGTGTTAGGCAGAAAATATTCTATCAAGAAATTTTTTAATCTGATTTCAATGAAAGAATTTCAATGCTATTTTGTCAAAATCTGTTGTTCCCAGATCAAGATGTTCCTGTTCCACTCCTTCTCCCATTGCATGGAATGAAGCTTATTTGCCAAGGACCTATTGTGGCTTCTGCCCTTTGTGAGAGATGCAAGCTTGTGCTCCATTCGCAATAAAAAGGGCTGCGTAGAAGCAGAAAGTGCCATCTTTGAAGAAGGATGAGCTATTTCTGCAGTCAGTGAGGGACATTAGAAGATTTCTGTGTAGGGATCTTGACATAAATACCCAGACACACGCTCATTTCCAGTGAGTTAGCATTTCATTGTTGTGAAGTTCTTTAATGTTGCTTTCCTTTGACAAATGGCACCTTTTCAAGTAAATAAAACAAGTTAAAAATGAACTGTGTCAGTAAATCATTAGCTAATATCCATGCAATATCTACAAACTTGTGTGTAGAAATAAAGCTAAAATAATAGAAAATAACTCAGGCGAGTAAAGTAAGTGAAGCTGAAATTTACAGCAAGAGCTCTTTCAAAGGTGTCAGTATGTCATTACAGATATGCTATATGTTTATGTGTGTTTATTTAAATTGCTTCTGCTCTAGCATTCATTTGACATGAGAGTCAAATCTTTGGGAGAACAAAGGTCACATTCTGTCTTCAGAAATACATGTTAAGTTCTTACTTGTGTAATGAGAGCTGAACTTTCAGGGCAATGTTGCTTCCCAAGTGTTGTCAGTGCAGTGGAAGTGGTGAAGCAATAGAGTCTCAGCAGAGGCTTTGTTCTTCTGAAAATTTCACATAAAATTCAGCTGGGGTGATTCAGAAACTAAATTAAGCTTATAAAAATATATATTTTATACATAAACAATAATAAAATATATATTTGCATTAAAATATATTTTAAAGCAGGCAGGCTTACTCTCATTTTTTTGGTTATTTGTTTTGAATAGTGGCCACAAGGATATGTTCAATATTTCTAAACTGTGCGATTATACTGGATTTTATAAACATAAGCAAGGACTCAACCCTCAAACTAGAAAAAAAATCATAATAGGTTGGGCTATAAAAAAACAGAATAGTGAGATATTACATTTTTCATCATAAGACCCCTTTTTGTTTTGAACTGTTGAACTTAGGAGTGAAAATGTCTTGGGCAAAACAGGTAGAATTATATTTGGGTGGGAGAAAATACTTTTAAGATCTTTGGGAAACTCTTCTGTTTACATGGGTAGTAGAGTCCAAAGTATCGTATGATAGACATGTAATGCTGGTGGATTTTCTCCAGTGTAAACTGTATGACTGGAAGAAACCTTTAAATGTGAAGTTAGCAAACACTCAGTGGGACCACATCAATCTTGAAGACTATTATTCTGTGCAGAGATACCCTCACCAAGTGCACTCCAGTCCTGCACAGCTCCTGTGCGACAACGTGTCAGCAGGACTTTGCATTCTTCATCCCAAGGCAGTAAGCAGGAGGATCTCCTTCACTGGAGATCTCCTTCACTGTCTCATTCTGCCAGAATTGTCAGGGGGCGAGAGGTTTCTTCTACACCCTGAGTAACCTACTGCTGGCATCAGATGCTTAAGAGAGGAAACTGCTTTTTGGCATGAAGAGATAGAAACATGGGGATGGGGGAGACAAGAATGTGTTGAGAAGGACAGAAGCAGGCTTGGGCATTGTGACCGGTACGTTGGGAAGCAATGGATAGGTAGCAAGGTCTGCTGGGGTAAAAGATGAGAGGAGAAAAGGGAGAAACACTGGAAGAAATGGGATTCCCTGTATCTTCTCAGAAATAATTGTAAAACATACAGATGTCAACAAATTGTTATGGCTATGGTCTTAAAAATACAGGAAGTGGCATAGATCTTTCCTGTTTGAGTGATCATGAGACAACATTCCTTGAAGGAAAAAAGTATGTAGTAGTCTTAGAGTTGTTTTACTGTAGGTCTTGCTATGATTTCAGGTGAATTTTCTAGGTTAATGCATTCCTCTAATGAGAGATTGAGACTCTAAAATTGATAAAACCTTTTTTGCCTTTTTCTTTTTTTTAAAGGACAGCCATTTCCCTAATCCCTTTATAATTATAAAGAAGATGTATGTCAAAAGCTGACAATCTCCCCATGAAGAGCATCTACTTTAAGTCCCCTTACATTATTCATTGGAGAATAATGCTTCAAAAACAATTCCCTAATCTTTAAGGGCCCTTTTCAAAACACAACATCAATTTTTGGGCATTTATAACAGTGCAGATCCTTGTAAGATGAAGATCTTCTGCCACCTTATTCACTACTACATCTTCATGACCTTTTGTACCAGGCAGACAACCATAATTTTGCTGACTGAAGTGCTGTGAATTTACCATCTGAAGAATTGTTTCAGGAGTTTATAGATTTACTCAGATAAGGAAAAAGTATTTCTGATCCACAAATTGCTCTGGAAATGTTGAATAAAGGAAGAAAAAAAAGGCAGGCATTTGATGAGTAAATAATAACACACTTAACCACTCATTTTGGATAATTTATTTTTCATTTGATCTTTCAGTAGATTTTTGTGTAATAGGCAGACTAAAACTAGCAATAACTGTAAACAGGACATATTTTTATTGAACCTGAAACTTTTATTTTTCAGCAATTTCAGGACTCTAGCCAGCTGTAACTTGCAATAATAAAATAAGAATATAGCTTTTTAAAATGTTACAACCTTCCAAGTTTAACTTCATCTACAAATTCATTTTCACTAAAAAGGGAATTGTTTTTGGATTTTAAGGTTGAAACATATTCCTCCCTTACCACTGTTCATGCTAGTTGTTCCCTGACTAAAGCAGTCTAGATAAAAGCAGAACTGAGTTAGAATTTAATGAGCTCTTAAAGATATGATGAGTTAATAATTGAGGTTATTTTAATCATAATTCTATTATGAATCAAAAAATAAAAACAATTAATATTTATATGTTTTATTTTTCTTTAGGTTCCGTATTAGTCCCAGACTAACCATAGGTATCTCAACATATCTCCTGTGTTCACTCACAGCAAGGGCAGGAAAGGGTGCCAACCAAACCTCTGGAAGAAAAGGCAAGATTGTAATAAAACAGTAAACGAAAAAGAGAAATAAAAGAATAAGAAGACATGGTGTCCGACACTTATGAATCATTCACCACCAACACTACTTTATATTTCTTTTAGGTTTGATGGCTTCTAATTCTGAAAGAAATTTGTCCTTCAAAATTTACTATTTCATTCTCCACAAGGAATGAGAAGTGTGGTGCCAACAAGTAGCTTCATCACTTCAGTTCCTGAAAAGCAGTCAGAAATTAAGAAATTTTTAGTCCCATAAAATATGGCCATATTACCTTCATCAGGTGACAATGACCAGCTAAATATTGACAGTTAATTAATTCAAGCCACTTCTCACTTCTACATGTATAGATGAAATGGCATTTATAGAGGACTGTAAAAGTAGGAAGGCAGATGAAGCCTGAAAGCTCATAAACAGCTCTTTTGGAGAATTTCATAAGTTCAGTGAATGCTCTCAAATGCTGAATTAAAAAATAGCATTGGTAAGGAGAGAGAGAGAGTCATTTGTTAAAAAATGCATGTCCCTTTTGCTTTCCCTTGACATTTATAACATACAAAGTAATTGAAACCACAGTCAGGGTAGTTAGGGTAGCTCTATAAACAGCAGTAGTTCAGCAGGTGGTAACAATAGTAATTTGGAAAGGAACAGAACTGACCTCTTCACTTTTTCTTTTATAATGTAGAGTTTTATTTTAGTTTGTTTCAGAAAACTTCAAAGAGAATGTAAAAAAGTCTTTATATACTTTGTGAAATATAAAATTAATTCTCTTATCACCCAGATGCAGCCTTGATATGAGAGTAACGAATGCTTTAGAAATACAAAGAGATTAAATTTTCTTTACATTTCTAATCAGAGATACTTAGTTTAGGTAGCTTAGATCCACAGTTTTGGATTTGTAAAAAACAAACAGCTTATGTATTCAGAAAGATCTTCTAAAAAAAAAAACCAAATGAGGTTTTCTTTTGACTCAGAAATGTAGGAGGACCTAATCTCGAACATTATACATCTCAACAAACACCAGCAGCCCATTTTAACTCATTTTACAGTACACACAGCTGCACTTAGGTGCATGAAGCACTTTCTGAGACGTAACAGAAACATATCACTAGAAGGTAGGAGCACAGGTACTCTTCAATTCTGTAAAAAATAAAGGCTTAGCAGGTGTTTGTGAAAAATTTATTTAACACCAGAAAACTAGTATTATTTTGGAAAGTTAAATCTGTAATTTTGAGTCTGAATCATAGTCTTGGTTCATTTGACATCTTTATAGCACAAATTACTCTGAGTACCTCTCAATAAATTCAGTGTCATTCAGCAAGTCATAAGTAATATGTCATTACCACCATATTAGAGATTTGAAAACCAAGCACAAGGAAGTCAAGAGGTCTTCTGTTCACAAAGACTAAAAACATTATGACCAGTTGAAAGACTGCTCAGTTTTGTAATCTCTGCCTGCTTTGCTCTAAACCTAGACATCAAGCTTTGCTGTAAGTCTACATCCATGCAGCACTCATACTTTAACCTCACTTATGCTATCAACATAGACTGGTAAGAGCTAATTCAATAGCTGGAGGTAGTGTTCTTACCAATAATTTCATATAGGTTTTCTTCATTGACTGTTGCTTGGGCTTTTTTTTTTCTTTTTTTTTTTTTTCTGGTTACTGCCGTTAATGTACTACCAAAGTCTTTTTCTTCTGTACTGATTTTTTTTGTTGTTTTTCTGGAACCACTTTCTCTTCTCATATTATCTGTATTTACAGTGATTTTTTTCCCTCTCTTCTCCCAGAGAAGAACTATGTTTATCACAGACATAAATAATAAATCTATGTATGGACATATAATTATCTGGTTTTGACATTTCTGCTTCTGGATGTTTGTGATCCAATTGTTCTGGATTGAGCTATACGTCCTGAATGAATTGAACATAAAGGGAACAACAGTCTACACTTCTTCCCAGTTTTGATATTTCTACTTACATGGTTAATTTGCAGCTGCAATTGTAAGCTCTTGCTCTAATGTAATTTTGTCATTGTAATTGCTTCTTCAGAAATCAATATTGCTGCCATGATAAATAATAAAACCCTAACAAAGGTAATAAAAGTCCAGGGCATTTCCTCAGGTTGCAGATTTTTCAGGTGAATATACCACTCTCCCTGTGTTTGCCTCCACAAATGTCATGAGTGATAGAATAAGTGAATTTCAGTGAGATTTAGCTCTAGAAGTGTGAAGGAGGGGAGAATATTACCAAATGTTTTACAACAACATATGTTCACTACTAATGGTGTAACTTAAAATCATAAATAATGAAAGAAATTGATATCATGAGTGCAGTTTGTCTAGCACGTCTCAATTACACAGGCACGGGGTATATATCAAGTTTATGGTACTGCGTAAATCTTTATTAAACACTATAAAAGGTTTACACTTTTGTAACAATATGCAAATAGACCATTTAATTTACTTACAAACCTATCAAAATAAAATCCCCACAGGGTATCTAGGCAGCAGCAAACAAAATCCTTTCAGGGGTTTGCTGCTGACCTTTTTATAGCTGCTAAGCTTCCAGGTACTGCAGGGAATACAAAACTTGCTGCTCTAGCTCCTCTACAGCAGCAGACAATGACAGATGATGTTTTGGAGTACTCTGTACTTTCTTATAGTATGGGCTAATTCATGATGGACATATTGTACATGTGAACATATTTTTTCTGAACTGGCAAGTGGGATAGGAGTTGTTCTAAATAATAATCAGGAGCTGAAGGTGCAGATTGCTCTCCAAATCTTCCACTATAGTGACATAGTTTCAGTTGAAGCTGAATTTCGTAGATTCTTCCCCATGTGTTTGGTGAATCAACTGATGAAAATAACTTTTTGTCCTCACAGAGCTTTGGGCACCTACTCTGTGAGATATTGCACAGGATATTATCTGCCTTTCTTCAGACAGAGGATTGGAAAACTAAGCAAGAGCTGAACTCAAGAAAAGCTAAGGCATTTCGTATCAGAAAAAAGAAGTAATGTTTTGTTGGAAAAAAAATCAGGACAGCGTCAGAAAGACTATGATAGTAATTTGCGTCAGAAAGACTATGATAGTAATTTGCAATGCGTTTGTATTTTATCCAATGACTGTTAATAATTTTCACTTTCAGGGAAGCATCCTAAACCAAAGAACCAAAGAACACAGGCGTTTCCTCTGCCTATATCTTAGACTGATTCAATTAAATATTTACACTGATTTTAAGGGATGCTATTAAGAAGGCAGGCTGCAGATACCTACTACTCAACACTGCTTGTGGGCTGGTTGTAGAGAAGTTAAGTACAAAGTGGGAAGAGTGCATGAATATGAATTTAAAATAGGGGCATCTCGGATCCTAAGACAGTAGTTAATCTGAGTCACTCATTTTGAGACTGAGCACTGTTTCCTCTAGGCAAGTTGTTGTGAAATAGAAATTGAAATGCTGAAGGCCAGGATAGCATTTTGTGTTGTGAGTCTTGTGAAGAGTGTGACACCTTTGAGAACCTCTGAGTCAGATGCCTAAATGCCAAAGAGAAATGGGATTTAAAACAGTTTCCTCATGTTAGTTACACATTTTCTTGGTCTATTTAGTGTATTGGACAGCACTGCATGTTTTTTATTTCTTTCTGGGGCACCTCAGAAGTACCTGTTTCACCTGTGTTATTATTATTCTGTTTCTAATCAAGAACGGCTTAACTGAATTAAATCTCCACTGCAATCATCATTATTATCCTGAACGAAAACTGAACAACATCATCCATGTTGGGTGTGCCAGTCTGTTACTCCAAGATGACAATTACTTTATCCCTCCTCTGGTTAAAAAACTAGAGATGTGGAGTACTGTCAGCCCAATGCTCTAAGTCAAATAGAGGTCTAAATTCTGAAGTGATTCCAGAATCAGTACATAAAGCTCCTCAAGGTGGAAGAGATACAGAAGTGGAAAGGATTATACCTACTGCCATTGAACAAGTAGACTCTGTTCCAATTATTAATGTATTTATGTTTATAATTTTTAATGCAGTTTCCCTTGATTATCTTATTAATGTGTGGAAATAGATGGTAGACTGAAAAGTGCTGCTTTATGTATTAATTAACATTCATAAAGTCTAAACCCAGACTTTTAAAGAATATGTAATTATAAAAAACAATTTGTTAATGGATAACTTTGCTTCATCCTCTAAATATATCCAAGAACTATTATACCTTTGTTATTTACAATCCATTGGTAATACATAATTCATGCAACAGCATTTATTTTACCACTGCTGATAGCACATTGTTTCTCCTTAGCTGCCCGCAGCTCCATTTTGCGTTTCAGGTTCTATGTCTTAATTTTAAGTTATTAATGGCCTTTTTTACTCTTGTGTGTGATCCTATATTTGTGAATGCGTGTGTATACATATGACAACATGAAGAATTTTTTCAGGTTTCTTTTTCATTGGCTGTAGAAAATAAATTTTGGTCTCTGTGCAATACAAACATTTTATTTTTAAAATGCTATTAAATCAGACTTCTAAGCAACTCTGGAACAAAGGTTTATTGTGGGATAAGAATGACAATAACGTTTTACATTAAGATGAGATTTGTCAAAGCATATCACAAGTTACGTACATAAAAGATTAGTGATGAACTGAAGCTCCCTCTGAGCTGTGCACTCAATGAAAATGGTTGTCAAGCAGTAGAGGCCCATGTTAAAAACATCACATATTTAAATAGTTTTTTTTTTTTTTTAATTACTTCTATTGTATAGACTTTGTGTATTTTTTTTCTTTTCATTATTACTCAGATACATAGATGCTGGACTAACACTTCTCTGTTTTCTATCATTAAAAAACTTTTAATTCTTATTCCTACTGCAATGATTTAAAATCTAAAGATTTTCCTGTTGAAATATTCCTTTCCTTTAAAAAGATTTATGGACTAAATGGGATTAATACATAATGAGAAAGCAAATATCATAAAGGGAAGACTGTAGTGTAACTTGGAAATTTTGGGGAGAAGAGATAGCCATCTGGGAATGCTAGAAATTAACATTTTTAATTCTAAAACTTAATCCATATGTTTATGGTTGTCTTCTTTTATGTTTATTCATGGAGATTGTCCTACAGGAATACTTTGTATAATTGCATTATGATGATCTTGAATATATGCTATGAAACTTATGATTGAGTAATGAGTCTTTTCTTAAAAAATATTCCATTACCTTTTAAGTGAGTTGCTTTGATGAACAGGAAAAAAAACAACCAACCAACCAACCAACCAACCAACTAACTAAAATTGCTGCCCAAAAATATGTGCTCTCGAAATAAGTTCAGATTGAGATTTGTGGTACCAAGTAGCAGATCCAATAAAATCCCGAGATGATATCACAGTATCACAGAATCAGCCAACTTGGAAAAGACCTCTGAGATCATCAAGCCCAACCCATGACTGAACACCACTGTATCAACTAGACCACGGTACTGAGTGCCACGTCCAGTCTTTCCTTAAACACCTCCAGTGACTCCACCAGATCCCTGGGCAGCCCATTCCAATGTCCAGTCACCCTCTCTGTGAAGAAATTCCTTCTAATGTGCAACTTAAACTTCTCCTGGCACAGCATAAGACCATGTTCTCCTGCCCTGTTGCTAGTTACCTGGGAGAAGAAAAGTATAAGGTCCTCCTTGAGCCTCCTTTTCTCCAGATTAAACCACCTCAGCTCCCTCAGCTGCTCTTCACAGGACTTGTGCTCCAGACCCTTCACCAGCTTCGTTGCCCTTCTCTGGACACAGTCCAGCACCTCAATGTCTTCCTGAACTGAGGGGTCCAGAACTGGCCACAGTACCTGAGGCGCATATGTGCCTGTCTGTATGCATTTGAGAGCCCTGCTAGCTGGTCTAAGACCTGTGAATTAGATATTTAATTCTTTTGAAGGGTATGGGTAAGGGAAGAAAACATGATCATAAGGAAACTCTGGGGTTTGATACAGTTGCCCACTCCCAACACCAATGAGCACCTTTCCTTCCAGAAGATTCAGCTCATTCTCTAAACTTAGTGGCAAGATCCTCTGGTATGCAGAAGCAATAAAGGAATTGGTTGTGTTTAATGACATGTAGCTGAAATTTGGGCTCTTAAGCCTGGATTCTAATTATTCTTCACTCCAATTTAGTCTTAACCCAGCAGCTACTAACTTCCTCAAATGTCTTCAAATTTATCTCACCAAATGTTGGCATTATTTGTCTGCATTTTGTCTAGGCTTTCTACAGAGTCTGTTGACATAAACACATACTTCTAGGTCACATTTTTCTGTGGTAAGCCTGGTGTTTAAAATAGATCAGATGATTCACACTCCAGACAGGTCCATTTCTCTTCATTAATTATAAAAGGAGTCTAAATGTCTAATGTTAGGGAAAATGGAGTCTATGCCTCAGGTTTTTGGAGCAAAGAGTGGTGCCATGCAGGCACCACTCAGCAGGCTCTGGGGTAGTTCCTTTGTCTACCAAAGCAGATTCTAACTGTTCTGGAAACCAAGGGATCATATTATTGTAATCTCCTGGCTACACTCTTTTACTTGCTGCCCTTCCCACATTTGGAGTTAAAGTTCAGGCTTGGCTTGGTCCTCACCTGTAACTGCAGTGCTGATAGGGAAATAACCTCCAGTTTTCCCTTGCAGGTTCCTCAGCTGTTGGAAGAGATGCTGCCATTCATGCTGGACTGATTTTGGCTTCTGGTTTGCAGGTTCATATCTAGACCATCAGTGTACGCTTTCAGGCTTCTTTCATAGGAACCTTAGGCACCAAAGTGCTTTCCACGCCAAGTGAGCTATCAGGGTGTCAGAAATCACCTGCACAACAAACTTGGGCCACAGAGACACACTGAAGTTGAAGGTAAATGTAAGAAAGACCATTTTCCAAAGAATACAGAGCTAGAAATTGCTGGCATAAATGCTCTGTAGAACACATGCCCAGAAACCATTGCAGAACAAGCACAGCAGCCCAACTGTCTCAGGACAGGATGACGAACAACTGCAGGGTTCGAATGAAAGAGCTGCAGATGGAAAAGGTGAGGGAAATGAAGAATGGATCTGTATTTACATACAGACCTGCCAGATTCCCGTCTCCACTGTTGGCCACAAAACATGCCTAAAGAATTTTTAACAGTCCAGCACACAGAAGCATGTCCTGCACCTCTCTTAGGTGGTGACTACACATTTGCTCCTGGAATTAATCAAATATCTCTGAATTACAAAACCTTGCAAGTAAAGATATCTAGAGGCTGTGTCCCAGCTGTTATTTGCCTCCAACTTCACAAGACTCTTCAGAACCTATAAGGACATTACTTAGTTTTGGAAGTGATGAAAATTTATAAAATAGAACTATTTAAAATAAAATGTTTAGAATTCTATGAGTCAGTATTTTTCCTCTTGATGGACCTGTAGTGAGGGGCTTATTCTTCAAGCAGAGTAACTCATTCACATTCACATTCGTGTTTGTGGAAGAAATAAAGTCTGAATTGTATTTTCCATTCTTTGAGATGCTTTTTATTTTCTTCTCTACTTTGGGTGACAAAATTTGGACTATGGCAGACTGTTATCTGAAACTTTATTGCAAGGAAAATTCAAACTAAGGCAAAAAGACAAAACAATATTTATTTTTAAATACATTGATTTTAAAGGCTTCTTCGTAGGTATAAGGCATTTCTCTTAGTACAAAACTTCAAGGCAGAGTTTACTCTACTGTGATTTTCTTTTTCCTGAAGGAAAATACTTTTACCCTAATTTATCAAACTGTTTATTCAAAGGCTAATATAAAGATATTTACATATTAAACAGAGCCTAATAATAGTGGTGCATACCTGAGTAATATAGAAGGATTTAGGTTTGCTTATCCAAAGTTAGATGGCAATTGAGCAACATGCATTAATGTATAAAATGACTTTAAAAACATGCTCTGACTTGGCAAAAAGAATAGACATAGTGCTAAGATGTGTCAGGATAAATTTAAGAAAGCCTCATTGCAAAAAGTATGCATCAGTTGACCAGGTAACTGCAGAGGTACAGAGCGAGATGAAATACAGGCTCCAGGAAGTTAATAGATGCATTTTATATAAAGCAGTAGATCAGTTTCCCCTGGAAAAATCCAGGTGAGAATACAGCCATCTTTCTTTAATACTTATAAAATAATAGCTAAAAAAGTCACAGTAGTTCCTGCAAAATGGGGGTTTTTTTAAATTTTTTTTTAAATCATGTTTGGATTTGATAATTTAATATTTGCCTGCTTTTTCTAATAGATTTGTGTGTCTAATAATAAAATCTATGACTTCTTAGAAATCATGCCAGTTTTGAAACAAATCATTATGAGATGGAGTGACAACGCTTTTCTCAGAATAAAAGGTTAAGTCTATGTTTTGTTGTCTGAATTGTTCTGATTTTATAACCACTTCTTCTTTGTACCTGCTGAAGGTACATTTTTATTGCCAAGAAGTTCTCTCTTCTAATTATTTTTGAGAATTTATATACATTTAGTTGTTACATTTTTAATCCACAGAATAATTTTGTAACTCCTGAACTTGTTCTTTCACTTTTGAGTACCTGATAAAAAACACTGACAGGAATATTCTTCTGAACGTTAGCTGCTATTAATTCACCACTTCCTTGCTTATCTGTATGAGAATTTCACATGCTTTTTGGCCATAGCACCGTTTCACTTTGAGCTGTTTTTCCATTACTGCCTGCACAGTCTTTCGTCATCAGGGCTTTTCAGACCACCTTTGCGCAGCTCTAGAGAATGGGGCAGTGGCATGAATCCCTTGTTAGCTTTGCCATTCTAATAATTCCAGGCTCCTCAGTGGTATGCTTCTCTAGTGCAAGCCTGTCCCTCAATGTTATTTGCAATTCTTCTTACCTTTTATGCATCCATTTTTTTTCAGCAGCAATTTCATATTTATTCCTAGGTCCTGGATAAAGAAAAAATTATTGAGTAGTGTCAGATTGAATATCAGCTCCTCTGAAAACATTCTCATTCAGTGATGAGTCTTCACTGACAGCTACTTTCGGAGACCCATCTATTTTTATTCTGTTTGGCATGTGCTTTATTTTGATTGAATCTAAAGGTAATTTTTAAAAATCTGAATGTCAGATGGTTAAAGCAAAAAGTTTTACAGAAATCTAAACATATTCAGTCTGCAGCAATATCTTTATCTGCTAAAAGTGTAAACCTATAAAAAAAATCAGGTTTGTCTGACAAGCTTTATTTTCATAAAGCCATTTTGGCTAGTATTAATTATGCTTATTCTCTCATTCCTTATTACCTGTTTATATATTACCTCCGCTATTATTCCATCGAGATAGGCAGCAGACTAAGCAGCCTGTTAATACCTGGTTATCCTGCCTGCCCTTTCTGCAGTCTGTCACATCCATAGCACTGTTCTTTTATTCTGAAATATTCCAAATACCTGAAGAATATTAAAAATTAACATGACTCAGATATTTTAAAGTTGAGTCTCATGTTTATGCTTAGCAGCTGTTAAAACCTCTTCAGTTTCTAATAGGCTGGAATATAGTTCATAATTCTCCTAAGGTTAAATAAAACATACTGTTTTTTTCCATGTGGTGCAGATGTATTTATCAAATACATCTGCCAGCTCTGCATCAATTTTTAACAAATTTACCATTTCCATTTAGTACACCTAAAGCAATTTAGGATATTATTTATCCATTTTTCTTTAAAAAACAGCTTTTATTGGTGGTTAATTATCAGCAGTGTATTTAGTGTTTGAAATTTTTTAATCAGCTTTCTACACTTCATGACTTTAAAAGTTTTTTTTGCCTTCTACTTGCCAGTTGCTCCTTTTTACACATTGCACTTTAAAATTTATTATAAATTCCTTAGCATCATCAAATTAAGTTAAAATGGACAAGAAAATGGCCCTTTTTGTCATTGTGTTTCTGTATTTCTGGCTGTATTCAGCGTGGCTCCACAGGGACTGCTGCTTGGGAAGTATCATTTAGCAAATGGCAGAGAACAGGATGAAGATGTGTCAAGACTGACTCTGTGGAAAACATGATATCACTCAGATTTTTTAACCCATCAGCTAATTAAAATAAGTATCTTTTGTCAGTCTAAGCTGATCATGTCATAACCTTTCTTATTTAAAAGACAATGCGCAAAAACTAGAAAAAGTCATTCTTCTTGGAAGAATACTGTGAGTACTTAGTTCAAACTTGGCTTTGTAATATACATTTCCCTATGATCTGGAATCTGAGAATCTGATACTTCAAATGCTTATGATTAAATAATTAGTGAATATTATTATTATTAGTAGTACTGTTGTTGTTGTTGTTATTACTATTATTATTACTACTACTATTGATATTACTCTTACTATTATTAGTAAAGTCTTTATGTCTGAATGGCTGTAGAATCATTACCAAAGAAAAGTCCACACTTTCAACAGACTGTGTGTGAATATTATGGTAGGGAACTTGGAAAAGCTGATGCTGAATTGATCTTCCTTATCTGCTCTGAACAACTCAAATTCTGTACACCCTGGGGCAATTTCAAGAAACAGTTAAACTCAATTTAAGATGAAGCACCAGCTGGATTCAAACTTTAAAATTAAATTGCAATTTTACACTGAAACAAGTGTAAAAAACCCCCAAATACAGGTAATTAATTGCAGTAATTGTAGTAATTGCATTTCAGAGCAGTTCCTATTAAAACCTTTGTTTTCCTTACCTGAAATCTCTGATTCCTTTTAAAGAGAAGACGTGCTCCAATTTAAACCTTCTTGTCTATTTATTCACGGGTTTTTTTATATTGTCAAGGCTATGAAATTGCTTCTGAACTATGACATTTTCAATTTTATATTCCTGGTACAAACCATCAACGAGAATATCTCATCTGCTCTTTTTATATCTATTTTGAAGTTTCTCACCTGTTTCTGTTAGTAGTCCATATAAATATAAACAGAATACAAATGCACACATATGCATACATTATGTGTATTTAGTAAAAGTACTCCAGACATATTAAGACAATTTCTCAAGTCCTGGCATACAACCTGCCAGTCCAGGAAAATTTGACCTTGCAGTTCAGCTTCACTCTCCTGGATCGTTCTGGCCTTTTCTCACCAAAACTCCTATTTCACAAAGGAATTTATTTTTTGTAGTTTAGGGACTCATTAAACACAACAAAAACATTGTCTAGATTTAAAATCTCATTGTTTATAATTACAAAAATTTACATTTAGAGAGCCACTTTCATCCAGATTGATTCCAAAGCACTTCAAAAATTATGTCTAACAGGAATACTTGGATAATTGTGAGCAGAATGGTTAACTCTTGAAACCATTTAAACTACATAGTAAATTACAGAGATGGAAAATCATTCATCACTTTTGTGAAAATAGGTGTTTAACAAAATAAGGTGTTTAGTTGAAACAACAAAACTTATACACTGACACCTTACAGAAATTTCTGTAAAAATTTCAAAAACCCGAGAAGTCACCTGGGATAAAGATGTGTCAGCCTGAATTTCTCTTACTGTAAATTTGAAACTTCGCCTGGGAACTTCTGTCATCTATCAAAACAAACCTGATCATCTTTAGACGTTTATCGTTCATAGTGTAAGAAGCTGTAATTTTTTTTGGGCTCATAAGCCTTCCTAAAAAGTGCAGGAAAGCCTGTGTTGACAAGAGTTTAAGTCTCTTTAGTGGTAGCATGTGCTCCTACTTGTGTCATGTACCAGAGAATTGTCACAAATGCTCGTTTTTACCCAGGCTTAGTCCCACAGAGTCCTGCAGAAGGCAGATTCTGATAATTTACATTGTCTTATACCAGACTTGTAGGGGAACCAGTCCTCAGCATGTGCTCAGATATATGCACTAGAGTAATGGCTAATATATAGGGGCAAATCCATTTGTGATTAGCAAATGAAACTGGAAAATCTAACTGCAAAATAAAATAGGTTTTTCCTGGTCAGTGTTACATCATTGGTAGTTGCTAATAATTCTATTAATTTTTCATTAGACAGAAGATCTATCCAATTTATATTATCAAACAGGAAGCATCACTAGTCTTAGAAAAATGAGATATGAGGATGTATAAAACCCTTGCTGCATAGTTACAAAAGGTATTAAGCATATAGGAAGGTTAGCTGAGTCTTTTAATGGAAAATTAACTCTGGTCAACTTGATGAAGTTATCTCAAAATCAAGAACACTCAGCCTTTCTCAAGTTCAGGAAAGCTAGCAGTGAATTACTACGATGGAAAATAAAATAAAAGCAATTAAAAAAAAAAAGAAAATTTGAAACAGGAGTCCAGCTATAAAACAATGTTCATGAGGAGCAAGGAAATAATTGCTCATGGTCTATAAAGCAAATGTCCTGACTGAAAGCTGTATAGCTGCCAGTTGCTAAATAAAATTTCTTCAGTATATGGGCAACTGCAGCAAGTTTCTGCTTTGGATACAGGAAATCTTACCAAGATTTAGTACTTGTACTTGTGAGCTTTAATGATGGTTTCATTGGGATTGGAGACCGAAAGGACATTAATCTAGTACTGTTTCTTTTTAAACAGCATTTAAGCATTATGGAAAAGTATAAAATTTGCGTTTTCAGTTCCATCGGTAAAAGAAGACTTCATCTTTATTACAAAGATTCTTGAATTTGTCACTTCTCTAAATTTGTTAAACATGGGACTTCAGCATCTTTGTTCCTCAGGAACACCAGGACTCCTATACAGAGACATGCTTGCCTGTATACTCAGACTGGGACATATAAGCATAGACAAGGGAGACAGCAGAAATCAGCTTTTATGAAATAAATGATGGTACAGAAAATTTTGCACTGAAAACATGCTTTGAGTGTCCTGAAGAAGTCCTGAAACAGCAAGGGTGATACAATTGATTTGGTAGGAATGTCTGGTTAATTTTTCACCAGGCGTAGAGTCCTCAAAAATCAATAACTTTCTGCTGTATCTTTATTCTTCTGAATAAACTGTGTCTGTCTAAGAAACTTGATTCTTAAGCTCAGTTAGGTTCATAAAACATTCACAGACATACACAGCAGAAAAGAAACACAAGCTTTCCCAAGCAGCAGTGAGCATTTAACCCTGAGGTGGGACAAAGTGAATTATTCTTCTTTAATAGAGTATTGTCCTTGCACAGGTGTGATTTCTCTTTTTTTCTTTAGTACTATAATTTTCTTTTTTTTTTTTTCATTGGGAATACGAGGCATTTACCCAGAAGTTATTTTAAAATTTCCATTTTCCCTATGAATATTACATTTTGTCTATCACAGTTTAAATTTTTAAAGCATTCAAAAGAAAGATGACTATTCTTAAAAATGATACAAGCAGGGATGCACACGGCGCTTCTGCTACAGTAGGCTACTCTTTGAAGAAGACATAACACAGTAAGAAGGATAACAAAATGCAGAAACTGTGAGAGATCAATATAAAAGCAAGGAATTTTACCTAGAGGAGACTGGGGCAAACTCAACCTTGAATGGCACATGTGAAACATAGGTGTGCTATGTTAGCTACTAATTAATCTTTCTGCATCTGATCTATTTGGGTCCATTGATTATACAACATCTAGGGAAATAAATCTCTTGAAATAAGTGCCTGTATTTACCTGTCTGAAACTAAACTATGTAAATATCTTTCTTTGAAAATGTACTGACCATGACTACACAACTGTATTACTCCTGACCTCAGTTACAATTTTCCAAGTGTTTTAAATTTGCCTTTGCACCAGTTTACTCTGTGCTAAGCTGGTCTCCAGGAAGATTTTACATCATGCCAGATGGAGATACAAAGTAATCAAGACGTATCCTGAGCAGGAACCTCTTCTGCTCATATGAAAGTCCATAGCTAAGAGTTGCACCCTAAGCAGGAACCTTCTTTAAACACATGAAAATCAGTTAGGTAACAGTCATTGCCATTCCTGTTCTTATAGACAGTTAATAAAATGACTTTTGAACAGCTGTAGTGGGCTGATGCTGGCTGGATGACCTGGAAGAAAAACCATTTTGAGGAGCGCCTTGAGCAACAACAGGCCCTTGAGCAGATCAAACAGGAAAGAGCTCATGCAGTACCTCTTGGGCCTGTTTGGACAGGACCGGCTGCGCAAAATGTATTCTGCACTGCAGATGGGGAGCAGGGCCTCGACTGGACCCTCTGGCAAAGGACCTCAGGAGAAACCCAAAGTCGACCATTAGGATTTTGGAGCTGGGGTTATTTAGGATCAGAAGGCCACTCTACTCCAAGCAAAAAGAGATGCTAGCAGACTATGAGGAGGTTCAAGCCGCCTCAGAAGTTCTTGAGGCAGAAGCATGTCTTCTCTTGGCACCACAATTGTCCATCCTGCACTGGATGTTCAAAGGAGACATCCCTACAACACATCACACAGTCAGTGCCACACGGAGTAGGTGAGTAGCACTGATTTCACGAGCTGAATGGGAACCCCAAATTTCCCATGAGTCCTGGAAGAGATTATTGACTGGCCAGAAGGCAGAGATTTTGGAGCATTTCCTGAAAAGGTGACTTGTGCCCAAGAAGCACCTCAAAAGAGGCTATGCTCAATTTACTGATGGATCCTGCAGTGTGGTGGGAAACCATGGGAGGTGGAAAGTTGTTGTGTGGAATCCCACACAAGTCATTGAGGCTGTTGAAGGGGAAGGCAAGTCAATTTGTAGAAGTGAAAGCACTCCAGCTAGCCCTAGAGATTGCTGAACAAGAAAAGGGGCTTGTACTTTATCTCTACACTGACTCCTGGATGGTGGCTAACACCCTGTGGGGGTGGCGGCAGCAATGGAAGGAAACCAATTGGCAGTGCAGAGGTAAAGTCACTGCTGCATTGTGGCAGGACATCACCAAACAGGTAGAAAAAATGATTCTGAAAGTATGTCATGTAGATGCTCACATGCCCAAAAGTCATGCCACTGAGGAATATCCGAACAATGAATAGGTAGATAAGATTAACAAGACTGGAATAACTCAGGTAGATATAGATTGGGAGTGAAAGGGCTATTTATAACCCAATGGGTCCCTGAAACATCAGGACATCTAGGAAGGGATGCAATATACAGTTTATATACAGTATATACCTTGTGATCAAGGTGTGGGCCTGACCATGGAGGCTATCACACAAGTTATCCATAAATGTGAAATGTGTGCTGCCATCAAATGAGCCACACAAGTGGAATCTTGGACTAGAGGGAAGTGGCTGGGTTTCTGATATCATGAGGCCTGGCAAATTGACTACATTGGACCACACCCATGAACGTGCCAAGGCAAAACCCCATGAAATGGGAAAATAATATCTATCTGTGAAAGGATGGGGGATATAGTTAATGAAAATGATGTTTGGTATAGCGATGGTTTAAGGATTTAATTTAAATTGTATGTGTGGGTAAGAAGGGATTTCAGTAATGAGAAATAATGTAATGGAACAGTTGAAAGATATGTGGAATCTGAGTATGATGCAAAATGGTATCGAATAAGGAGTAGAGGTTGTACTGGATCTGGCTGAGCTGGAGTTCATTTTCCCATGCAGCCCTCACAGTGCTGTGCTTTGCACTGGCAGCTGCAAAGGTGTTGATAAAAGGTGTTTTGGCTACAGGTGAGCAGTCCTGGCACAGCATCAGGGCTGTCTCTCTGACATTCCCACCCCCATCAAAGTGCTGAGAGTGGGAAAGATCCTGGGAGGGGACACAACTGGGCCAGCTGACCCAAATTATCCAAAGGGATATTCCATACCATGTGATGTCAGCTCGGATATAAAAGCTAAGGGAGAGAGGAAGAATGGATGGGTGAGTATTTGTTATTTTGCGGTGGTTGCCTTCTGAAGCCACTGCCATGTGTGCTGAAGCCCTGCTCTCTGGGAGTTGTCTGAACACTGCTCACTGATGGGAAGTAAAGATTAATTTTTTCCCCTTTGCTTCTGTGCAGGCAAACTTTTGCTTTTCTTATGTTTTTTACTTTAGTAAACTGCCTTATCTCAAGCTACTAGTTGTTTTCCATCTGATTTTCTTTCCTCTGTCCCAATGGAGAGTGATACCGTGGCTTGGTGGGCACCTGCTGTCCAGCCAAGGTCAACTCACTAGAGCAGCACTCACCTCTCCTCCTTAATCTGCCTGTCCTTTCCGCCTCAGACAGTCAATTACAGGCAACGAGTGAAAATGCTGGCAGATGGGACAACTTCACACAAACTGAACCCATTTTCTGTAATAATTTTGACATCTTCCCCCTTCCAAATTTGTATTTTAAGTGTTTTGCAGATATTCACACATATTAGGCTACTTTTGTTATAGAAAGACTATTTAGAAGGTCTGTAACCAATTTGTTGTGACAATAAGGTGGGAAGGAGCATTTTTTAATTAGAGCTAAAATAACAGCTACTCCTCCAGACACTGTACAATGAAGAACATGATCGAGATGCAAACCTGCAGCAGTGGATGTCACCTTGAGTACTGTTAGTTAATTGTCCTGTCTGCAGAGGTACAAACACATCCTTACAGGTAGATGCAAGCCATGTTACAGCATACATTGGAGTTTGGGTATGGAGTCAAAGGTTCATGTAGCTACAACAAACTTGGAGAATGCAAAACAATTTTAAACTTCAGTGGACTATTTCTTCTCACAGAATCAATGACCAGGAGGGTGTAAAAACGTGGATTCAACCTCAAACTTACCTATCATAAAATTATTTCCATTGAAACATTGCAGCAGTGAAGAAAAATAACCTTAGCAGCAGAGATTACTCTGGTTACAGAAATTTCCATTACTGCAGGCAACTGGCCATAATGTTGGTCAGAATATTTTTTTTATAAAACAAATCTCTAGATTCTAAACGATGTAGTTTTATTTTCTCTTATTAATTCGGTGTAGTACCATTTCAGGTTTGGTGGGGGTTTTTTGGTTTGTTTTTGTTTTCATGAAACTTATAGAAGCATGCAGGAGAAAAAGAAATAAATACCATTAATTTTGCTTTCACTTATTATATGTCTTTTTTTCCTGGATTCTGATCTTTCAAATTTTACTTTACCGATTTTAATGATCTTTTGAAAAACTGTCTGTGCATGTGGTACAGAGAAATATAGCCTTATTGGTTATCACCTCCAATACATACAGTTATCCTACTTAGGCAGTATCTCAAGGGCAAAGTGTAATTGGTTAGGAGCAGGAGTGTGCCTGAGCACTGAAGTATGTCAGTATCTGACTGAAGTGCATTTGTATCTAAGTGGATTCTATAAGACTTCAAAGGTTGCTTGAAATCTTATAACAGTAGATTTTCTTATGAGTTATCTGCAACCACCTAAACACGATATAATTTGAGTTACACTGGGAAACATCCTTTCTCACAGCTGGGTGACCCAGTGTTCCAATCCATATCCATGCACAGGACAGAAAACTGACTTGGCATTCTTCTGAATCATTAGAGAAGAGCTCTTCCACAGATAAGCCATTCTGACAAATTTTTATTTCATCATACAGGAATTTACATTCCATGACAGTTTCTAATTCTGATGCTTCAAACAAGTGTAAGATATTTTACTTATTGTGGAAAAAACCCTTTTTGAATTCTTACTTCTTAATGGGAGAATGATGGAAGCAGCTTCATAGTCCTAAGTATTAAATTCCCTGTGGAATTAAATGAATAAGGTCCTAGTTATCTAATTTTTCCAAGAAAAGATCCATGGCATCCATAGATATGAAATAAAGATGAATTTGGTTTTAGGATTGAAATTGTCACAAATTTTACCTTAAGTTTCTAGATGGAATGAAACCAAGGCCATACAACATTTTCAAAATTTTCCCTTGGTTTAATGTCAAGTCCTTAAGCTTCCTGTGGTTTTAACGAGACCACATGCATTAGCCTGGGATTAGCAAAAAGAGCATCTGCGCTTTTGCCTTTTTATACTTTCTGCTGCATTTTATTCTTAGAGCGAAATTCATGTTATGCTAAGGTTACGTTACAAGAATTTTGCAGTAATCTACTGAAAATAACCAAAGTATATACATATATAAAAGCATAGTATGGTACTTTTATTATTGTATGTATTTTTTCTATACTTTTTTCTAAGTATCATTTGAAATTTCTCACTGCATGAAAAATTGTCTTGGAATTTCAAATGCAAGACAAAAATGCATTTTCAAACTCTAATTTGTCCATAACCATTGTCATTGAACAAAGACAAAGCTAGTTTTTAAACCATGTTCTATAATAACAAGAGGAATGCTAACACATGCTGAATGCATAAGTAAAATGCCAACTACTGGAAGATTAAGGCTTTCTCTTGACTTCGTGGAACACACTTTACAGCTGGTATTTCAGCAGAAGCACACTCTGTGCAAAAACTTGTTGCCAAGGAAAATATTTCATTTTAAAAGCTTTTTTTTTCTTTATCGGTTGTTTGCTTCAGAGTACCAAAGGGCTTATGGAGAATATTTTGGTTTAAAGCATATAAAAAAGAAACAGATTCCTTTAACAGACTTGCTCAATTAATCTTTTTCTTTCCTCAAGTAAATTGCTTTTATTTTCTAAAAGCCCCTTAGGTGTAGAAGCACATTGAGTGTAGAAGTTGAAGGACATGGAAAAGTTCAACTTCTGTTGCTCATGGCAAGAGTCATCAAAGTTCAGTGCATCCTAGACTTGGAAATCAACAGCCCCCCTTCTTCTTCTTCCATCCTTCCTTCCATCTCTTCACCTGATGCTCTCCTTTCCAAATACTCTACCGTCCTGTAACTCTTATCTCCTATTTGCTCATCATAAGTAAACATAAATTATTTGAATCTTTCCCAATTTGAAGTTAGTGATGCTTCAGAATGGTGGATGGGGTGAGATTTTAGAAAGCTTCAACTTAAATTAACCTTTAGCCAGTGCTCCAATGTAGTAGCTCCAACTTTCAGAGCACCAACTCTTGGCCCCATGGAGGCCAGCCAGGGTTAGAATTTTATTTTCTGCAGGGTCAGTATTTAATCTTGAGTTTATGGCCAAAGAGGAAATATACCAAAACTGTTTTTCCCTACACATAGAGAGGATCTCTCAAGCTTTTTGGGAGAAAAAATTAAAACAGTATTTTTCTATGGACTTCTTCATATATGATATGTTATTCATTTCAAGAAATGTGAAAAATTACAGCTTCTGCAAGTATTTGCAGGCTGTTTTTTACCGAGTTAAGGGTCCTCTGCAAGCCAAGTGGCATATAAACTCAAGATGAGACATAACAGTAGTGGGAACTTGGTATAGTTCTCCCTGTATCCCTTTGAGCTCCACCATGAATAATCTTTTAGCTGATGTAAGGCACATCGCTGGATTTGAGCGGGACATTCAGTCCTTCACTGCTGCTCCAGAAGAACTTTTCTGGAGCTTCCAAAAAATCCCTTAGTCACAGAAGGGCCAGAAAAGTGAGTGACGAACCACAAATAATATTACAAAGTTGCTCTTGTTGACAGTGTCAGATTATAAATTTTTTTTATTCCTTTTAGCTGCATGCAGTGTTGAAGGGTCTCTCGGGCAACACAGTACCAGTGACAGCCGAGGTACTAGTTTGGAGGCAACTGCTTTAAAAACTCAGCCTCTGGGAATTCCTGAAGTTATATTCATAAATGGATCAACTCTATCATTTAGAAGTTTCCAGACGAAGTGAGAGTTAATGTGATTGTAAAGGACAGCTACATGAATTATTATCTGAAGAACAATAGAAAAAACTCATGGGAGTGAAAAAGCTGGTACAAGGAGATTAGACTTGAGCTAAATGCCAAGACAAGAAAAAGGAGAAATATACTCCAAACCCACTCAGTGATGCATAAAACACTGACCAAGAACATAACGCTAAAAATGGTTTGGATTATTACCTCTGATAAATCAAGCTAGTCTTCATGTTTATAAGCCTTGACTTTGTACAGCTTCCATAAAAAATATGAATAAACTCTACAAGCGTATTAGTTTGCTATTATTATTGCAATGTTTCTAAAACGCAACCTACTCTTGTTTTTATTACACTTTTAGATCAGGAAAAGTGAAAAGTTTTCTCTTTTCATGATTTGCAGCATACCCAGCCTTGTAAGAGATAAGCTACTACAGACTCCTGATCTTCAAATATATATTAATATACTACAGTTAATAACCATACTGATAAAAATGTTGTTCATGAAGCTAAGGCCTGAATATTAGCACTATTGTGCAGACAGAGGTCATTCAGAGCTTTCAATAGCCCCTTTCACTGCACCTTAATCCGTACTTAATCCCCTGGCTATTATGGGCCCACAGTTTTCACACATTGCTTTGCCAACATACATCAATCTTGGTCTGTGAAGTGTCCCCTGTTATTCCTGTTCCACACCTTTCTTTAGGAGAAAAATATATGTCATTCTTAATGGTACAGTGAAATCTGTAATGTGGATAAACTGCACCCAGGGGATCAGATTGAAGTCATTAAAATTGTTTTCACTATGGGTCCTGATGCAGAATTGGAGCACTAATCTCCAGAGATAAAGAGCATCTAGCTGATTTACCACTTCAGTCCCCACTTTTAGCTTTGATTTTATTACTTGTTTGCTCTGTAACTTTCATCTATATTCTAGACCCTCGAGCATTCAGAAGATCTTGGCAACATAACTGTATCAAACACACTGTGTCTGACTGACATCTCTGAAGTGTTCAGACATACCTTCATTATCAAAACTGGAATTAGCTGACTTTTTGTAGCTCAGATTATATTGATATGAAATAGTCTATTATACAGTAGGAATACAGGGTTTTAAAAACTTGTGGAAGGGACACAATGCTTACTAGCTTTGTATTGATTTCTCCAAGCAGGAATTATGATCAAAAACTAATTTCAAGCTGGGTTAAGTTTCTCTAAAATTGAATAAAACTTTCTTTAAGTTCAATTACCACACACCAAAGAGTGAGATAGCATCCAAAAAATAGCAGCTTGTTCACAGTGATTTCTAGATCACTGAGATTCTCTTAAGAACAGCTTCTAGGATTTAAAACACACATTCAAAAACCCTCAGAGATTGGCGCATCACTTTAAAATTATTCCTTTACTCCTTATAGTTAGTAACTTTGATTTTAATTTCTTCTTGTTAGTAGAATAGATGGAAGAATACCTATATTACGTACTTTTCTTTGCATGTCTGTATGGTTTCTTCTACATAGGAATAAAGACATTTTAAATATTTGGAATATCTAAATTAGAAAGACAATTAAAAGAAAAAAGTGTCATTTTTCTTATGGTTGAAGTCTGGCAATTATTTCAATGACTTCACTATATCCTTAAGGGATACCCAGTGTGAAGAACAACACTTCTGGAGACAGGTTTTAAAACATTGCATAAATCATGGTCTCCTGAAACAGTGGATGTAAACTGTTTTGATGGTTCCCTGAAAAATCTTTCAGTGGCCATTTGGTATAAGAAATGCTATTTTCCTCCCTTTCTATTTGTCTTGGACGAAACATATAAGGACTGAGACATTGATTAGTGATTTGGGAGAACTTGCAAAAAGAAAGCAAAAAGGAGAAAAGGTATAGCAAAGGAACTGCAGTTTCTCACAGACACCTCAAGAGACAATCTATGATCCATTTGTCTTCGTCACTTTTCCATCACTTATTTCCAGATATCTGCAATAGCATGATCTTATTGTCAACAAATATCAGTAAGTAAAGTATTGCATGTGGTTACGGGCACTAACCCCTGTAATGACTAGAAGAATTGCTTTTGATACAGAAATGTTTGGGGTAAATTCTACAATTTCGTGATTGTAATTGTATCACAAAAGATGCACTGAATGTAAAATATTTCCTCAATAAATTTCTCCCTTGGACCAAATCAATTTATTCTCCTGAGGTATAGGTATCATACCCAGAGTTTTGATTTCTACTGTAAACAAGGCTACTGCTAGCCAGAACATGCCAATCTTTTATGAACAGCATTTTAATTCCACAGGTTGCAACAAGTCACAGCTCTTTTCTGGTCTTTGAATGAATTAAAGTTGCATCTACAGAAAGATAATTATATGTATTTAAACCCTATATATGAAAATGTTCATGCTCCTATCTATGCTTAAGATTTTGTTGTTCCCTACAGTTTCCTGCAGAAGGGAAGTGGAGAGGGAGGTGCTGATTACCTCTCTGGGATCCAGTGGCGAGACGTATGGGAATGGTTCAAACTGTCACTAGTGGAAATTCAAATTGGACATAAGGAAGCATTCCTTTACGAAGAGGGTGGTCAAACCCTGCAACAGGATTCCTAGAGAGGTGACAACCTGTCAGAGTTTAAGAGACATATGGATGATGCCTTTAACAGCACTTTTAATTTTTGGTCAGCCCTGAATTAGTCAGGCAGTTTGATTAGGTGATGGTTACAAGTCCCTTTCAACTGAAATAGTCTAGTCTATTCTAGTCTAGTTTAGTCTTTTCTATAGATCTGTTGGAAGTGTTCATAATTAATATTTATTTAAGTATTAAAAACATGTTAATGTGAATGAAAATCTTTATGTATATTATTGACTGAAGCCCTCTAGTTTACTTAGGTACAAAAATCTTACAGACTCAAGAAGAATCAAAACAAGTTTTTATATCACCTGTCAGACAACTCATTCTTCTTTCCCTAGGGGCATAAGATGCATCTTCACGTGGAGAATGGCTACTTTTGTGTTGTGTTTTTTTGAAAGAAACTTAATGGATGAAAGCTGAACAGGAGAAATGAAAGTATTTTAAAAACCCAAGCCAAATAACCTACAAACATCCTCAACTAATAAAAAACAGCCCCAAAAAATCTCCACCCCACAACAAGCCAAGAAACCAAATGTCAGTTTCTAAAAATCACTGTGATGGGGAAAAGGTATTGAGCAAGTTAACTGTGAAGTTGTTAACATAGCTCCTTGTGCTATTTGAAGTCTACTTTCTGTACAATTGCTGCTGAACTGATCCATGGGAAAAGCAAAAACAGACCAGAAAAGACCAGTGCAGAATCTAATCGGATTACCTCGGTATGCAGTCCTGCATCGATATTCCTGTCCTTCCAAACAGAGCCTTGTGCACTGTTTACTGAACTGAGAGGAAAGTAGCATTACTCTGAGGACCAGGAAGTTTTAGGAGGGTCTGAAATGAATATATTTAAGGTACTAATTAGGAGTTGGTTGTAGTCACAAAAGAATAGGAAAGAATAGTGAGAACAAGCCCTCCCCCAGGCCATCTAAAGGCAATGTAATGTGACATTATGAATTACATGTATAAGACCCTATGAAATAATTACCTGCTTTTATGAGAATTGAATTCACTGATCTTAGAAGTCCTTGTGAATCTATATTTGGAGTCTGTCTTTTTGATCACAACAGTGGGAAGGGCACTCCTGCTTTCGGCCCTTGTCTGAGACTGAAACTCAATTTATCTTCATTACACAATCATCTAACCCTGTAATTTGAGGTTTTTTTCTTTTTTTTCTTCCTCTTTTTAAAAAAATTATTATTTAAAAAAGGTTTTATAACAATTCCATGTTTTTCACACAAGATTTTAATGTTTTTCACATCCAAGTAAAATTTAATTTTATTTGAGTAAAGTCTAAACTCACATAGAACAAGGAGATTCAGGATCAAACATAAGGTATTTCTTCATCCCTGTTTTAACTCAGGGTATTATGATGATAAGTGGGCACTTGGCAAATCTAGAAATTTTGCTGTACAACTGTGCATTTTAACCAAGTCTGAGACACAAAAATAATCCGATATGACAGAAGGGTTTCACATAATAACTTTGCTATGTCATGTTGGTAGCATGGCAGCAGCTAAGTAAATATGGATGCTTAATGGAGTATACTGCCAGAGCATTGTATATCAAATTAATGGCCCTATTTATAACTTGCATTAAATTTTCCACCATCTTATCTTAAGACCGGAGGCTATTTTTTTAAGTTGATATGAAGCGTTCTTTTTTTCACCTTCCTCTCCCAGTACCAAGATTAAGCACTACATTCTGAGCTGGCATAAATTGCTATCACCCTCCTGAAGGCAATGAAGCAATTCAAATTTACACTAACTGAAGATTTGTCCAAATAAAATAAAGATCCTGATCTCTAAAGGGAATTAGGTACACAATTTCTCTGACTACAGCAATAGTTGGGAGTGTGAGAACATTTTAGGATTTAGGCAAAGGTGACCTATTTGTACAACTAACTTCTGTAATTGGGAAATTTTATTTCCTTCTGAGGGGAAACAATTCCTGTTGGATCATACACAGGTTGCCAGGCTGTAAAAGATAGGATACAAGCAATTATAAATAAGCTGCTTTTATACTGAAAATAAAAAGGAAAAGAAAGCAAAACTAAAAAACGACCAGCTGAAAAACCCCACAAAAAGAACCCCACAAAAAACCAAAAAAAAACCCCACAAAAAAATCCTGATTTTTAAGCTCAAGAAAAGTGTCTGTTCCTGTGCAGTATTCAGATTATGTATCAACTTGAATAGCCATGCCTAGGACAAATACAACTTAATAATTCATTACATCATACCATGACATTACTATGCAATGTTCTGCATAGTTCCCAACTGGTAAGTTCTCGGCACCAGCATTGGAAATACAATGCACTAGCGATGATCAACGATACTTCCTAAGTAATAATAAAAGCATACAAGAGCAGTTCTGGACCCTTACTTGACTTCATATAGTTTCTCCCTTCACAGAACAACTTTACTAAATAATCAAAATGGGTTCACAAGCCCCGAATGATGACATGAAATCCCAGAGTAATTTGCCTACAATCAAACAATGTGACCTTTGCATAAACTTGAAGTCCTGACAGTCACGATGACTGCAGATCAGTCTATGGCATCACTGTGCTGTAGTAGCAGATGTTTGCAATTGTACTTGTTCCACTACCTCTCTAATGATGTGGAATTGTCTTGAGGGAAAAATGAAAAGCCAACTTAATTTAAGGATGGAAAAAGTGTTTGTTTGAACAAATTAAAAGAAGATAGACTGAGCAGACCATATGAGATCTCTAAATAAGGCAAACCTTTAGGGATGAATTAGTTTGACTATATCTTTCATTAAGCTTACGAAAAAATAGAGCTGCCAAAAGTACATAATAATACGAATGAGTGTATCTCTTCATGTTTTACCATTTCATCTCAATCAATATTAACTTAATATTAGCTCAACATAAATCTAGCTATTCCTAAATGTGTTTCAGATTCACTTCCCCGCAATGAAGGATGCTTTCATTTTCTGCTTCACATAGCACAAAGGGATGTATTTGCATCATACCTTCCTCATTTCACCTCACCTTCCAACACTGTTATTATTTTGGTGACATCTTATCTTATTTCCAGTGATACACAGCCCATAATTGTGCTCATGGGCCAGAAGGAAAGGAAAATACATCAAGTTAACAGCAATTTTATTACTGACTTTTAAGAAATGAAAGAAATGAAAGGAAAAGTAAAAAGGAAACCTTCTTAAAATACTCTCATTAGTATTTTTTTGAATTTAATATTATTGAAAGGCTGTTTCATCAAGAAATCATTTGCTGTATGGTGTAGTAAAATATCTCTATAGAGTTGCATTTTGAAATATTTTAAATTTAGTGCTTTTAGATTTGTTGTTCATTTCCGCCTCTTTCCTCCTTACTTCCCTCCACTCTGTGTTATATTATGACTGTTTGGAAAGCAGATTAATAACTTAACACATCGTCATATTTTGATCTTTTATCAAGGTGTAACCCAGCATTTGCTAGTATCAATGTTAAAAAAAACCCAACAGACTTTTTAAACACAGATATTCCTTTTTGTGGAAGTTTTAGAACCACAGCAGAAACAAAGTCAACTAACAAAAGAGAACATTGAAAACAGATTATCTGTTTTCCAAGCCTCACAAATCCAAGAGCCCTCTCTACCTTCTCTTCAGTGTAGAGTATAAACCTGCAAAGCAGCAAACGCCATAAATTCCACACAGCAGCATTTCACCTACTTGGGTTTCTGAGGACTGGAAGTTTCATATGAATCTTTCCAGCACTCAGAAATTTTTCCTTCTGCAATTTCTTGGTGGGAATTTGCTGTCAACTTTTTTTTTTTCTTTAACTAAAAAGTCAAACCAATGTTTGAGGAAGAACAGGTATTGACAAGATTTTCAAATCCAAAAACTGTTGACACACTTTCTGAACTTGTACCTCAAAAATGAAACGTCCTTCTACCAAGTGGTCTACAGAAATCCTCTCCACCCCTACCTCCAAGAAATGAATATACTTAAAAGTGTGTGTACACACACACACACACACACACACATACTCACATACAAATCTATAATGTTTCAATTATCATTCTTCAAGTCTCTTTTTTATGTTGTGTTCCGGGCAGAAAAAGCTATGAAACAGTAGTCTACCTAGCCCCTCCGGACACTGAGTTAGCATCAGGCAACCTAGCAAAAGCATCATCTTCTCTGTTTCACCTCCACATCTTTAAAATAATGAAATCACTCCTTCAAAAGACTCTTTTATACTAAATACATTTAATATATAAGACCAAAAAATTTGAATAACTTAATGTGCCCCAGAAAACAGTGTTGCCAATGGAATAGCCTCCTGGAACAGCTGACACTGACAGAAAATGCCACAGTTATACTAGGAAGTGGACTTCACTGTCTGATACAGAGAAAAAGTCTATAATGTCATTGCCATTCTAACCAGGGAAAAGAAAAATAGTAAGATGGGACTTTTTCCTAACTGCAAATCTGGAAATGGGTCTAACTTCGACATATTATTGGCTTAAGAAAATTAGACTTACCCATAGTATAAGATATCATAACAAGTAAAGCACACCAATCAGTCCAGCTAAAATTTTTCATTACTAGTAGATTCACAGAAATCTCTTACCTACGGACTGACTGGGATTCTTGAAATACCTACAGCACAGTGTTCAAGACTCAGGGTAAACATTTCTTACACTTTAGCTCATTCACAAAACCAGCTTTCTCCAACAATAATAAGTCATCAAGGACATCAGTTTCTTCTTTCAGTGGTAAAACAGAGTCCTTTTTCCAGTAACACATAATTCAATATACTGATAAAGCTGATCCAATGTATTTGATTTTTTACCTCTGCCAAACTTGAACAGATCATTTATAAAGCAAGCCTATGGTTATGAGAAAGGACACCGCATTTTCCTTTGTCTTTATGCTGAACATTTGGGATGTTGTACTGAGTTTATGAATAGCCCAACATTTCCCCACAATGTACATTGTGTGTGTTAAGGTACTAAACCACTGCAATGCTTAAATATGACTAAATGTGTGAGTTGACTCTGATGACATGTTAAGCAGGACTGGTCAGAGAATAACATTTTCTGTGAAGTTTACACCTCTAGTTACCATTGAACTACTAGACACATCAATAAGCAGAAGAGGCCCCACAGCTGCACAGAATGCTGTTGTTCTTGATGGGTATTTAGCTTTCTTCAAATTTAATGGGAACAAATTACTCAAAGTCCATATCCTCATCAGACTGATCTAATCTTGGCAATTTAGACGTGTGGATACTGATATGCAAAAAGAAAAAAAAATCCTCTTTTGGCTCAAGGTGCTCATCTGCCATCTGGAACAGCTTCCCCAGTCTCATCCATTATGTAAATGAGATGTAGTATTCGTTATGTTTCATCTACTGATACTAGTACATTAATGCGGATGTTACAGCTTAAACCCCTGAGAAGGAATTGGCTTCACATCACTCATTGGCTTGAGATCACATCCCATTACTTTTAATGGCCCTGTGGCATTTAAGGTCACTTGATTTTTAATAAAGCAGATTTCTGTGATATCAGTAAAATGGTACCTACCCCTCTTCATTTCCGTATTTTTCTTTTTCTCTTCCCAGGAGATTATAGTATTTCAGACTGTTGTATATCTTATTTGTTCTACGAAACTAGTTTCTTCATTTACCTTCATGTCTTTTTACTGTTTCAGAATAAAATAGATGTATGGATTTTCTCTATCCTTAGGATAAAGAAGGGAGTGAAAGTGTCAGGGAAATTGCTAACAGAATTAGTAAGGAGATATAGACTGGAGCTGAAAACTGGTTCTGTTCAATCTTTCATTTGTCTTTGACTTTTGATACATTAAATGAGACAAATTCAAACTGGTAATGTGATACCTGTGTAAACAGCCCTTAGTCACTCAAGTGAGTAAGCTGAAATCCATGTGTAAATAAGCATTATGACTATGTCCTTGAAAGACAAAGTTGGAAAATGTTGCCAACGCAGTCAGTCACATTTATAGCTATGAAGTACCATCCAGGACTGAGCCCTGACAGAACAGGACAGCACACTTTGATGGAAACAGTAAGCATATTCCATTCCAGTACAATTTACCTTTTAAATGAATACTGCCTACATGCCAGGGATTTAACATGTTTACTCAATATTCCAAATCACTATAGTGTAAAAGAGGAAAGAAAAGTATGAAGTGCAATTAAAATTTGTCATTTAGCATGGATAATTTAAATATGATTCTTCTGTATTAAAAGACCGCTTGCCAAAATCAGGGTGGAAATGAACTTTAAATGCTATATGAGCTTTCACTGAGCTTTATGAAGAGAACTATCTGACTAGAAAATCTAACCAAATTGGTTTTTTTAAGTTATGGAAATGCATTGCAATAAGTAAAAGTAAAAGCAAAAGTAAAAGTAAAAGTAATAAGAGTAGTAAAAGTAGAAGATGCAGCTGCATTGAATGAGGCAAAAGTGTATGTTAATAATAAATAATTTCAAAACTCTGGTTTTTTTTCTATTCAACCCTTGACTACTTGAGCAAATCCAAGTTCTCCAGCAGGACTGTTGAAATGAGAAAAGACAACCAGGTGTAATTCCAGAAACTTTTCCTTTGAAGATGATAGTTTTGATAGAACATAACACTTTCTAATTTTTAACATTTCATGAGGACACAGCCTTACATGTATTTAATAAAAATACACAAATAGGTTTCAAAGTGAAGGAATTATTTGGATCTCAAGTTTTCCATGTGAAGTTGGTTCATCAGATCATAAATGACAAGATGTAATAATATAAATTTTAATATTAGGACAGATACAACCATATTATTTTCCTCTTTTGGACTATTCTTCCATTTTCTGTACTTGCCATCTTGAAGCAAATCATAATGTTTTGCTTAAAAATGAAATTGAGAGGAAAAATACTTTTTTTGCATTCTTCTTTTTATCACAAACAGTATATGCAGACATTCATTTGCATTTTAAATTTAAAGTCAAAATGACAGATAGAAATTATGTTTCTGAAGAAATTTATATTAATGCGCCGGCACGCTAGCTGGGCTGGGGGGGCCGCAGCTTGGTCCAGGTGTGTCCCACACAAAGGGAGAACACCCCGTGGCACCTCGGTGCCTCACTTGCCAGCCTCCCAGCCCGTGCAGTGGAGGGCACGAAGCCTAGCGTGCCTGGGGCTTTTGGATAGCCCAGGCGCGGCCAGAAATAAAGGAGCAGAGGTGGCCCTTTGACCGATGTTCCAAGGATTTATTGTAAAAGCACCCTCGAATGGACCGAATGCAAAAGAGAGCAAGGCACGACAATCAGGGGCTTTATAAAGGATACAGGGAAGGGGGCGGGGTGACACCGCAGGGACCCATAGGAAGAGGAGCAAGGCGGGACAGGCCAGGACACCTTCCCTTAGGGGACACAAGGGGTGTCTGTCAACTGCAGACAGAACCACCCCTCAGGAATCCTAGGAATTCAAAGGCAGAAGCCATCTTCACAGAATGGGGTTTTACTCTTTGGTACCAGCCCACCAAACCTCTGTTTCTGGGCTCTGTGGCCCCGTGATTGGTTCATTCACCACAACAGAAATTATCTCCTTTCACATCCTAGAAGAACAAATTATCTTCACTGATATCAGGAACTGTAAACAAACTACGTTATACTATTCTGTACCTTTCATATGCCCTATAGCTGACTTAAGGATGATTTAATACTGGTATTGTTTGCATATTCAGCATAACCATTTTTCTTTACACTATGCTTTAGTTTATCAGGGCGAGTAGGATGTTAGCAAATGCAATTTTTTCATGTTTGGTAAAGACAGGTTTTCTTGAATTTTAGATCTGCTAATCTTTATCTGCCTTTTCACTTTTTTTTCTGCACTTTTTTTCATGCTTTCTGAATTCAGTCAAAGGGGTGGCATTTAGCTTCATGGCTAAACTATCAAATTCAGTATTGTTCTTTACTCCACATATCCTATTTGAAAATTGTTTGTGTGGTGGTACATGATGTGCACTTGCTACCTTCAGCAATACCTAATTACAAACACAGTTCTCCTCCAACTGAGAGCTGGAGACTTTTGAATGAATCATGATTTAACACTGCCATCAAATGAGCTTGCAAAATTTGAAGTAGAATTGGGTTCAGCGTTTTGCAAGGGAAAAATAATGCTGTTTTTGTTGCTTCTGCTTACTATGTTGTTATTCACTGATGTTAAATGGAAGGTATGAAAAGTCAACAGTACCAATTAACTGTTTAATTAGAATTGCAAATATATCTTATAATTGTGCTCTTATTTCAATCAGCTGCAAAAGTCTGCTACAGATCCAAATAAAACAAAAAATAAAGTAAACCCAAACTATTTGAAATACATTCTTTGAAGCTGTCATGTTGAAGTTAAAATATACTGATTAATTCTTGACTGGAACATTTCAAAGAGCAATACAAGCATAGAAACAGATTATCGAACATCATGGCACAGCTGGAAAGAAACAGCCTAGTAACACATTGGTTTCAAAACAGGCTAATTTGATCAGAACTAAACTAATAGCTTTGAATTTCTGTAGCAAGTGCAGTTTGCAAAGTCAGATTAATCTCACTGAATTCAAGCTTGTATTGTACTTGTTCACAAAGAGACACATTTATTAACTCAGATTCAACTTGTAAATAAGGAATAGTATCCAAATGTTTGAGACCTGGGACATTATTTTAGTTTTGCAAAAGGAATTAGCTTTCCATTCTGCAATATACTGTAAAATAGATTGCACACATGGCAATAAATATCGTGAACACAGGAAATAAAACCTTCATTTTGTATATCTCAGTTTTGTATATCTCCCTGTTTTCCATCTGTTCACAGTGCAGGATGGGCTATTTTGGTCTATATTAATAGAGGATTGAGTATCAGCATGCTCCTAATCTTGAGCATTCTCCATGCCAAAATGTAGTTTTATCTCCAAGCACTGTGGGTACTGAACAAGTCCAGACTTGAGAATGGGCTTAGAGTTGTGCTCCAAAGCCATTTAGGCAATCAGAAGTGGGCTGCTTTGGTTCCTCAGGTAAGTGAACTAGTATTATATACCTTCTAGTGCTTATATATTTTTATTTGTTCTGTCGGGTTATAAACATTACCCTGAAATGAGCCATGCGTGAGACACTAGAGTATCTGTGCTTCAGGATCATGGTATGATTTTCATTGTCAGTGTTAACAGATTTGAATGAAGAGGGACAGTTTTTCAACTCTGGTTACAGACAAGAGTTCCTTGTCTACTTAAGAAGGATGACCGAAAGACAATTTTATAGCAGGAACATGAAAGAGCTTGGCAATTCTAAAACAGGCTTAAAATCTTATAAAAATCCAGATTCTCTTTCTATATGCACAATGATGGTATGACTGTCCAATTTTAAGAAAAAGCGCAATCAGATTATAAAGATCTCGGAATAATTGTTCTGAATTACTGGTTCTGTCTAAAGAAAGGGAAGATAGTGAAAATGATCTGTGAAAGAAGCAAATCCTGAAGAATATCTTAACCTCTGCTTGCAAGCTGAGGAGACAAGTTTCCAACGAAACGAGGCTGTCTGTCTGCAGAAAAACTTAGGGGCAGATTCCGAAAAACCCTCAGAGCATACACACTGAAGAAACCTCCCTGAAATCGCACTGGAGCCTTCCTGGATGGATGGGATGAGGCGGATTCTGCGTATTCACGCCTGTCAGTCAGCTCAGAACAGTGCCGTACCAAAGCCCAATGTGTGATAAACACATTGCTATTATGTGAAAAAGGGTCCCTACTCTCTGAGAAAATGGGTCTCTATCTTGTTTTTTGCCCTCATCTTGCTTTTCTATCTTAAGTACAGATTCTTAATGAGGTTGACATATGTTGCAATTGCTGCACTTGCTCCTAGTAACAATCTTTAAATCTTTCTGGTCTTTTTCCAACAAACAAATATTAAAGAAACTACTGGGAAACAACTAATGGCTCATGGAGCAGAACTTTTGTGTAGGGAAGGGCAGAGCTGGCTTCTCTTTCCAGTGAAAACAGCCATTCAAAGTCATTTTTCCAAGAATCATCTGGGACTGGTAAGTCTCTTATTACAAAAGCACAGATGTTGGGGCTGGAAATTAATTTACTGGCTTTGTTTGTCACCTTCTGGAACGGAATTAAACCAGTGCCCTGAAGACTGCTCTCTGTACAGACTAGTCTGTTTTCTATTTTGCTGCTTTGGTCTTCCCTCTTCAGCATCCACACAGTGTAAAAATGAAAGACATCCTCCCTGCTTCTGTAATGCTGAAATCCACTGGTGCTCTTGCTTTCAGGGAGCAGGAGGAGGCAAAGATCTGGGTCTATAGAAATCTTTGGCATACCAGTTTACTTGGTGCTACCTTTTGTTCAAACAAAGCCATGTACTGAATACAAAGGCGATTCCAAATGTCTGCAGTTTGTTAATGAGCATCAGTACACATCACAGCAGTTTCAGCAAATTGTTTATTTCAGTACATGACTCATTGCTGCAGGTGAGCAGTGCCTGAGAATGTACTGACAGGATTGCCTCTAGACAGAGAGTTGCAGAGAATGCCCCTACTTTGAAAACACTTCGTTCTCATTCTCTTTCTTTGCAAACAGTTCTAAATTGAAGATTATCAACTGTGTAAAGTCCAGACAGGGAATTTCAAGCTGCTGACATTGTGGCATTGAATATACAGAGCTCAGCAGCAAGACGCCAGCAGCAATCTGAAACAACCTTCACTAGACCCCCCATCTAATAACTACAGATTCAGAATGTCATTGGATGTGCAGCCTTCCAAGGTTATTGAATAACAATCCTATTTCTCCTAATAGTAGATGCTCCTAGTTCTCTTATAATTAGCCACAGAGGAGTTCTTATAAAGGGTATTGAATTGAAAGTTATCATTGTGAATGAAAACACACACACATAGAGCAGAGGGAATTATTCTTTTACCACTCATTAACAGTAGTCACAGTTACCTCTGGCACTTTCTGTGTACACTGAGGGCCTTTTATGCTCTGCATCCTCTGACTGATTATTTTTCTGGGAGAGGCTGGGACCTGAACATCTGCAGCTCCCCTACAGCCTGTTAAGTCAGCTCCCTCTGCATGATCTGCAATGGTCACCTAACTGAAACAGCACAGATATTCCTGGATCCAGCAGGAAGAACAATAAATCTTTCCTCCAGCAGACAACATGACTGTGCTTCCCACGCTGGATTACTGAGCCTGTTCTCTCTACAGTGTAAACTGCAAATGGCTGGAGAGCAGAGAGAACCTCCTTAATCAGTAATGATCTTTATCATTTACACTGTTTAAAATAAAAGTTTCCCAGCTTTGCCGGGTGATTCAACAACCATGTGGTCAGCAGGCCAGCGTGACATCAGATTGGTGCCATGAACATCAGTCTGTTTCAGACTTCCCCCTAAAGGTCAAAGGAATGAGGCGTGAATAGATAAACAGGCTCATCAATAATAATATCTTTTATTTTCCAGACTGATGAGCCGTAAGTTAGATTGTTAGCACACTGTGATGTGTGGATGCTGGCAGGTTTTAATATCCATAAAGACAGCTGTATCTGCGACACGGGAAACTTAAATTTTAGTGTAAATATTTGAAGGATGAATACTGAAATGACAGATTCCATAGTGCTTCCACCATAATAAGCACTGAATGCCCTAACCAAACAGGCACAAACTGAGTTTGGATCTCAACTGGTCTCTTCTTTCACTGCTGAAGAAAAGTAGAACCCAGTTCTGGTGCTCTGCAGAAATCTGACAAAAAAAGTGTCGCCTGGGGGGAGTCCATGTGCACGTGCATGTGCACGTGCACTGCTACAATAATGAGTGGTCTGCACAATCTTGGAGATATGTGCTTGCTTTGAATGTTCAGATCTATGCAAACACATCAGCATCTGTCTGCCACTGCCCTTGACTTCATCACTGGCTGCATCATTTGCATTTTAATGCAGAGGTTCTCAGTAGAGTTTGCCTAAGCAGCACATTTATGAAAATGACTTCAATTACTCTCTCTTCTTGGTTATTCCAAAGTCTCAGAGAGAACCATAAAGTAAGATTTCTGGCTAAACATCAGGAAACACAAGTTCTTTTTTTCCGGTTGCGTAAGGCTCAGTGTTTTCAACATTTTCTGTTTGCAGGGGTCTGTGTTGTGTGAATAAGCACAAAGCTATCCGAACACAAAGGATTTATTGCTCTGTAACAATATAATTTGTTTTCTATAACAACCAGAAAGCAACACACATTTTACCAGGAAATAACTCAAACTTCTTTTCCTACAGGATTTCATTATTAACAAGATTTCTTCCCTAAACCACAGAAATTAAACTATTTGTATAATCTGCAAATTTCTCAGCTCATATTTTGCTAAAATAAACAAGTATAGTTATAAATCTCAAAGGAAAAAACCTCTTAAAGCCACTTTTACAACCTATATATGTCTGTCACTTGAGACCCAATTTTTTTTCCTCATTGCCTATGACTACATTTTCACTTCAAAGGCTGCTGTTTTGCATTCAGCTCCAGCATGCTCAGCTATTGTTTCCCCTATCGCTCTGCTATCAGGGGTTCTGCAGGTTGACAGTTATTACCGTGCGCCAAGAGAAAATGAAGTCAGCACAGTTACATGTTACATCTTCCTTGACTGGCATGCTTGGTATCATCCTAATCAGTTATCATTCAGTGGTGTTCTCACCTCGTTTCCAGGCTTGATTTAAGATACATTTTGAAAGCGCAAAATCAACGTGTGTGACATTCTGTTCTTTATCTATTCCAGTACAGAAATAATTTTAAAAGTTACGTATTGCTGAGGCTACCTGTGATTCATTAAATTAATGTTCTGCTCCTGGCAAATGACCTGTGTCCTATGAAAGGATGTAAAACAAGAGGAAGTTAGACTTGAAAATTTCTTTCTTTTTTAAGTGACACTGGAAAGATAAAATTTGTGTATGAAATGTGAGGAAAACTTATTGCTAATATGTAAGAGTCCTTTTTTATTCATAAACATTTCTTCTTTGTTTTCATCTCCTTAGACAATGTCTCTAGATTTTTTTCATCTTTCTTTAACTCCTTTTTTTTTCCCTTAGGTGATTTTTTTAATTGACATGATATTGCAGTGTTCTGATATGCTAAGACATATACTTTTAAAATTTAAATACAGTAATAATTTAAATGAAAATGGAAATCTCTTTTAAACCAGTAAATATTTCTGAAATGGAGCATCGAGAATTTACAATGTTGACATAGAACTTCAGATACTGGAATTTTTTCCCTGTTTTTTTGACTAAACAGTCAATAATTATTTCTTTTCTTTTAGAAGGCTTAAGAGTGAGTGCTACAGAACCCAATTTTTCAAAGTTTTTAAATAGCAAAATTTTGGCTTCAACTTATGCAAATAAAGAAATTAAAAATAAAGTCTTTTATAGTAAAAAAAAGATGATTAACAAACTACACTGTACTATCAGGTTTTATGCTAATGTCACTTAATAAAGAAACATGTCAACAGGATATTTCTCCCTCTGAAAAAAGTAGCAAAGAAAAACTATACAACCCCCCTGACCTTGTGGCTAAAAAAGCAATAGATCTTCTTATGAACTGGGTTTCATCTGTAGAAAATTGAACACCTTAATGAAGAAAAAATATATGTTCCTCAAAGCAAGAAACGTTGGAAAGCAAGGGGCAAGGTTTACTATGCTGTTTATTTTACAGCTCATTTGATCTGGTTTCCAGCACAAGGGTCAAAACCAACTCGTGGCCCATAAGGAGAGACCTCCTCTGCAATGTACTAGGAATTTCAGGGCCTAATTTTCTCTTCTTATCACAGACCAAATCATCATGGAAAACTCTACCACCCCAAACATACCTAAGAAAAGAGTGATCAAAACCTTACGGTACATACTGCTAGGCGATGTAGGCTGGAAGGCAGACGGGAGAGCCTCCTCTCCTCCCTACTGCTGCCAGGGCCCTGAGGGTACGCCGGTGGCCTGACTGCCATGGCCAGTGACCCAGGACCCCCCACCCCCTCTGCCCCTTCCCCAGGGCTCCATTTCAGCTTCATCAGATGATGCTTGGGAACGTCGCAAGGGAGAGCTGGGCCTCAGCTGGATCCTGGCACTGAGTTTGGCTGAGACTGTGTCAGCTGGGAAATACAAGGAAGGGGAACGGCTCAACCTGCCTGAACTTGAGCTGTGACCTTTGCTCTCAGGCACAGGGAACAGGCTTCAGACTATTTCATTTATCTGTGTAACATTGGCCTGAGGAGCCTCAGGGACTGTTTCTCTTGGATGACTTCTTTTGGGCACTGTGAAGAGTAGATACTACTGAGTATGCGGCAGTCAGGCGACTGTCATTAGGGCTCAATGACTTTCAAGATAACAGTGAGAAACCTCAGAAACCTCAGCTCTGAGCTTTCACTTCCGAGCCAAAGTATTAGCTTAATAAAATAAAAGGAATGCCTCTTGCTGTTTAGGATTCATCAGCACGTGTAGTTTTCCTGACTTCATTTTTGGCATAGCTGTCAGTACGCTATCCTGTAGGCCCTCATTGCAGTACTTGCCTGTACTTAAGGTGAGAACCGAAGAGCACCACAGATCTTTGCTTTGTCATGGAATTTGCCCACCAGAAACACACATGAAGAGCCACAGACTCACTACAGAAAAGAGAGACTAAAAGAAAGAAAACATGTATTTCTGGTATTTCATTTTCTCATATCAAATGCACTTCCAAATATGTAACAAAAGCAATCAACTGCTGTGATACTCCCTGGAAAACACTTCAGAAGCCAACACAGTTTGCACACTTTAAAGCCAAGTGCAACTTTGTAGGAGCTTGTCTATTAAACACTCAAGTGCTTATCACCATTCTCCTACAAAACCTCCTCTAATCATTGTAGTATGAGACAGTTTGTATTTGAGAATGCAGCATTGCAGAGATGCAAAGGCTGGATGTACTTTAGTCATACTTATCAACATGATTTATTGTACTATTATTGTGCATTTGTTGAGAATTAATCCCAAACTAGGTGATGTTTGCTACAGTTCTAAAGCTACAGAAATCAATGTGATATGACAGTATTTGCTTGCCTAAAAACTTTAGAGAAGTTTTGTTGTTTGTTCCAAGAGAGGACTGCCATATTTGGGTGAAAGAGGGCATAGAGAGAATGTCTGTATGACAGATTTTTTAATTACTTTGCCTTTTCAGCCATGCAAATAAGAAATCAGTACTGGTGTAAATTACATTTTCATATACTTACAATAAATTGAGTGCCTGCTATCCCCTTTCCTCTTTTCCCCTCAACCCAAATCAAACTTTTACAAAATTTAGACCCTGTTTTATATATTTCATTTGGCAGATAGTTATAAATAGTGAAAGGTAAAGAACATGAGGTAAAAAGTAGGAGTGTACTTCAACACGCTGCAGTGTATTCTGGGAATAAAAAAAAGAGAGAAATTCCAAGAATGGCATAAGTTGAATTTTTAAGACATCTCACCAAAAAAATCTTTGGCTTGAATAGTAGAAATGTTTCTGAGACTACAGTTTCATGGCCCCAAGACCCAGAATAATACTGACAAATATTCAGTGTTTAACTGTACTGTTTAATATAAACAAATTATTAGATTTTGTAAGCAATCAGAAAAAGTGGCACCTCTAGACCTTGAAATGACCTTTGGAATCACTTTGTGCAAGACTGAATCCATTGTACCTCCACTGTTGGCTGATGAAGGTGTGTTGAATGACATGCATTGCTCACAGTCCTTTCTGGCAGACTAGAAGGCTTAGCCTCACAAATTCCCTGCGTTTAATATGGGCCTAAAAACTCCTTTTAAGCACTTATTTTCATACTACATTTCCTAATTTCTTTGTTCAATAAAGAATTCAAAGTTGACATTTGCTGCATTGTGACCTATGCTTTACGTCACATTATTTAAGCCAGCCCTCAGTTCCTTTCTTGGCTTTGAGTAAGAAATGTAGAATTTGTTTACCCACAGACACGGTCTGACATACCGAGTTCATAAAACACTTTTCAAATGCCATTCTGTGGACATATGTAGTCACTTAGCTATTTATCCTCTCTTACCATTATTAAGGTAAGAACTGATAGGGGTATGCTAAGCTGAGGATTTTCACAATGCCTGTTGTTCTTGTTTAAGTCTAGTCTAACTTTTTTATGACCTTTAGCAGAAGCAACTGCTTTTGATTCTTTAAACCTCTGAGCTGTTGTTTAACTACTCCTTTTCTGACATAGTAAATTGAAAAGCATTTGAGACTCACACCTTACTTAGCACAGATGTTAATTTGTCATACCATTTTTACAAGGGGTCTGTGGAAATTATATTTTAGGAAGATTCTTCAAAGATTAGAATTAGATAATACTATAGTGAAATCTACAGTTGGAGGCAGTAAACAACAGATTTAAAATGCAGCTAAGTAGGTATGACTGAACTATATTCTCTTTCTCTTAGAGCAAATACAGAAATAAAGGTAAATACAGTAATTCAGGCTATGCAGGTGAGCTGATTAAAATGAGTATATTCTCCTTCAGTCTCACAACACAGTCATTGGCACCATAAAGAGAATTAAGGAGTGCCAACCATTTCTGTCATTGTGTAAATCACTTTGAGGGAATTAATTTCCTTGAACTTCAGACAAACTGCCTAGCTCTTAAAAGGCTAAAGTAGTCATTCAAGCACCTTTAATAGGGGATAAAAATGACCATGTTCAAAGGCAATTACCCATTTTCAAAGCCAGGTATGCAATGCTGTAGTTTTACAATCAGTTTAAACCAGATTAAGCTGTCAGGGTTCTAGTTCTCCCTTGTGTCAGCACAAGCGTTTACCTTCCAGTTAAAACGAAACAGTTGATTTTCTGCGATGTTAGGTTTAAGTAAGATCAGTTCTCCAGCCTGATTCACTGTACAGCTATACAAAGCTTTCTCAGGAGGGAGAAGATGGCAGGGAGGTGAGAGGCGGGCAGTAGAAACACTTCTCTTGGCATCAGTGCCAGATGCTGCTGCTGCTGCTGCGAATTGATTGTGAAGTTACAGCATTAGAGGCAAAAGGTTGCTGTCTCTGTTGATTACAGATGGGACCTTACCAGCTGACCTGGGCTACAGGGCAGTAGAAAACACCCTAAAGATACATGTGTAGAGCAGCTGAAAAGACTAACTTTAAAGCATTAAATTTTTCATGTAAAAATATAATTCTTAATGAAATGGAAAAGGATTTTCTTTTTCTTTTCATCTTAGAACACTTCCAAACATGCCGTGTGCATAAAACTAAAGAGGGTAGTTTTTTACAGAACAAAAACAAATTCATTTTTGGAATACTAAATGGACACATATTGTACTTATATTTTAATTTAACTATGCACAGGGGAACTAAATACACAGTCTAAGTCGAATAGAAATATGGGAGAACTAGACCCACAATATATCATGACTACAGTTTCTATCAAAGGCTGAAGTCCTTTGGGATTCATATGGATTGATAAAAAAATTAAAAAGGAAAAAAGCAATAAAATGTAATGGAAACCATGTTTCTGTTCTGTTGCCAGAAGGGATTATAATATTCTTAGTACTACATATCTCTCAGAATGAAAAGTGGGCACAAAAAAACAAAGGGGAAGAAGCAGCATGAGGGAAGGGGAGGAAAACAAGCTTACATATGTTTTTATATCTTACAGTGTTAGTGATTTGAAGGGGATCATTTGATATGACAAGTAGCAAAAATATCCTTCATCTTTTAGCCCACCAAAAAGTGAAAAAACTCAGACTAGTGGCACAATATTTTTAGAAGAGAGTAATGGAGTAAAAGCTTCCACACAGTTTGGAAATGGCATTTAGATGCATTTTCCAGAGACAGAGGATGGTGTTTGTGAGACTGACTTGCTTCTCTGCCCTCTAAAGACTTAGCAGTAAATTTCCTCTGCCCATGACAAATAGTCTACTCTTAAGTGCAGCAGACCTGATCCAGATCCAGGGACAGAATTTCTCCACCATTTAAGGGACTGATGACTAAGTTCTGCAGGAGCCTCTGGCTTCAGCAGTCTTCTGTGTTGCTGAATTTTATTGTTATTTGTAATTTAGCTACAATTTAAGGACTACATCTGCTATGAGAAACTCCTGTCACATGCATGGAATTAGGGTTTCCATGAAACCAATATACCAGCTCTCTAGTGAAATTCAAAGTTTGCTACACATGTAAAACTCAAAAGCTTTCTGAGCTCATATCTTAAATTAAATTTATCTGGAAGGTATAGATAAAGGCAAGCAGTTAGTTGGGCTAGCAGAAAGGTACTGAAAGATTCAACAGTAGAGACCGCACTGTTCTTTTTCAGATTAAAACTTAATTTTTAGATTATCCTACGTCATAAGCTTCAGGTGACAGTCAGATATGAGGTTGGTTGAACCAGCTTGGATAAGATCTGAATTAATGTGTCTTTTTAGTCCATTTGCCCTGTGCTGTAGTTGATCCTCTTCTGGTTGTAGGTGCCAATATTCTTCATGACCTGTGGTTCTGCTCTGTTGAGACCCCACCTGCAGTGCTGCATCCAGCTCTGGGGTCCCAGCACAGGAAGGACGTGGACCTGTTGGAGAGAGTCCAGAGGAGGTCAACAAGGTGATCAGAGGGGTGGAGCACCTTTCCTATGAGGACAGGCTGAGAGAACTGGCATTGTTCAACCTGGAAAAGAGAAGGCTTTGGGGGGATCTAATTGTGGCCTTCCAGCACCTGAAGGGGACTTGCAGGAAAGATGGGGCAAGGCTATCTACAAGAGCATGTAGTGACGGGACAAGGGGAAAGGAGTTCCGCTTGAAGGACCATATGACTGAAGAAAGCAGTCCTGCTCTGCTGCTTTTCACTTCCCTCACCCCCTGCCCTGAACAATTTTCATTAGATACGAGAGATACTACAACTGTTTTTGATTGCATTTTTACATTATGCTCTCTACATAAATACCAAAATATAGAGGATATCAAATAGCAACGAAAATTCATATTTGTTGAGCTGTAATTATTGTGATTATATAAATGAGAAATGGTGGAGAAATGCTAAAATACTCCCTTTTAATAAGTAGATGGAACAAGGACTGGAAAAAGGGGACTGTGCACATCCAAAGTGTGATACTGTGATTAATTATCTTACAAGAGGAAGAAAACAACTGTTATCATGGTAAGATAAGTTATTATTCAGTGGGAAATTATATCAACAGAAGCTTCAGAAAAAAAAAAGAAAGCTTTTGTGTGGTCATGGTATGAAAACAAAATAAAATCTGGATCAACTTATAACTGATATAAACAATAGAATCTGAGGTTTTTATGACACTATTTATGGAATTTTAATTAGCACAGAGACTCATGAAGCTGTCAGACTACAGAGACTAAAACAGAAAATTAGGAGTATGGAACTTCAGTGTGTACACCTCCATTTTATGTCATTTTTTGAATGCTATGCCTTTCCTTTATATGTCAAAATAATATTTTAAAATTAATATTTAATTGCCTCTATTGATAATCTTTCTTTTCACAGTGGTGCTTTGGTTTCCTAAATGTTAATTTAGAGTGCAATATGTCCAACACATAAAAGAAAAATGTATTTTAAAAATGTTGAATTATCTAACGTTATTATATGTTTTTAAAAAATCATTATCGTAAACTGATATTACGCCATTTGTTTTACCCTACAGAAACCTTTTGCACTTTTAAGGATTTTCAGTGTCTGGAAGACACTAAGATAGTCTCTGTGACTTTAAAAAGCAGGTGGGAAATAACTCAAAAAGTTAGATCCAACTCTCATTTAGGTTAATGTGAATTGAGCCTACAATGAAATGATTAGGAAGCGAAAAAAAAAAAACCCAAGGAATAAAACCAAATACCAAGATAAGTTCAAATAACTAATGAGATCAAATACTGATTTATTTTTTTCTTATTTTCTTTCTAAACTGAGGATGTTCAGTCTGTGTAGCATCTTAGCCCCTCAAATAGAAACAGAGCCTGACATTAAAAGGTATTTTTCCTGAAGTGGGATATCTTTTTCAAAGGCAGGAAACTACACAGTATTGTGTCTTCTAAAGTTCAAAAGTAAATTTGAGGTTGAGGATGAGCCTGAATAGAAACCAAAGTCTTTTGATCTAATCCTTAGTAAAGTGTAATCTTGACAGAAAAGGTGGCCTCTCCCCCCATCAGCCAAGCTGTGTTGTCTCCTGGCAGCAGGGTATCTATCCTTACTTATGTATCTTTGGGAAATACACACTTATTCTTGAGAAGATACTAAATTACACCAGTCTGACTGGGAGTAAGCCAGAAATACAGTTTATTTCTTGTCTTTTAATTACAGTTACTCTGCTCCTTTTTATGTCAGAAAAACCTAAGGTACCTTATTTGCTCTTTAGATAATTCTCCAATGCAACTCAATGGTTGTGGGAAACAACAGACAAATTGATTTTCTTTTCTGTCTTGTAAATCTATGAATCTAGGAAAAAAATTCCAGTTTTAGAATGGCATATGCAGTCTCTAAAGTAAAAGAAGATGGGGATGCAGTTTGAATCAAAATTAGATAACTAGCTTGAATTAGTTAACTAGCATGAAGTTAACCAGCCTGAATATTTGTCTGGTGTAAGATTAAGGACAATATTAAGGACAATTAAGGACAACATTAAGTGATAAAAGGTGAAAAAGAGTAAAGAAATAACTATAAATAAAAAAGGGTGTGATGATTTCCTAAGAGAAAATTCAAAGGCAGAAACATAAAACACTCAATGAAGGGAAAATAAACAAAAGGCTTGAATCATGTGACATAGCACCCTGAAATTAGAACCACATGTGGCAAATGCATGGAACAAATATAAGTTAAAGAAACACTGTTCAGTAAGATTTTGGATATATGTGAAACTTCATCTTACAGCTAAAAAACAGACAGAGTAAAACAGAAGGACAAGAAAGGGTGAATATAAAAATTACAGGCCGAAAGTTCTGCTTTTGGTTGGTTAGTGTCATCACATGATGCTGAATTGCAATAGAATGGAACAGCACACATCACTCTCATATGAACACACTTTATCAGCATCGAGGAAAATATTCAAAGGCACACAGCTTGAATGTAGACATACAAAGCCAAAAGCCAGCAACAACAGAATTATGGATAGGAAGAAAAAAAATTATGGCTTTTCAGTATCTGTTTCATTTATTGCCAGTTACAGGGATAATATACAGAGTAGAGGACTTCTTTTTGAACTTAGATGACATGTGGCTTTTTGCAAAGAGCATGCTTTCATCTATTTCTATCCAGTAAGCTGGACAGCTGAAGCATCATTTGAAATATGTAAGTGACCAAAATATGGGTGGAGGTGGCATTCGGTGAATAGGAACTAAAATAAACAACTTCAATAATTACAAACAAACATAGAAAAAAGGACCTGGAGCAAATAAGCAAAAACCTGAAACTGCAAATTACAAAATCTGTGGAACTCACCAGAGTCTTCTCAGTGATTCCAGATGTCATCCATAATTAACTCAGAAAAATCCCCTGTTCTATAAAAAACAAATTTAAAGAGGAAAAGGTTTTTAGACATCTGAGCTAAATGAAAGTAATGGAAAGTGCCATGGTAGAATAGGAATGGAAAAGTACAACACTGAATACAGATTAAACACAGATATGATAATGTATATACAGAACAAGTAACAACAAGTACTTCTCACTTCTTTTGAAGACAGATCATGAAGGTACAGTTTAAAAAAAATGTGAGAGTGCTATTTTATGCACGTAGATGGCATTCACAGGACAGAGAGCAGGAGATGCCTTCTGCCTAAAACAGGCAAAGGAGCATACTGGAAATTCAGATAGACATCTTGAAAGGAACCATGTCAGAAACAATAAAAATATTTCAGGTCTGGTTTCCTTTTCTTCTCCAACATGATGCTAAAATGAAAAACTTACATTTTCAGAGAAGGGAGAGAGCAACAAGGACTGTCAATATGATAATGTCTCTAGAAATCTTTACTGCTTCTTCTGCTTTTGCGTATGCTCTGGTTATGTTTTACAGGTAGTATGTATATTATATAAATGAATGCTTGAATCTGCATGTTCAAAGGACACAAATGGCTTAGAAGACAAAACACCACTCCCATTTGTATAATTGCTTTGTCTCTGGCACAGACACTTAGTATCTGTTTTTGGTAACACTTGTGAAGTTGTCTGGGAGCTTTGACTCAGCTCATTATCAGGTTTACTGCAGCCAAGAAGTCAATGGACCACAGAGCAAACTGTCTTTTTCAGAGGCAAAAGGGAAACAAGCATGTGAAAATGGACTAATGCATATACCACTAGAAAAGTTCAGTGTCACTGCTCTAGAATACCTGCACTGCTTGTCAATGTAGTAATGATGTATCGATGTGTTAATGAGGACCAAACACAGACAATAGGACTCATGTGCATCATCAAAGTCCCTGTATAAACTCAACCCCGGCACTGAACTAAGACAACAGCAATAACCATCCAAATTTTAACCTATCTCTGCACTGGACCCTAGCACACATTTATTGTGTCTGTACTACCTAGTAGGAAGTAGGTACACACATACTGGTTGACAGGCAGTAAGTTTTTTCTCGTTTACAGAGAGAAAAAAAGACTTGCTCTTAAAATCAGCTTAATAATGCATATTTTTATTTCATGCAGAAAAAACTTGTAGCACTGCAGCTAAGCTCTTCCTAGGCCTTACGTTCCAGCCAAAGCTGAAGGCACATTTGCAGATAGTACCATGTGAGTGACATTAAAAGCTTCCAGAGGGAAAGGACGCGGTAGAGAAGATCACAGTATTCCTTCTTGTCAGCACTTGCTGGAGACCTTCATCATATTAAGTATCCTAACCAGGCTGAAGCAAATTTCATTGCAGTATGTTCCATATATTCTTAGTCTTTTACAATATTGTTAGTGCTATACATATTTATTGCTCAAGTGATCATGACCAGTTAAAAATCTTCTCTTTTGTCTTGAAACTTATTTTTTGGTCATGAATTTTCATAATTTGAAATCACTGGACAGCTATTTTCATATTGGAAATAAAAACTTTAATTATTGATACCATGGGAGCCAGGATATTAAAGTATAATTTTCAATACTTTACTATTTATTTCTACAGCATTGAGCTAAAAGTATGGTCTAATATTTTACACATGCCATCTTTTTCTTTTGAGCACTGTTTAAATACTGCCTTGACTTTTTAGAGTAAAATCTATTGCTTACCACCCCTGCCACATTCAACCAAAGAGGAAAAACATTGGATAGGTTTTCTTCATTGAGAACCACAAAGAGTAGAGTCAATTAGAACTTTTTCCTGGCAAAGCTGCCAGTGATGCACAGGGTAGAGCTGAATCCATCTTGCTTTTGGGCAGGTGATGTTCATGCCTGAATGCTGCCAGCAGAACACCTTTCGACTTGAAGGTGAACTAAAGAGCTCAAAAATGAATGCAGTAGATATGAAATAAGAAGAAACTGCTCTGGAATACTTCTATAAGCATATGTTTCATCATTATGTGAGGCTAAATTATCCCTCCCCAGAATTTTATATTTAGACCTCACCTACTTCTAAGAATGACATGAAACTCAGGTGCTTATCTTAAACTCCTTTGTGCTAGAATTTGCCAAGATTAATTTCTGTGCAGTACGGTTCACACAGCTGTATTTAACATTAAATTTCGAAAAGAGAGCCCAGACATAGATATTGATTCAAAAACCAACATTCTCCTAGCTGTAAAAGAAAAAGTGTGGGCCAAACAGCAGACAAAAACATGGCTTGGGAAACAGGCAGGGCTCCTGAAAACTTTCAAGCTACGTATTTGTTGCTGTATTTTTTCCCCTGATAGTTACATCTCTGATTAGTGCACCACTTTACGAAGTACAATTCTATGTAATCTTCCAAAGCATTGCTGTTTGGGGTATGTACTGTAGGTATGGAAAGCTGACTTTCCTCACCTTCCTTCTACAAAACCCACCAGGACTCTTTAATCCATGACCTAACAAGTGACTAGAATTCATGGTGAATGGAGGGCCATTTTAAAATTTATCAAAAATTGCAGGATCTAATTACTTGTAGAAAATATTCATGTTTGATGAGTGCACAGATAGCAACCAAAAACCCCTCTTCAAGCAGGTTTTTTTACTTTATCTGACAGACTGTCCTCATTGTATGTAATTTCTCTACTTAGAAATGTGTTAGTATGTTAACACATTATTCAATCCCACTTGGATATGTTCAGCATACATAATCACAGTATTCTGTGATTATTTTTTTAATCTCAGTATAGTTTGTAGTGGAAATCAGATACTTGAAATTTTTGTATTAGTGCACTATGGAATCTGAAGATTTTTTGTGGCTATTTATAGCTATTTGCAGTTACAATGATTTGAAGCTACCTAAGGTACTGTATTAAACAGCTTAGACAATTGTTTCCTCAGTTGAATCTCAATGACATTTCAAATCAGCAATTTTGTATGCCTAATTGAAAACCTTTTTTCTTGAACTTTCTTCTTGACAATAGATATATTTATCCTTGCAGTTTCCTCTGAGAGAGATGAATGCTACGCTTTCCCATTTTACAGATGAAGAAATGCAGCATAAAATCAAATCACTTGTCCAAGATCAGACAGACATTCTTTGACAAAACTATGAACTCTAAATCCCAGGATACCAGTGTAGTCATTGGACCACTCTTCAGATTTTAGAGAACTACCCTTTCTGTCAAATATCATCTTTAAGCTTGTTGACTTTTGAAATTACTTGTCCCTTGAAAATGGCAAAGTTGTGTGAAATGCTTTACAATATTGGGAAAATGGTATGTTATTCAATTTTCATCAAAGCTAAGTGAAAGCCCTGAAATATGAAAATGACAGCATTTCCCTCTAGTGGCTTTCTCAATATTTCATAGTGTCAGGAGGACAATTTTTTTTCTTTAGCATTTCTCTTTTGACCTATTCCTTCCATACAGTCTTTTTTTCTCTCACTAACTCAGTTTTAAAATTTCTTCCAAATAAATCTCATTTCTTGAACACTTACTTTGCACCAAAAAGAAATTAAGAGGAAGAAAGAAGAAAAATTTTATCAATTTTTTAACTCAAACACTTTTGAGTAAATTCATTCCCATCCCACACACAGTTTAAAAAAATAAAATACCCTGTCCCCTCCAACTTGGTGAGGAGTAGGGTTCTAACAACAGATCTTTCCATTACTCTTCTGATATCATTCTTTCTCAGTTCATTGTTAATCACTATACAGAGATGTTTGATCATCCTTAATGCATCCTAACAATCAGGACCAAAAAAATAATTGTAATCAATTAAAAGAATCAGACTTTTTCAAGAACCTAAAGTTGTAAAACAAAGAAATTAAGAATTTGTATCCATATGTGTTGGTAAATCAAGTCTTCAACTTTTGATTTATGAAATACGATATATGCCAAGTTTATTTGCTTTTTTTTCTAAAACATATATAGGATAAAATAGACGGCTAATGTTTATGTTTCAGGTTGCTGAAATGTAAAATTCTACAAAACTACAAAAAGTTGATACTGGCAGTTGTTGCTGGATTTTCCGTTGGATTTGTGTGTGTGAGCTTTTTTTTTTTACTGTTACTTAAAAATTCCAAAATAATTGCTTCTGGATTGCTTCTCAACCAATATGAAATTGGTAAGCATCAACAGTAAGATGATAAGAATGAAATTCTTCCCAGGAACTTCATCCACCTTTGCGCCTGTGAAATCCATAGATCTCTAACTCATCCTAATATTATCCTCCAAATGCATAATAGTGCTTTCTGATGCAGATCAGCCACCTAGCAATGCTTTTTCTCTCTTATTTTTCAGTACAGAGAGGAGAGCTAGGCTTAACAATGACTTGATGCCTCAATGGGCTTTGCATACCAGTGTGTTGTAATGTATTTCTTCTTCATGCTATTTACTCTGTGTAGAGTGTGCTGATAGAGATAAAGAGCTTTCGTATGGCACTGAGCTTGGTTAGTTTTAGGGATCAGACAGAAATATCAGTAGCTTCAGAAGAGTAAGATAAACAGTCAAATACTTCTCTAGAAGGCCTGTGAGAAATTATGGCTACTGTGTATAGTTTTTAATACCTTTTCTACAGAGACCACACATATATTTGGCACATTGGAGAGTATGTTGGGGGAAGAGAGTTCAGGCTCTTTAGAATATATGTAACTTCCTACTTTGGCTTTTTAAACTTATGAAGTTAAGCATGAAATGAATAATGACAAAAACAAAGATAGGAAATCATTCCACAGGTATCAGCCATGGGAATCATCTGATAATGACCATCCATATTTAAATATAGATGAGTGGTGGGATGAGAAAATGTTGGTATTTAAATGTTATTTCCTAACAGTACTATTCTCAGGAATATCAGTGCATCTGCCACTAATTTCATGTAACATTCAAGGTGATTCTGGGAAAAGTCAGATACAGGGATCAAGTGAATTATTGATATTGGTATAGCACAGAGAACTATTCCAACAATCAACTGTTCAACAAGTAAAAGCAATTTATAGCTCCTTGTACATTGCAATACAAACTAGTAACCACAGTTTCTTCAAACCAGGTCTCATTGAAACAGGAACCTGGCAAATGACCAAAGGGACCTGTACTCATTACCAACCAAAGTGGCATAGACCGTTTATTGAAAACAGTGTTTTAAAGATAACAAAGCAGCTTTCTGTGGTTCATCACCTAAATAAAACATTGTCTAAGATATTATGGATAATGGCAACTATATTATTTTAAAAAGTGACTGCCTGGAGTTATTTAAATATTTCTTTGCAAAAACAGCTCTAATTTTGATTAAGGCACAGTTATTGTCCTAGATGGCCCAAAACATTTAAGGTTATATAAGAGAAAAAAAAATTGGAATCATCATTAATTGATGCATTCCAATGTATTTCCTACTTTGTAGCCTTGAATGTTTTATAATTCTGTTCTCCTATCTAAAGGGAGAATATATAATTCTCTTTTGTTGGGATTCTGTTCTTTTAATTAGTCTTTGATGATAGTTTCAAATTTAAGAGGTATTTTTTTCATGTTCAGAGAATTTGCTCCTACTGCTTAAAGAAAAATGGAGAAAGACAGGATGAGATGAAGGTGCCTGAAGCTATTACAGACTCCTGTTGGCTTGTTTGACAAGATCTTGCTAGTACAGATGGGAAATAGGCTATTGCAGAGGTGGATATTACTACAAGAATCAAAGAAAAAATACATTTCATACTGAGCCTGATCAAAGATCAAGAGTAAAGGTATGAAACGAGAATAGCCTTTAAAAAAAAATCATGCCAGTCTGGTTCATATGAAACATACAGACAAAAAGAGAGCTATCTCACACCGGGCCTGTTCTAAGATGAAGAATGTAAATATAAAGCAAGAATTGCCTTAAAAAGTTTATTTGTACCAAGATAGTCTGGTCCTTATAAAACCATAAAAAACCTACAGAAATGGATTTGATTTTTTTTGAAAATCCAAATGAAAGTAAAACTTCTATGTTAATGAAATAAGTCTGGAAAACCTTCAAACTGCTGAAGGAACTGGCCAAATAAATTAGAATAAAATTTCATGGTTCCTGCTACATGTCATTGAGAGGCTGGTGGTGCAGTGCATACTTAACATTAAGAAGCCATGCAGAATAAAAATCACTGACTGCCTATCGGTGGTCTACTTTTGCTAAAACTCCTTTGGGGCAATGAACGATTACTTAAATAAAAAGTTGAAAGAATTTGTAATGAATTAAGCCATGCTATCAATAGTTTAAAAAGTCAACAGCATTTTGAAGATTCCTAGGAGTAGGATGACACTAACTGTTTGCTGTCATTCTACTAAACTCTATCAGAGAACAGGGGTAAGGCCAAGCATCAAAGAAATTTTTGACCTGAAGAGTAATGATCCAATTTCTTAGCAATTAAAATATATTTTCTGACATTGTATTTTCTGAGCAATGTGGTTGAAACTTGTAAGTAATTTTAGACAAGCTTTTGATAGACAAATTATATTGCTTCTGTAGTCAACTGATATATATTGGATCCTTTGAGTGGTCCTAAGCACAGGTATCAGCATCTGTACATACATGAGGAACAAATTCCTTGTTACACCCAGACTTCCAAAGGTAACTGTATGTACTGGAGTATTATCAATAGCCCATGTTTTGTTCTGGTATAACTTAGAAACATTTAGTTAACATGAGTTGAACCTACCATTTTTATACTCAGATTTAAAGGACCAATTTCTAAGAGATGCAAATAATCACAGATGTTTATAAAACATAGCTTTAAATATCTTCTTCCTGCTCCTTTTGGCTATCTTCCTGGCATGAAATATTCCTCTTTCTTCTTTCTTATTTTATGAAGTTCTTTTGGGTCAAGGCTTGTATTGTATCAGAAAACAGCATGATGGGAAAACGAGAGAGAAACAGAGATAAAATTAAGTTTTCATAAAGAGTCTCCTTGATGCATTTATGCACACAAGTAAATGAAATATTTACAAACTGGGGACTTGAGCACATTTAGTAGTGAGAAAACTCTTTATAAAATAATTTGGTGCACTGTATTTTCTGATTTCAAAAAGTCATGTTTCTTAAGATGTGTATCTTAGTCTTCGTTTCCTTCTGTACTGGTGAGGTAAAAATATTTCCTTTATCAGCTCTTAGAGAGAAAGAAGAAAGGAGATCTTGAAAATTTCAGTAGGTTCACAGGGAAAAAGAGAACCTGAAGGTCCTTTTATACTAATGAAACTCTGGAGTTCAGGTCAGTATGGAAAGCAGTTTGGAATGGGAATTGAAATAGTTTTGAAGAAAGTACTATCCTTCTATGTTTAAAGTAGTTATTGTTACTTTATTTGGTCTGAAACATAATCATATACTTCTCAGACTTTCAGTTGTTTGGTGAGAGAACAAAGAAAGTTCTTTTCAAAGTACAAGGTTCTTCATGAGAGTTCATAGATTAAACTATTTTTTTAACCATTCCCTTTTCTGTTTTCCTGTCATTTGCTTAGTAAATATTGAAGCAGACCTTATGATCTGTCATCTATACCTCTAACTCCTTTACTAAAATGAAGAAGTTTTTCTTTTACTCAATTATTCTAGTAGGGAGCAGCTAAGGTCTCTGTGAGAACTTCTAAAGTAGTTGGGTAGAACAGTTATCTTCATGAATTTCATAAATTCTTTTTAACCAGCTGCTTTCTCTGCGGCTGAGGGAAGCTGGGTTTTTCTGAAAATTGTCAGGTATTTTCTATAGCTGATAGAAAGGCCCTTTCTGTAGTAAATTTGTAACATGTAAATCTCTAATGTGTAAACAGTCTTTCTGTTTCTTCCTTTCATTCTATTTTTTTTAATTAAAATCAATGTTTTGAGAATTTCTCACAGACAATGACAACTAGAGAAGCATTAAATATCCTCAGGAAACATCATGAGAGGGAAGAGTTTACGAGATCTACTTTTGTCTTTTAGTAGCAGTGATGAGTAAGGATATGTTTTTCTCTCTGGAAACAGCACACAAAGATGCAGGGATAGCTAAGCAATGCCAAGGACTAACTTGAATTGCCTTTCTTTTATCGATGGACAGAAAATAGTACATAAAAATGGTAATTTCAAATCAGTGAAACCTGCATTTCCATTTCCTAGTGCTGATACTTGATTCTAGTTTGAATGTTTATCAATACAGTGGAGAATGTTAAAAATTTAAGGACCCTTTATTGCCCATAATTTATTTAATTTCAATTATTATTCCTCTAGTGGTCTTCAGAATTTTAAATTTACAGTCATTACCATATTATCGATTGAGAACCAACAATGCAGCATTTCAAATTTTCAGATTTAAATGGAAATGTATCAGATAAGTGTTTTAAAATTGTTGCTTCATGGTAAAGGATTCAGAGCCAATATTGAATTAAGTCAGCATAGTCAACACTTCCATCTGTTATTGTAACAAAATGTGTGAGTGTTTTTTCAATATCAGGGAAAAGAATTTTTATCTAAATATATCAGAGTTCAGGGAAGTACAGATCTCTGTACACACTGTACATGTAATTCAGGGCAACAGTGTATGGAAAAATGCATTAACTTCTGGAAGATGGTTTTACCAGAAATGTTCAATATTAATTAAGGTACTAGAAAAATACAGTGCTGAAGGCAATGAAAGTACAGCCATCTAACCTTTCCATTTAGTTACTGTTCATCACGGTCTTTCTGTAAGGGAGGTTTGCAGATTTACTATCTGCCAGAAGAGCTCTGTCAGTTCAGCTGCAGTGCTGTGGAACCGTGACAGGAGCGCAGAAAGTGATCGAAGCTTCTGCACTTTGCCTGCATCAGAGAGCCCACATTAGAGACCTTGACAAAACAAAAAAAGAATCCGTTCTGCATTGCCAATAACGTGGGTCAAACAGGAATGACAGTAGATGAGTGCCTGTGTCTGTCTGAAATGCAGGGGTAGGTTTATAACTAGCTTAGAAAAAAATCTAAACAGAAACACAGAAGTGTAAGTGTTCCCACAACAGAAGGAGGGTTACAATTTCTCTTGTTGTTTGTTTACAAATAACCCTGACTCATGGTCCGTATGCTCCTTTTCTGTCAGCATTTCAACACTGAAGATTCACTTGCCCTCCCCATCTATAAGTTCTTACTGTTTTGAAATACTTTTATTCACTGTTTCTGTTTGTGTTAGAATTTGATTACAACCACTGACTGAACTCATTCAACTTTTATTTTTCAAGAAAGTGATGCAGTTCTAAAACATACTCAAATCTGCAATCGATTTGTCCTTGATTTTCCTAGTATATAAGGAACAAGCATTCAAAAGCACCTAGTAGGACCTAAATAATTTATCAAGTCCTTTGTAATTCCTAAGAGACATAGGAGAGAACCAATAACAGAAATAAAAAGGCAGCATCTAAGAGATGGACAGGGTATTGGTGGACAGAAATGGGAAAAAACAATTAAGACACAAGCTAGAGATTTTGTATTTAAAAATAAATTTGTGTGTGTCCAAACATAGGCCCCCATGTGTGCAAAAGCCTTGAAGGGAAAAGAAAGAAAGCAATGTCTTATTTTTGGCTGTTTCCAATGGAGGAGGGAAAGAAATGTAAAGATTAAAAAAAAAAACCAAAGTTAAAAACCCCCAGAACCTACACTCAATTTTCCCTCAAAATAATTAAAAAAATACAAACCAAACCGAGGAAATAGAAGGTTGTGCAACCCTTTGCTTTTTCTATATGAACTATATTTATCTGCTGCAAAATAAAGCTTCATTTTTTTTACTCTTTGATAGAAGCAAATGTCATAGAGGTGTGTGTTGCTTCAGCACAATGGAGCTGAGCAGTGGGTAAAGGGCTTTTTTGTCCTGCAATTGAGCTAAAAAAAAAAAAATTAGAAAAACTAACAAATAAGGAGATCTCAGTTTCTGTTAGTATTTCCAACTGTTCAGCAAACAAACACAATCGAAAGCTTAGTATTTGCTCTTCAGACTTGGATTGCTGGGAGTTTCTGGTTTAGCACTCCAAGTGAAATACCAGTGGCTAAAGAGCAGCACGCACACAGCTTTGTGTGCAGCCAGCAGACCACAGGCATTGCACCCAAATGTGAGAGCCAAGTTGACTCCACTACTAGCTCATTGACTTTAAATCATTTTAAAGGCCACTACATTTTGAAATTATGCATTCAAACCGTGATAGATTGCATCAGTTTATATTCAGAGAAGCAATAAAGAGGAAACCTACATTCACCTCTCAACAATGCATCCTCTCCCAATACTGGGCCTCAATGGTAATAAGAATACTATCCCTTATGGCTTTTCTGATAGTTAAAGACCATTAGAGCTCGACAGCATGCCATGCACTGGTAAACACTGTTTGAGTGATGAGTCCACTTTTTTGAGGAGTGACTGTAGTAATATGAAATCAGGTAATAAAGAGTTCAGGCACTACAGGTTTGCACTTAACTTCAGTTTATTATATTCTAGCAGTGATTCAATAGTGTTGAAAAGATACAGTATAATTCAAGTGCTTCCCTTTCAGCACACAGTCACTGCTACAAACAGCCTCTTTTTGCAGAGATAGAAAAATGGAAAGGGCTTTTGGAGGTCAGGCAGTCTGACCTCCTTCTCAAAGTAGTGGTGACTTCAAATGTAGACCCAACACACTCAGATTCTTTTCCAGCCAAAGTTTTAGAGGCTCCAAGGGGGAAGATTTCATGATTTCTCTGAACTATCCTTTCTAGTTCTTAACCACTCTAGTTGTGAAGATTTTTATTCTTTTGTTCAAAGGAAGGTTATCTGACTCAAGGCTAATCAGATTAAACAGAAGTGCTCAGTGTGGGTCAAAGGAACAAAGATATGGTGAAAATAACCTTTGAATGTTAAAGTCCACCACAGCTGGCTTAAGCTGTCTGGGAAGGAGAAATCTTCTGTCCCCAGATGTCCACCAAATTTAGCTACAAGTAATTTTCCATTATTGTAACTGGTTTTGTCATATCCTTTCACTATGCACCTCTTATCCTCTCACTTCCCAGGAAAAGGTTTTCCCTTCCTTTCCATCTTCTCTGGAACCTTTCTGTAGTGTTTTCTTTTTCTCCTGCTTAAATAAACCCAGTAACTCTAGCTCCTAAACATTTATTGACCCTCCACTTGATTGTCTGTAGAATTCATGCAGAATTTGGCAGAAGATTAAGCAGAATTACCAGTGTGGAAGGCAAGCAGCAAGCGTATTAGGACAGCAGCTTTTATTGGCAGATGACTGTACCTAGGTCCCTTAACAGAAGATTTTTCTTGACTATTATTATTTGTGACTTCTCCTGTGGCACTGGAATGGATTTATCTGATAGACGTGGCTCTTCCAAAGGCCTGCCCTGCCACAGCTTGCTCTTCCACTGCTGTTGACAAAGGCCTGCATTTTTTCCACATCTGCAGATGCAGAAAGAGTCATCTAGTGATCAGAACATACCATCTTTTAGCTTCCATCTTTGAGGAAATTCACCTATGTTGACTGCAGCTTTTGAGTCCTTAGTCTTGTGGGAGGTAGAGCTTGGATTCCTCCTCTCCGTCCCCCATCTTGGAGTCTTTGCAAAAGCCCACTTGATCTGCCATTCATTCCTCCTTTGCTGTGCAGCATGCTCACTCCATTGCTCACCTGGTAACTCAGTGACTGAAGCAGATCACACACCTATCACTGATGAGGCTGTCATCGCCACCAGCTAAAGCTTCAGGGAAGAGCTATGAAATCAAATTGCTGCTGAATAGTCACTTCTCAGCTAAGCTCTCCTCCCACTGATGTATCTTTTCAGCCCTTAAGTAGCTTTTGCTTTTTTATTCCCCCAAGTATATTAAGATGCACCACATGTAGGACATTGTTGTAGTATAAATGCACCATTAAACTAAGAGCAAAGAGATAATCTTAGCTCTGCCTCTTCATTTCCTAACGCATAAACAGGGAGCAACTATTTCCCTTCTACACGTTCAGGCTTATGGTGATTTGATTTTAGTATGTCTCAGCACAGCTTCAAGTCCTCTGGCACTTCTTTCTTAGAGCCAAACTTCAATGTGTGACTGCTTCAAGCACGTGTTTATGAATGCAGCTAATTGCCGCCTCTTTAAAAATGTTACATGACATCATCATCATCATCTAAAAATACAGTGAAGAATAAGTAACAGAATCTGTGGATGATCACCAGTTAGTTTGCTTTAACATTTAGCTGATGAGTCTTTGAGTATGTTTCCCATTAGGGTAAGTTTCTAAAGGAAGGTCTACACAATTTCACTATTGGTGAAAGAAAAGGCAGCATCTGCATTTAATTAAAAATTCATAGTAGCTTTAACTGTAGACAGTCTCTATTTTACTTAGTTGTATTTTTGCCCCCAGGGTTTTTGACCAAATCTGAATTTATTTGGAAAGACCAAATGCAAATGGTCCAGACATTTTTGCACATGATGAGGATTAAAATTTTTTTTGTTGTTGTTGTAGAAATATTATTCTATCATTAAAATATTTTCTTTAACAGATATATAGCTGGAAAAGCTATTAATAGAAAATTGAGATTTTATTTGGTGTCTGAATGGTCTATTTTGAGGAGACATGACTGTCTGTGTTCCAGTATTAATTAATCTGAAACAGGACTGAAAAATGGAGGTTTGCCTGTAAACATCTGTACCTCACAAATAATTTATTCTACATTCATAAAGTTTTACTTAAACAGCAGTTGTGTTTTATATCCAGGTATAACTTAGCTTGAAAATTGGAAATTGTAGTATGGGCTGAATAAATGCTAGTTGTTTGGGATATGGAGACCCTGAGGAATGGAAAGGTTTGATGGAGACAAACTACACGATAGTCCATTCTTATGGTCACACAAAGCAAAGAAAACACTGGTAAATAAGTTTCTGTTTTTAATTTAGTACTGTAAACAGATTTTTAAACTCAATATGCAGTTAAATGAAGTAGAAAACAGTCAGAAATTGTCCTTGTTAACAATATAAATGTAATCTGTAAAGAAGTATTCTATACTCCCATTACTTCAAAGAGAGGGCCGAGCACAGAATTGACTTTTCCATCTTTTTTGTTCTTTTTTGATAGCTTATGCTATCACTAGATAAACTATTATCTTCACACACAATTACCCTCTCCAAGAAAATACAGAAAATTCTTTGGAAATAAGGCTATTTGATATTCAGCATGATCTTTACTGTCATTCTATATAAAGTTTACATAGTCCACCATAAAAAGATGGAAAGAAATACAAGAAAAAAAAAGAATTTTATGCCTTATGTTATCAGTTTAAATATTTCATTCATTTTATTTCTCTTCTTCAGCATCTTAGGAGTCCCTACTTTTTGATTTTTTGCTCAATAAAATTATATCCTGTAAGTCTCTCTTGAACAGAATGTGCAATAAAGATGCAATAAATTCATATTAACAAAACCCAGTAAATCTGAGGAGATAAGTCAAGGTCCAGAACTTGGAGAAGAGTGTTTACTATACATACCCCTGCACAGTGTGGATGTAACACTCAGCAACACTTAAAAGAAATCATTTCTCATTCAAAATTCATTATATTGTAACTACAGATTTAGTAACATACTGGCGGTTTCTATTGATTAACTCAGGGGTATTGTGGAAACTTGAAGCATGCTGAAAGTGCCTTTAAAAGGAATTACTGATTTTATCTGGGCAGAGTGGTACACAAGCCTGCTAAAAAGAAGTGAGCAGTGTAATTCTTTTAGAGTAGTAACAGCAGACGAGCTGGAAGTTATCCTAGTGTATGTGCTCTTTTATGTGAAAACCACTTGTGTTTCAAAACCAACTTTTTACTTTATAGCATGTTACCATGATAAAGATTGTCATTTGTATTGATGGAGGTTAAAAAGATGGAGATTCATATTTTTGACTGAACAACTAGAACTTGAGGAGAGCCTGATAAATCCAAGAGTTGATCAGAGCACATTGTCAAGCATATACTACTGAAAACTCACCTTGAACTTGCCTCATACTCATTACTTGCTGAGTCTTTAAAATATATAGATTTAGCAAAACCTTGATGACTTGCTGCACTTCAAGGCACAGAATGTTGTCAAACATATCAACTACATTTGGTACCTTGCAAAATTAATTGGTATTTTGGGACAAATTTTAATATTATTCCATCTAAAACAGGCTATCCAGAGAAGTTTTGAATATCCCATCATTGGAAGTGTTCAAGGTCATGTTGCATGGAGCTTTGTGGAACCTGATCTACAGAAAGATGTCCTTGTCCATAGCAGGTGCATTGAATCAGATGAGCTTTAAATGTCGCTTTTAACCCAAACAATCCTGTGATTTTGTAATTATTTTCTGCAACTTGCCTTATGAATTATTTTCTTCCTATCTCATTATCTGGTTTGACTTAGTAATGGATTTTCTTGACATTACTTAAAAGCGAGAAACTTGAGAGTCATTTTACAGAATAAGTGCTTGAGCCACCATGACTTGATTTATTTTCACATAGTATATTGCAATATACATATTTTCTTTTGTTTCACAGCTGGAGTTTCTGTAATTTATAAGAAAAAAGTATCACTTAATTTGTTGAGAATATGTGCATGAAATTCAGATAGTAAAGATTTATACCAATAATGAGCACATTCAAATGAACCACTGTCATTATCATTGGTATTTCTGTCATTAGCAAAATCACTGTATGACTACAGTCTTTCCTACATAATTTTCATATATGCATAATGTCTTGTTTGCAGCCAGGAGAGGGTTAATTTTTGCAGCAGCCAGGAGGGGCATGGCCAACACCCTGGTTTTTTCTATGCCACCTGAGGACATGCAGAGGGGAGGGACTGGGGTGGGGACTCTTGTGCTGTGCCATTGATGGACTGTGTGGTCAGGAGCACCGTGTGCTCTGTGCCTCTGGGGGAGCAATCGCCGTGAATCGTCCACCCGTGTGCTCTGCTGTTAGTATTGTTGCTGTTACCTGCAGTTTTCTTATTTCATTGCTGTTTCTAGTATAATGTTCTTGTCTCAGCCTGTGACTTTACCTTTTGTGCCTCCATTTCTCGTCTCCTTTCCACCACAGGTGGAGGGGAGTGAGGAAGAAACACATGGTGTGAGGTGTTTCAGTGGGAATACTAGATTGGGGAGCACCATTTCTAAACCATGACAAATACATGTAGAGAGAGATTTGCGTATGTAAATATACCAATAAAGATGAAAACAAAAACTTAAAAATCACTAGAGACAAATTACATTATTTCATAAAGATTCTTCAGTTGTTTGCATTTACAAAATGTTAACACAAATTTCCTTTTTTTAAAGAAGCACAGCTTTGAAAGTTAAAGAAAAGGACTCAATTTTTTTGGCCTGTCTGGTGTTATCTAACTAGATTCCTCCCTCCACCTACTGTCTTCTTAATGTGATTTGGTAATTTTATGTCTCTGGAATGTCAGCAAGAGTAATAAAATAGCAATTTAAGAACATGTTAAAAGCCAATCTGAATGGCACTGTTCTTCTGAAGCTATTAAAATCAGGACTCAAAGCAAGTCCTCACACTAGACAGCTCTGAAACTTCCATGCACAAAAAGAGTAGTTGTTTGGGCTCAGGGGATATTCTATAAAATGGGGTACCAAGTCAGAATTTACAGATTAATGTCATCTCAATGCAGATTATGCAATTCACCTTTTTGCACTCTTCTAGAAAATGTCCTCCCCATTACTAGTCTTCATCTCACCTTGATTTTTTGTAGCACCGCTCTTATAGTTTGTGATTAAAAAGTAAATATTACTGAAGAAGGAGAAAGCTTACACAGTACAGAGTTCTGGCATAACACCCAAAGACACATATGCTGATTTCAGACTTTGGATCTGCTTAAGTGGTTTCTCAGTCTTGAAAGACTGATATCTCTTGTCTTGTTTTGTTTTTGTTTTTCCTTTAGTACTCAGAAGGCAGAGTGAAATGATGGAGTAGGAAAAAAAAAAACAGCAGAAGGAAGGCTATATAACTAGGATCTTTCATCACTGAGAATCAGGTGAGGAAAAAAATAAGTCAAGAAATTAAGTTTTTTAATGTATGTTACTCCTTCCTCCACTTTGGAATTTTCAGCTGAGTAAAATTACTAAGAAATATACATTTTCTGCCTAATTTGGTGAAATATTATTTCTTTGAATAAAGAAAAAGGTGCCCCTGAAAATAGATACTCTATCAGAGTGTATCTTTATTGTGATTTGGTTTTTTGTGGTTGCACCTATAAAATAATTGACATTTGAACTAAAGTGTGCTGAAAGAAACTAGCTCCTGTCCAAAGGTTGTAGCTTTAACCCAGGGAGCATTTTGCATCACGGACATATTGCACTCTTGGAGAAGAACATAACACTTTTTTGTCTTGCTGCCATCAGGCCATCAGTCACGAGCAGCACCTGTCTTGTACACCCACCACAGCCGGTGCAGCATTGTTTGCCCAGAGCTCAGTGCCTCTGTCCTTGTTTCATAAACACATGACCCTGGGTCAGCAACTGGATCAAAGAGTTAGAAGCCAAGGCTCAGACATGACATTAATGTAGCTGTTGTGTTCCTCAGGTGAGGATTTAGAGAGGGTCCCAGTTTAAATGAAGCTTAAAAACAAAGGACAAGACAGGATGGACATCTTCCATCATTTTTCTCACATGGCTCTTCCCACCAGCTCTTGTTGTGCAGCCAGTTATACTTCTAAAGGAGGGAGAAAGGGCACTTCATGTCCTGACAGTGGTTTTTTGAGCTGTATTGAGCTAGATAAGAATTATACCCTCATCAGGTCCTCTTTCCAGCAGGCCACCCACTGTCAGGGGAAAGAATCTTCATCATCTGATAGCCACTAGCTACCCAAGTATAAAATCTGTCCTCCTCAGATGGGTAGCTTTTCTCCCTCTTCTAAAAAGAGTGATGTCCTGTTCCTTATCAAGGCAACAGGATATTGTTAGTAAAACAATATCTATCATCATCATGTCACCAAATGTCCCAGAACCATCCTTAGTAGTGAAAAAAATTACATTTATTCATGACACAGGCCCCACTGCTTCTCGCCCCTGACACTTGCCTACTGTCTCAGAGATTGTCCTGAGGTGTAAAATGCACTGCAAATTGTGGTATTGGGTGCCGTCTTTCTATTAGAAGCTAAGTAGTTTGGGAAAAAAAAAAAACAAACCAGAAAATAACATGGACCAATGGAGATACTATAATCAGAGTGCTTATCAACACTGAATCCTCCTGCCTGGATCTGAATGAGATTGTTCATCTCCTCTCCTGAGCAGATTTAACATTGCCTGTTTTGGAAGACAGGAAAGTTGTGAAATGTATTATGTAATACTGTCCCACAGGGAAACATCCAGCAATCATGTCCCGTTTAATTTTGTTTCCTTTCTTTGTTTTCCTTCTCTGGATGATCATCTACTTATTTCAACTATTTTCTCCTGTGCCAAATCTTTTCTAATGAGAGCTTTGTATCAAACAAGGAACGACTTTAGAATGCAGTTGCAATTTTGAATGATTTTCAAGGGTTTGAAAAGATGGGAAAATGTAGATGAAGGAGGGGAAAGAGCAGGACCAGTAAAGCCATCACATGCATTTGTTTGCTCATACTCTGTAAGCAAGTCTTCTGCTGGAAAGGTTACCATTAAACTCTAAACAACAATTCCAACAAAGTAATTATTTTTTTCACAAAACATCCATTGTGTTGCATTCACAGTATGCGTAGCAGTTTTGAAATTTCTGCTACAGCAGTTGGTCTAATTAAGAAACAGCTGGGCTTGTGGTTGGGTATGGATGGGATAGGTTAGGTATGGGTTTCAAGTACAGAATAAAGTCAGCTTTTGCTGCTGGCCATTGCTGCTTCCCAACAGTGTGGGACCTACCCTGTGTGCAACTCAGAGATTGGATCACAGGCTGTTCTGCTTTCAAAATTTGTTCCTTGTTCCAAAGTCTACATCTGGTGATGTCATCTGCAGCCAAAGACAACATACGTGGCACAAGCACGCATAAAACACCTGGCACTCGGCTTTTTACAGTCTCTTGGAGACTGATTTTGTCCAATTTATCTTCGCTTGTCTCAGTGGCCAAGACACTGAAAGCTCACTCTGACTGATAAATCTGAAATATTGTCACTGACCATAAAAGCTAATAAAACACCAAAGCTGGGTGATTGCTTTCCATCTATATGTTGTATCCATGATATTAGCTATAATTGTGATATATACAACAAGCAACCCTTGAACCATGTCTTTTCTCTATGGCATAGACATAAGAAGCTTTTAGTCCAAGTTTAAATTGGCACTGACTGCTGCTGTAACCTTTTGGAAATGTATAAAACCCAAAATTTTCAACAGTATGTTATTAATCCCTTCTGAATTCCTGCCAGGGCAGCAAGCACACTGCAAAAAACGTTAGGCATTTTCTCATCAGAAGTTTTATGTACAGAGGTGAAGGTAAGTGAAATGTCTCTGTGTTGATTTGTAGCTGTCAGAAAGATATGAAGGAAAGATATAGGAAAAGTGAGTTGGAGCTAGAGCTGGCAGCACTGGGTCTGTATTGCACGGAAGAGAAGGGTCCGAGTAAGCAGTAGCTTTAACAGTTATATCACAGAGTGGCAACACCAGACTGAACTAAGAGGGCAGACCTGTACGTAGACTGGTGCAATAAGATGTCAGGACACACCTAAAATAGTATTTATGTCTTCATTATGTCATGATATAAGAAAAAATATGATGACTTTTCAAACTGTGCTGTTTCTGGACAGCATTTCCAAAGTAGGTTCCAAGTTATAATCCATATTCTGAAGAGAAAAATCTCCAGAACTTAAATTTGATGAAGACATACAGCTGAGAAGTCAGCAGGATTCTCTTTGCAGGTACTTTCTACAATGAATGGGTTGCAATAATATGTGTATACAGGAGTGTCAGTTTTCAACAATAGGAGAAAATTTAGTTGATTTAATTTTTTTTAATAAATTTTAATTTCTTTCTTAAGTTTCATTTTAAAAAATGTAAATACTTACACTTCTGCACTACTTTCTATTTATTGACACATTTTATCCAGCAATTTCAATAAACTTTATATATTCAAAGCTTTGGAAATGCATATGCACGAGACAACCAATTAAACTGACTGACAGGAGTATTAAAACAGACAATAGACATGTTTGTAAGAATGTTTTATTAAATAGATCCCCACTAATAGAGGCAATTTTGCTTTCTTATTTTAATTGTTTTTGTGAAGCTTTGAAATGTATGAGTTTAAATAAATCTTACTCTTTGTAAGTAATGTAATTTTAATGAAGCTAAATATAAAAGAAGTTATATAAAATAAATATAAATTCTTTTAGGACAGCTATGAAAAGAAGGTCTTATTTGATGATGTAAAAAAAAAGTCTTTCTTTGAGTTCCATTTGCAATTACATTTCCTTTTCTTGTTCTGTTTTTTTACTTTTCTGCTGTTGTTGTCTACAGATGGATTTTTATAAGACTTTCAACTGACATACAAAATCAATAAGCCACTCTTTATATAAACCAAAACTCTCCATTCTCTAGTCCAGGTGTTTAGAAGTAAGTGACAGTGTACATTTTGAACTGTAACTCAAATTTTTTTATAAATGCTGGTTGATACTGATAGCTTATTTAACTTTCTCCTACAACCTCTCTTATTTTCCTCAGTAGATCAATAGGCAAACCTACATATCTGTAGCAACACGAGCTTTGTCCTGTCCCAAAAATACTATTTGCTTTAGCGCCGTATCTTGTGAACTGCATGCAGAGATAATTCCTATGGAGGGTGGAAAAGCAGCAGAAAAGGAAGATGTACCAAGTCCACCTTACAGATTAGTAACTTGACCGAGTTATCTTATAGCATAGAAAGAGTTAATTGATTTCAAATATCCTGAACCCAAAGATTTCTTCCTTCTTTCCTAAGTTTATCACCTCTCCCATTTTGGTGGTGGCAGAAGGAACATCATGTCACAGAGAGGTGGTGGATACCCCATCCCTGGAAATATTCAAGGTCAGGCTGGACAGCATTCTGAACAACCTGATCCAGTTGAAGATGTCCCTGCTCATTGTAACAGACTTTGCCTAGATGGTCTTTAAAAAGTCACTTATAACTCAAACGATTCTATGATTCTACTTATTCAGCACAAATATAGTTTCTAGACTTTTGTCGTATGCGAGTGTGGTGATTTTTCCACAATCACTTCTTTATGAGGAAGAATACTGATAAATTTTAGTAAACAAGGGTAACTCCTTTAAATCTGTGTGTCTTACAGATTCAAGAGTTAAAAACTGTGAGGCAGCTCCACATTCAGTGAAATGTTTCAACAATTAGGGTTTGCTAGATGTGGAAGTCTTAACCACCCCTTACACGCCACAACTATGACCTCCCAAGCCCAGTCATAGCAACTGCCTATGTGAATATTTACACTGCTTAAAGTCTGCCACTTATTCCTTTGCACCACACTAGTCGCCTGCCTGGGATCATATTAAACTCAGCTAAGCATAGCATGCAAAGAGAAAGTGACCCTGAAAGATCCCTTTCAAGTGCCCCTCCCTTCTCTGCTTCATTTTAATGTGGCTGCCATATGGTTCAGGGGCCATTATAAGCCCTGTGTTTGTCTAGTCCTGCTGTAAATGTTTCATTTCTCCCAGGAAGATAAAAGGACTGTTCCCTTATATTAAATGCAAAATTACCTTTTTTGGCCATAAATTCCCAGCTCAAAGAATTGTGCTGGTTTCAGCTGGCCTATAGTTAAATTTCTTCACAGTGGCTGGTATGGGGCTATGTTTTGGATTTGTGCTGAACACAGTGTTGATAATATAGAGGTGTTTTTGCTATTGCTGAGCAAGGCTTGCACAGGGTCAAAGCTTTTCCTGCTTCTCATATTGTCAGGTTGGCAAGGAAGCTGGGGATGCATGGGAGGTTGGGAGGAGACACAGTCAGGACAGGTGGCCCCAACTGACCAAAGGGATATTCCAGCCCATATGATGTCATTCTCAGTGTATCAAGTGGGAGGGAGAAGGAGGAAGGAGGGGACATTTGGAGAGATGGTATTTGTCTTCCCAAGTCACCATTGCACATGACGGGGTCCTGCTCTCACAGAGATGGATGAACACCTGCTTTCCACGGGAAGCGGTGAATTAATTCCTTGGTTTGCTTTGCTTGTGTGTGCACCTTTTGCTTTCCCTTTAAACCTTTAAATGGTCTTTATCTCAACCCAGGAGTTTTCCAGCTTTTACTCTTCTGATTCTCTCCCCATTTTCTCTGCTGGTGGGGGAATGAGTGAGTGGCTGCGAGAGGCTTTCCTGCTGGCTGAGGTTAAACCACAATAAGAATGAAGACTGCAGCAATCCAAATGAGACTTTTCTTTTTTTTTTTTTTTTTTTTTGTGGCAGTGTGGGGCAAAACCACAATGAAAAGTACTGTTAAATAAGTAACGTTACTGTTTTATATCAGTATGAAGCCACATCGATCAAATGCTCATGTTCCAGAGCCAAAGGGGAGGTGGGAAATTAGTTTCTAAGAAGGTTTCTTTTCTCTGTTGAGCTTGGATACATTTGAAGGGGACTTTTATATGAAGTAACAAACACATGCAAGTCACTTATATCTGCAGAAATGTTATGCTGTATTGTTTGAATTCATGGAAAACAAAGCATTAGCTCAAACAAGATACTAGAAAAGGGATTAGGGAAATGCCATCTTTCAACTATTTGCTTTAATTTGCATGCTCATTAACTATGTAATAGAATGAAAGGGCTTAATTACCTCATTTATAAAAACAACATCACTGACAATTTAATTGCAATGATAGTTCTTCTAAAAAAATTTTGGTTAACTTGCAGTGACAAATACATGATAAAATGAAGTTGTTCTATTGCCAGAAAGACAACATAAGATGTTGATATGTGGCAGTACTGAAATAATCTGATTATTACCTATCTACAAAATGGATAAGAGCTAACAGCATGTCAAGAAAGGGAGTTAAAAGATGTTTTTCATCACAAACACAGAATTGGTAAAATTACGCATTTTGTATGGATTGCAAATCTTAAACTTTGCTGCTAAGTGAAAATTCATTAAACTAACATTACTATAGTGGATTATAAACAGTTATATTAAAGGATATATATACCATTAGTATGTAGGCAATAGAAATAACTCTTTGAAAAAGGTCTGTACAGACATGTGGGTTTTTTGGTAGCATCTCTGTTTCTTGAAGTGCCTTTTTATGCAGCCTTTTGCAATGGATTTGAAAACATATTCAGAAAATAATAGTTAAATTATGCCTACACTTTAGATTTCCTACTATGACACCTGGACTACTATTCCCATTTGGTATACCACGGTTTAACACTATACAAAAGGAGACTAAAACCAAATAAGAATTGTTAAAAGAAATTTGAATTGTTCCTGATAAATTAAAGGATTAAAAAGGGAACGAATCTTCAGCATCTTGAGAAAGCAGTTGGAAAATCAGAGAATCTGATACCCAAGCTCTGTGATAGAGGATAAATAATAAAAGGTTTAAAACTGAAAGGAGGAAAATATAGGTTCATGAAACAAACATGGATGTCGATGTATCGCCACTGGTATTGCTACAGGGTGACATCCGTGAGAAGAGTCCAGGGACTGCCCCGTCACAGACACTGCTGGCTCCAGTGAACCCACTGCAGCAGAGCCTATCTGCACTGAAAAACATCTGTTAAGTGTGAAATACATGTCCTACCAAAGCCTTACCAGAATTTTGGAATAAACCGGTCAGGATGTGTTATGTAGCACTCACACATGCTTATGCTTCATTGATAGATCATGTACCTCACAAAATACTGTTGCAGCCATAGTCTGTGTGTATGTCTCTGAATACAGGGGGTTCAGAGAGGAAGGGAAACCCAAAATGGAAAAATGGGGATGTCAGTGCAATCTGTCAGTAGGAGAAAGTGAGTTTGGGTTGTGTATGGGAACACCACACCCTTGCCTTGATCAAAAGCTGAGAAACTGCACACAATGAGCCATTATGGGGCAAACAGGGGGTTTTATTGGCAGCCTCTGTAGACATCTGGCTATAAACTCCTCAGGAAGGGTACATTGTTAGGCAGATCTGCTCCAGGGTGCAGAAGAAGAGGACAGGTGTATGTGAAGCTACTGCACAGACCTGGTCTGACAGTCCCATGTCTGTCAGAGTGCTATTTGCTGTTCCATCCCTTTGATGACAAGCTCTAGTCCCTGCTCTTGGCACTTGCCCTTGCAGCTGATCTTAGCCACTGCTTAATATAGGCACTTATTTTCCTCCATGTTTGTCCTTGCTGATTGTCAGTTGCTGAACCATTAAATGCTATTAAAAAAAAAAGTAACGAGCTTTTTCTTTCCCACCTGAGACCATTGTCTTTGAAGCTGGTGATTTATTTTCTTAGCCATTGGTACTTTTTGCATGATGCCTGACATTTCATCTGTTTTGCAATACTGTTTATTTTAGATTGAAAACAAATCATCCTATGTGTTTTAATACCCTGGCTTGCATCTATATTGTTGATCACTGCTGCAGAAACATGTCCTTCTTCTATCTTACTTGCTTTCTTCAAAGTAACTTCAATTATGACCGAATTCTTCTGAGACATTTTGAGGGCAATATTTTTTAAATCTGTTTTGGGTTCATTATGCTTTAACACTTCTCTATTTAGCAGCAGCCTATATTTTTAGTTGATCCAGACAATTTCTTTTCCTTCTATCTTTACTGAGCTGCATTCTGCATTTATTACACTAGCTGCTTCAACTTAACACGGGCAGCAGTTCTGCGATGGTGGTCTAGCACAGGCCCTCATGGCAAACTGCTGTAGACGAAAATAGGCCATTTAAAGACTGCTGCTCTTAGATAAAGATAACAAGCATATGTCAGCTCTTCAGCAGTCCTTTACTTTTTAATAATGTATGCATATTCTTCAGCTGTGCAAATCTCTGGCCTTTATCTGACTGCAGAGACAGGAGGACTCCATTCTCCTGGATTTATACAATAAACAAATATATAATCTTACTTGGATAAAGCCCCTTCTTTAGTGTGTGGTCTGTTTCTGAATCTAACTTTTCTTTTCTTTCAAATATTTAAAATTTCTGACCATAAGTGGCCTGCTTATCCTTCTATTTACTGGTTTCACAGTATATTAATGCAAACGTACATTTACATTTCTCTTAGTAGGAATTGTTACTCCAAACTTTAATTATTTTCTTAAGTAGATATAGCTCATGTACCACTTACAGTGGTTTTAAGTGCAAGTAGTTTAAGGTGCTTTAAATTATTAAGTCACTTCTCTTTCACAAAAATATTTCCTTTTCCTATTTATTATATGGCACCTGCAACTGCCTACAGGAAATTCTGTAAATCTGTAAGGGTAGAAATCTGAAAGGACTAGAAATATGCATAATAATTAAAGAATAAACAAAGTCTTTGCCCAGAAGAGGTTAAAGCCTAAGTTATATTAAACAACAGATATGCAATACAGAATATTCATATTTATGCATAGATCTTACCTCCTTTATTTCCTAGTCAGTATAAAAAACGTCATTCAAATTCTTTCACATTTTATTGTGCTAATTTTACTTCTGTAGTTGAGTTACCGCTTTTTACTGACATATGCAGAAACATGATCAGTCACATGAATGTTAACAGTTGAATTTTGGTCATTAAGAAGCATCAGAGAAAAGAGATGGAACATGCTATTTGGAATTTGAAAAGAACCCTATATAACTAGTACTTAAGTACTACTTAATCTTCTACTTTTTTGACTATTTATATTTTATTTTGGATCTTTTTATTAATAAAAATCAATCTCTGTGCAGATTGGGACCAGGAATCAATGACAAATAGGGAACCAATTTTATACTGAAAATAAAAATGTCAGAGATGTCTGCGAATGTTTTTATACTTTTATACCATTATTAAGAATTTATTACTTCAGGGTGAAAAATATCAGAGTTAGATGGAATAATGAAAAAAGTTGATCAAGGTTAAATGGAAAGCAAAAATAAGTGAAGGTAGTAGTATTCAATAGAAAAAAAACCCTCTACATGTGTCTCGGTTTGG